>JAWWLZ010000139.1:2880680-2919264 GCA_035041345.1 Poliocrania exsul | reverse complement strand
TTCTGGCTTTAGTATGCAGCAAATGCCTGTTATAAATTAAAATTAGGTCTTTGCTTGCTGATAAATACCTGTACCACTGACAAACAAATTAAATCTGCAGTCCAGGAAATGCTTAGGTTCTTCCTTTTAAATAAGAAAATCTCTCTCATTAGATCAATTAGTTACCACTTAGAGGAAAAATTATCCAGGATATTCAAAGGTATTAGTAAACTGTTGGGTTATTTCTACTCAATTAGGGTTATATCCTGGCCAGTGGTTTGATCAGGGCATTTTAAGAATCTCCTTGAGGAACCACTGCTCTCCCTGCAGGTGTTCACTGGAGTCCTCAGCAGAAGGGCCAAGGAAGGGTTTGCTCACTGTCCTGTTCTCTCATGCAGTTGCTTCTGGTTCCCTTTGATCCACAAAGACAGGCAGCATCTCCTCAGCCTCTGTAGGGAAGCAGTGCCTGGCTGCATCACTGCCTGCTGTGCACCCTGGAAAGTGGGCAGTGCAGAGGGGCCAGGGTGGGTCACCCTGAGCACAGCCCTGTCCTGAGCACGTCTGCGAGTGTGCAGTGCAGGGACTGGTGTCAGACAGCACTTCGAGCTCAGCACAGGGTAAAGCACAGCTGTGAAGGCTTCAGTTTCTGTGCTCATACCCATTTCTGGTTTAGGGGGCCTGGTTAATTTAATAGTTCACTTAGTTCTACTGATGCACTCTAATTGAATTCAGCTGAATTATTTCCCTGTCTGTGCCAGCCTCCTCCTCCTGCAGCTCCCTGGCAACCAGGTCTGGGATAGACCTTTAAAACAACCACAGGCTCTCTTTTGCCATCTATTGCAAGGTTTTGTTCTTTTCCAATCCATTGCAAATATCCCAGTTCAATCTGCTGCAATGATAAATTATGGCTGCAGATCTCTCATCATGAAAGGTGCCTCATGAAGCATCAGCAGTGCACGTCCTCCTTTAGAGTAATGCCTGGGCTGTGCAAGGAAGCCTGGGCTGTACTGTAAGCACAGAATCATCTGAAATCAGGCAAGATTCCAGGGTTTGCAGGAAACTGAGTCCTTGTGACACACTCATGACCCTGTTTGGCCTGGGCATTCTCAACTGGTGGAATAGGAGCAAGTTGGAAGTGAGGTGGAGAGGGCTTTGAAGGTTGTTTTTTTTTCTTTTAAAACTTAGTTTAGAACACTACAGGATATTCTGGATATATTCAGAAGAAGATTCAAATGCAGTTGGTCTCATGACAATTTGAAACATTCAGCATTTTCCTGTAAACTTCCTAGGAATGGGAATTTAGATACATAGACAGCCTTGCCAAAACACAGTCCTGCTTTTGCTTTCCAGATGCAAAACTCCTGTTGAAATCCCTTGGTCGCTTTCTATTAACTTCAGCCTCAGTTGGAGCAATCTTAGGAGAAACATTCAGGGAAAACTTCCATGAGAAATTAAAAAAAAAAAATCCTACCAGCACTTTGGGAAACTTCATACAAATGGCCAACATTGGACATGCACTTTCACACCAAACCCCACATAATTTGAAATTTAAGGGAACACAGAACGTGCCTTGACTACAAGTGACAAATGCAGCAAATGCCTTTACAGTCTATATGCTCTAAGGAGAAAGCAAATAAAAATCTTTAAAAATTCTCTTGCTAGAGTGACAATATGCAAACAGCTAGTGCTGAACTGAAAAAAAAAATGTTCCCATGTCTTGCATGGAACACTTGCTCAACAGTCAGCATTCCTCACCCAGCTGCTGCATCTGCTAGCCTGCACTTTTTCAATGCAAATCTCAAATAAAATGAAATTAAACAATATTTAATATTGTATCCTTTCTGCCATTGTGGGGAAATCAATGCAGGGAGTAACACCATAATATTTACGTGTAGTTTTTGTGGTCTCAGTGTCCACAGCATAGCTGCTTGTGGCACTAATGCAGTTTTATTGAAATTCATTGCTGTGGGCAGTTTGAGTGGCAGTGTTGGGGTTTTGAGGGATTACTGAGTAGCTGAAGTGGGTGGGGTGCAATGGGACAGTCCCACTGTCTGTGCGTGGCCCAGGGAGGGATCCCTCCCAAGCTCGATGTGTGATTTTGGCAGGCAGAGATTTGCACTGGTGGATGCAGGAGCTCACTTCCAGGCCAGACCAGAATAAAGTAAATTAAAACTTGCTTATGAAAGGAGATTTATGTCTCATCTATAGAACTGAAACAAGGGAAAAATGTTTTATTCTTTCCTGACCTTTTCCCCCTTCCCTTCTAAACACTACAGTATTATATTGATTTACAGCATTCTGAAAAAATTTAATATTTTTAAAACTATCCTTATCATGCCCAAAACAGAAGATAATTTGGTTTGGTTTTATTAAATCCTTTCTGAACTTTTTACACTGTAGCTATTCTTCCCAAATGAGTCATACAATAACCATTCCCAGTTTGTAGCCAGTTCTCCAAAGAAGCAGAAGAAAAAAGAAACAACTTCCTTTTAAGGGAATGAGACCTGTTTGTAAAGATAAACCTCTTTCCATTTCTATTTGAAGACATTCTCCATAACCCAGGAATTGATAGTTATAAAAACACTACCTACTTTATTTGGATTACAAAAACAGTCACAGCTATAGAACATTGTTTAATGTTAGCCTAAAGCATCTGTATATACGCAGGGACACTGCTGAAATGACACATGCAACATGTCAAAGCAGCAGCCAGTTTACCAGGAATCTGCAAGAAACAGCTTGAAAATTGCTTAATTTCATTTTATTTAAGATTTTTAAATAAATGAGTTTAAACGAAGAAGTATTCAATATTTATGTGGAATGCAAACAATTCAAGTGTATGTAATTGTATCAGTAAGCTAACACAGCAATTTCTATTAACTTCATCAAACTCCTTGAATGTTCTTAGGATTTGGGGAAATGTCTGCATGTCACACATTGCTGTGGCAATTTCTGTAACCTCTGAAAGCCACTGTTATTGTAGTAGCAGCTTTGTTGTGCTTCTACTCAATTTCTGCCCACAGAATCTGTAATGGGCACTTTGGTGTCCTCATCGTGCATTTTGTTCTCAGGCTGTGCTCCTGCCAAGCTTATACTCATTTCTCTAAAATCACAAGAAAAAGGGTTTAAACATTAAAAACTTAGGATTGCTTGTTTTTTTACCTCTTGTGGGTGGGATAACTTTGCTGGAACTCAGGTAAGAACCAGATTTCAGTAGCTGGTATTGTGAAGAAAATTGCTTATGTCATGAGAGTCACAATAAACTTTTAAAAGTTGGGCAGATAACCATGGGTATTTTACAGGGGTTATTTTGAGATATCTGACTATAGATAAAATTTTTGCAGGATATTAATTTTAAACGTGCAAAATGTATAATTGCATGTAAATTAAAATATGTCACTGGATGTGTTGCTTATACAGGAGGTAAGAATACAGTTATAAACTAGCTGAAGGTTAAAGGGGAAAGAACCCTGATATTAAATTCAGACACCAAAGCAGAGATGAATTGTTTAGACTGTGCTGCCATCCATTTAGCTCTGAACCCCTGACACTACAGTTAATAAAGGTGGAGACAACAGAATCCTTTGTAACAGGGGTTTATATTACCAGAGGAGCTACAGCAGACTTTTTCTGTGTTGTTAAAATAAATTAATCAAAACCAGCAGGGGAGCGTCCTGGAATTACAATGGTTGCATTATTCAGAAACTGTAAAGATTGAATTTTTAAGGAAATCCAAAAGGCATGTAGGTTGGGAAAGAGCCAGTTATTTTTTTAATGCTGCCATTTTTAACAATTCTTAATATAAGATTATTGTTTCAAGCAGACCTTTGGCATACATTTTCTGTGATTTTATTTAATTAACTACCCCCAAAGTATTATTATTATGTACTAACACAGACACAATGTGGCATCTCTCACCCCAGATTGATCCTGAAGTGCTTTAATGACCTTTGGCCAAAGTCTGTGCCACCTTTGGCTGAGTGAAGGATGCAGGATGCACAGAGGGCTGCAGCCCACGCACCCAGGGAATGCAGCAAGAGCTAAAATGCATGGAAATGTTACAGTCAATGAGAGAAAACCTAGGACAAAATCCTACTTATTTAATTAGCTCAAATTAAATCCTGATCCTTTCCAAAACTACAGATAATAGAAATAAGGGATAAGAAAGATAACTGAAAAATGGTATGGGACTAAAATAAAAAAAAGGTTTTCAAATCCTACTCAGATGTTAGAATAACAGTAAGTTTTAAAGAGTTTTCTAAAAATAACAACAAAAGAAATGAGCACATGCAAATGAACAGGATAATCTTGACTGTATCAAACATCTGGAAAATATAAGCACATGAAAGAGCTGCTCATTTTGAGGATTTGATTTAATAACTCATCCTGTTCAAGAAGATTAACATGTGGCTATAAAATACCTGCTTGCCATCAGATTTCACCCCAACATGGTCATAGAAAGGTTTTGCCCAAACCAGAAGATAAAACAGCCTTAGTTATAGTAGTTTAGGACAACAACATTCCTTTTCATTTTGTGTGGCTACTGTTGCTCCAAGTTTGCTCCAGGATATCCTGCATATTTTTCAACTAAGAAGTGATGCATCTAACTTGGTTGCATCGTTATGGCCATATGAAACCTCCATGTAACCTTAGAGAGTATAAAGTCTAAACTGTGCCAGATCTCCATGACCTGATTTTTAGAGTGCACAATGCCTCTACTGCATAGGAAAACAACAAACAACTGTGTCTTGTACCGAGTTAAGAGGCACTTCTTGTGAAATGAAGACTCTGGCAGCTATAGAAGCAAAATCCTTCATGTAGCATTTCCCTTTAGATCTATCCAAAGGTCAAATACAAGCTTTAAAATATGAGATAAAGGCAGAAGAGGAAATGGAAATCACTATCTTCTCCTCTCATATGCATTGTGCTGCTCTCAGAGCTCATTCCTGACAGAGCAAACAGTCTGAAGGAACATCTGGCAATATGACAGCATGGCATTCATGGGCCACTGTTCAAAGGAGTGTCAGGAAGCCCCTGGTAATGTCAGAATCAGTCCAGATCTGCAGCACTATTCCAAATGCCAAGCACCAAGTAAAGTAGAGGCCAGGAGGAAGTTGGGAAGGCACAGCTAGGAACTGAAAAGACATTTATGTGAATTGGTTCTGTAATTTTGTAATTGTTTCCTGAGCAAGGGCTTCCCTACGACTCCCATTACTGTATACTCTGGAAATGGATCGGTTGTGTAGCTCCTCATCTCATGGCACTGCTTTTAGCTCTCTGGTTAAGAAACCTTTACAGTTAGACATGGTTTCCAGAGTTCTGGTGATGTAAAGTCATGTCAAAATTGATTGAGGATCAAGAGTGACATTTTAAGCAACTGAGTAGGAATGTAAACATGTACAGTCTCTTTTTCACCTGAAAGAAGATAATCTGGCTGGGATTGCCTCAGAAGACTTTGCTGACACCTCTTACTAATATGATTTTGAGGGAAAGGTCCTGTTACATGAAGTGCTGGTATCTCCTCAGGTTTCTCTGGGAGTCACACTCTTGAAGGATTACGTAGCCTTTAAACAGACGTCACAGGTCAGCACCTCCATAAATTAAATTCAGCATCACAACCAGTGTCCAGTTTCCTTTCCTCTTTATTATTTTGCCCTGAAACTTATCTTTTTCTTATTAACTTAAACCTAATAACTAATTTAAAAAAACACAGCGAGAGTATTTTAATGTCACTGTATCAGAGGGGATTGGATTTTCTTTAAGCATGGAAGAAACAAGTCAAAACCAGGCAAGTGCAGTTGTGTCAGGATCTGTATTAGAGATACTGTGTGTGACTAATTGTGTTCAAATGATGGAGAATCTGGAGGTACACAAGGCCTGGGGGAGCCAAGTGCAAGGGCCAAGAGGAAACCCAAGCACATGAAAAACATCATCTGGCCTGAGAGTATCTCGCAACTGTAAAACTAAAGAAATCCCAAAAAGTCCAAGAAAGCTTTTACATGAAACTGAACTCCAATGTGTTAGTTTTGCTTTAAGTGACATACAGATATAACATGAGATTATGTGAATCCCTACAGATGAACACTGTGTTCTGTAGTACTATGGAAATAGAAAAGCAGAGAGGACTTTGTAAAATATAATTTCTTCTCATAATGATCTGATAGAAACCTATTGGAGAAAGCTTTTTAGTTGGATATCAGACAAGAGAGGCCCTGCACAGAGCTGAGGCAATAGGCAACTCCTACAGCTGTGCCTATCACTGTGTCTGCATCCAGCATGTCTGATCCAGCCACTGAAATAAATTGCATTTTCCAACCTTAAAAAAAATATTTGAGTCTAGAGCTGTGAAAGGTTTTGGGCAAAGGTTTAGCTTGGCTCTCATTTTAGGTGAGCTTGATTGCCATGCTGTTGCCTAAAACACCTGGGAAAAAAGGTTTTTCATAAAAAGAAGGATTCCTTCCCACTCTTTTCAGTTTCAGCTGATGGTGCTAAAACATGATCCCATTTCTGCCTCTCTATTTTTATCCCAGGACCCAGCAGCTGATGAGCCATGCCAGGCTTTAATTCTTCAGTGCTGGATGGTGCAGGAATCCAGAGGGCTGAATCCAAGCCTGATTTGAACAGGCCAATGCATCTTTAGTTTTTGCTTAAGTCAATTAGCACCCAGTATCCATTTGTGCTAATTCCCAGTCTCTGCAACTTTTCCAGGGCTCTTATGCAGATCAGGCCTGGAAGCAAACAACGAGTGGGTGACCCAGAAGGCTGGTACGGGGCTGGGCACATTGTTCTCAGGCCAGGAATTTCAGTGCTCCATTTGTTCATGGAGGAACTGAAAAAAAATGACAGGCCACAAGGATAACTATCTCCTCAGGCTTAATTATTGTGCCCTTTGTACTGTTCTTGCCAGGGCAGAAAAAAAGGCATTCATGTTCCTCTCACTACATCCAGATTCACTGGATTGTTTTTCACTGTTCTGTAAATATAGAGGGAGAAAACTGAAACTAGAATGGCAGGAGGTTTTAAAGTCAAACCCTTTTTGTTGTCACAAACTGTGCCAGGAAATTAGAAATACTTTGCTAACATTATCCTGATGATATGGGAAAAGACTTCAAAATGTAGCTCATTTAGGAGCTGAATCAGTGTCCTTCAAATGAAGACTCAGTCATGGAAAATTTAGTTAGATCACATCTGTACTGATCTGGTAGTTTAAAACTCTTTGAGTGCAAATGGGCTCAAGCTGCAAAACTCAGGTAGATTTCCAACACTGTGGCTGTTCAGGGATGCATCCTTGGATTTGGGAGTCTATTCTTCATCAAATTAGTAAAATAACTTGGGTTTAGAAGATCTAGTGTTACAGACTGAGGTCATGACTGAAAGTGAGGGCACAGAAAGGCAAAGCAAGAGAATGAGGAATTTATTAAAACTGCCATTTTACTACAGCTCAAAATTTGGTTTAAATTGGATACAAGACCTAGGAGAGTTCTTGCATCTCCAGGACTCCCAGCTGGGGTCAAATTGGGCTGGAAGAAACTGAGATTTGAGATAATTTTTTTTACACTTTTTAAATTATTATTTCACTACATGCATTCAATAGTTGTATGTAATATTACTATTGAATATTCATAATATGGTCTCAAATAGGTGCAGAAACGTTTTTCTGTTTTCTCTTGAAAGGATTACAACTGCAGCTTCAGTGAGAAAACATTAAACCTGACAACCAAAATTTCCCCAAGGTGTAACTGTCTGTGCATTCACTTACCTATGATTTTTGGGACTGTGAATAAGAGCACCATCTAGTGATAATCAATAGTGTCAGTATCATGAAAAGGTGCTTGTTTAGATTGGACATAAAGGCACACTGCTGACCCACTTACCAAAGGGACTGGGGGGCTTGAAAGGAAACTGCCTTGTTGGGATTTCCAAAAAACTGGTGCCTTCCCCCAGATCCTCCTAAAAATGCACAAGGAATCTCAAGACTAACTAGACTGACTGACTGACAGTATGGAAACCATGGGACATCAACTTTAATACTAACATTTTATTTCAAAAGCCAATCAAGTAATCTGACTATGTATTCTCGTAACAAAACTGCCCACACTTGTGAATGGTTTATTTTATATTGATCAGCATAACATACTTATTTGACTGAGTGAGAACTTTGGTGAAACCATTCTTATTTCCTAGGTATCCCTTTGTTTTGGAAAGCCCACAATTCTGAATCTTTTTTTCAGTGAAGGATGTCAAACAGCAGCTCCACTTAAGGATCTTAGGCATTATATATTATCACATGTTAGAATTTGCATAAAACATCCCTGCTTAATGACAGTTTTTTCCTAATTTGAAAAATTTTACAAGCGAGTCTTACACTATCCATTCTGCCAGTATTTCAGTGTGCAGGAATGTCATTATGAATATATGCTAATGTAGCAAGCTATTTATTCCTATCAGATTATTTCCATATGCATCCTCTGTAATTAAATCAGTGGCTTATGGCAGCTGGTCTTTGAAGTGATCTCTGCAAAATAGGAAAATGTAATTTGTGGAACAAAATGCTAATCACTCTATTTCAGCCACATCTGTTAAACTCTGGTAATTCAGAGCTTTCTGTGCTGAGAGAGTTCATGCAAAGCAGAAAGTTTCCTGTATTCCTTACAGGCCAAAGGAAGTCCACTGGAAGTGATGGGCTCTGTTCTAACCAAGTAACAAGGTTTGGACTCTCTCCGTTTGCCCACAATTTTCAGTGAATTCACTGACACTGATGCTTAAGTAAGTAGCTGTACTTGTGGATTTAAATGAAAGTACTACAGGGAGAATGATAAGAGAAAGCAGAGTAAGAATTCCTGGCAGAGTAGACAAGGATTTAGAGAGATAAACAGTGAGATGATCTCCTCAGCAGCAGGGGATGAGCAAAGCTAATAAAGCCCATGATGTGATTCCCCTTGATTGCAGTACATCTTGGAGACACCTGATGTTATACAGGAATAGACAGCCATGACAGTTACTATTGCACAATTCTCCATGGAGGGGCTTGTCTTCAGGAAGAAAAGCATGTTTTTTGCAGGACCTCCAGAACCTTCCCAAAGGTTGAAGAGTTGAAGAAAGCAAGAGGGCAGTTACAAGCAGTGCCTTCAACCAGTAAATGTTTGCAGCTGATGGATACATCACAGTCTGAATTTTCTCCTTAGCTTACACTAATACAGTATCAGTCTAACAAAAGGCCTCTGGTCTCTAGTAGTGTCAGGGTAGTACCTACTAGGAGCAATCATTTCTCTCTCTTATAAATGTGCAGACTGCACTATCTTCAGCTCAAGTATCTTTGTCCTTCCAAAGACTCCCACAGCAGCTTGGAGATGAAATGTACCATTACCAAGTAACTTGAAAAAAGTGACATTATTTGACAGTGTCATCAGGATACCCCCAAGTCTAAGGGCTTTTTGTTCCTTTGAAGGGAATGAGTTCTGCTAGACACAGCAATCTGTAGTAAGAGGATCCCCAGAAAAATCTGCCACATTCTTCCCAATGAGGATTTTTATTCATGATATCTGCTTCTAGTTAAATAACTGCACTAAATTATACATACTAAGGCCCAATCCTTTGCACTTTGAAGTCAGTGGCAAAGCTCCCAATGAGTTCATGGGAAAAAATGTACCTCTTTTGTTAAGGTTTCCTCTAGTGATAATTCAACTGTCAGGTTTTTGAAACAAAGGTTCAGTTTTGCCACCTTTGCCTTGAGACAACAAGGAGTTCCTGATACTCCCTTTATTAGGCAGAGAGTACTAGGAAGGGTAAATTTGGTCTTATAAAGTTATGTTCCCCTGTCATTGTTTGTTTTTCCTTCTGTTACTGTAAAGTGCCACAGGGGACAAATGGTGCCTTGCATCATCTTTATTTTAGAAACTTTCTTGAAATTCAATATTGCAGCAATTTATGCCATACATGGCATGTTTATGCTATAGAGAACATATCAAATGAAACCAGCAGGATAGAACACCACAGCTTATCTACTTTCTTCATAGTTTTGACCCATCACCAGTTCATCTGCTAATGAATTGTAATAGAAAACATACTTACAAAACCCAAAGCATCCAGCTTCCTAAATGGGACCATATTTCTCAAATATACTTACAAAAAGGCAGGTTTATAAAATAATGATTCTACAGCTACACAGTCCAGGATGACATAACTCTTTTGAAGCAAAAGGTTACCAGTCCCAGATGCAGGAAGGGGATATCAAACAAAGGCAGAAACTTAAAGGATTCAAAATATATCTCTCTAAAGCAGAAAGAAGAGTTGCAGAAACCAGAAGGGAAGAGTCTGTGCTGTGCCCAGGGCTGCAGCACGTGATGGAGAGCTCAGGGTCTGAGCCTGCTGGCTCTGGCGAGCTTTGGGCCATCAGGGGTTTGGTGGAATTCACCTTCCACGTAGGCAACAAACAAAGCAACCACTTCTTCGCTGTTCTTAGCAACCTGCTGAGAGCAAGGTGCTGAGGTGTTTTGAACATTTTTGGCCATCTCACTGAACAGCAGGTTGTGCTGGCAGGTAACCAAAACCCAGCACTTTGATTTTGGTGCACGCTGAAGTGTTTCAGTCTGAATGTGCATTGGTCTCATCCAAACGTTCACATTGGCTATGGATGCAGATTCTAATGAAATGGGACAGATGGGAAAAATTACAGAAAAGGAAAAAGAAATCCACTGTGTAACTTGTGTACATTAGGTTTGAAATTGAAAACCTTCAAGCTGATATCCAGGGGGGTTTTTGAACTGCCAGTTTTGTTCCAGCCAGTGAGCAGTGCTTGTGAGTGCTGGTTGTAATCTAAATGTTATCATTTTTGTCCATAGTTAATTCCATGCACAGAGTTATTTCTCTTAAAGATATCTCTGCAAATTTTATAGAGTGCTAAGCATTTATCTCATGAAATATTGTCCCTTAAAGTAATTTCTATTGTAAATTGGAAGGACACTGAGTTCTGTATTTGGAGGAAAGCCCCTCCATGACATGCATAAATTTCTAGCTGTATCCTCTCAAACAATCTGACACAATCCTAAAGGACTTTGTAAACAACATTTCCTGTTGTGATATTTTAATATGAACTTGGCCAAGAGTGTCACTATTGCATTCACATTCACAATAAGGATGCAATGGCAGAAAATACAGAACAATGAGATGTAATAATGCCTTGCAATGTATTTTAAAAGTTTCCAGCAAAGAAACTAAAAAATGAAGCTAAGCTCTATACAAAGCAGCTAATCTAATTTAGTAGGAATACACTGTTTGGTTTTTTAGTTTGTTTAGTTTAAATCAGTGTGAATTATGGTGTTCATTCTATTCCATTGAAAACTCAGCTAGCGTGAGAGTTGGAAAAGCATCTCTTGGAAATGAGCACAAATGAATAATGCCATGGATCCAAACCATGCTTGTATTTGCCCAAATACTGTGGGAAGCATGCCAAACCCAGCTTGGTATGTCGCCCTGTGTGTCCAAAACAGGGTATGCACTCATGTGCTGGTTCAGCCTGCAGCTTTTAAACAAGTCAGTGGGACTCCAGTACTACACATCTCCAGTGGCACAATAGCTGGAATGCAAAAGTTTGAAACTAAGGAACGCAGAGCCCTAACCTTTAGAAGTACCTGGAAACCTTTGGTGGTTAAGGTGTATGACTTTTGATTCCCTCATTGTTTTTCTAATTAGCAATGGCGGATTTTTCAGGAGCAGTTAGTTATTGTTGGTCTATTTTCATTAGGTTTGGGGATCCTTGCTTTGTTCCTTTGTTTTGCAAAATAAATTCCCCTGACTTCCATAAAACCCAGCTTCTTCCCAGTCTGTCAATGGAACTTTTGTAATTTACTTAAATGGAAGCTGAACTCTGTCATCTAAACAAGTGCAAAAATGTATTGGTTAGTAAATTAGGTCAAGGCTTGTAAGACAGTCAGAATCCTCTCCTGAAAAGATAGACAAACCCACAAATTTCCACACAACTCCTTGTGAGAAAGAATATGTAAATATGCCTCTCAGGGGTTTCTGAATATCAGCAAATACCGTCTGTGTCAGACCGTCTGAAGGGTGAATTTGAGAGTAAGAGTCTGTTCAGGCTGCAAAAACAAACTATGTTTGGAAATGTATTAGCCAGCAAATTTAAACAAACACTTTTAAATACAGGCCAAGTAAGGCAAGTTGTGTTTAAAATCATGTAGGTTGACTCTAAACTCCCCTCCTTTGCTGCCAAAGTTCAACCAGCATGTTTTAAACATGGTTTGCTCTGTTGAGCTATTGCATGAAGTTGTGTGCAGGTCCTGTTTGAAATGTCAATGGACACAAACAAGGCAGTATCAGCAGAGTCTGTGAGCTCAGCACACTGAGCACTGCCCGTTCAAACACCGCTGCAGAGCAAGATCCTACTTTAACTCACCTCGTTTACCTGCTTGGAAGTGTTTCCTTAAACCCAGCAGCTTTGATGCCTTTGTGGATGGACCAACTCTGTGCTAACATAGCTCTCATATGTGTGGCAGTGACTTTCTTTGCCTTACCTGTGGATCCAAAGCATAATTGTGCTAACATCTCTCACCCTCTTTTTTTTAACACTAGGCAGAGTGTAAAGGTCAACCTCTTGGAGTTGTTCTGCATGTGCCAAGTATTTTGGATAAATGCAGAGAAAAAGTCAAACTGCCCCAGCAGTGCCAACCTCTGTTCACACCCAGCATTAAATAATCCTATTCAGACATCACTTTTCACACTCTCGCTCCAGGTTGTTCCCAAGTCTTTGAGTTTCACTTTCAGTTTCAGGTTCCAATGAATCCAAAATGATGAAACTGAGACTTGAAATCTGAGCATTTTGGTAGGTGAGGGCACAAGTCTAAAATGACCAGCAGCCACTTGCCACAGGTCATTACTGAGCCAGAGGTGAACCCCTCTTTGGGCAGCAGCAGCAGCAGCAGCAGCAAAGTCCTCTTGTGACCACCTGTTCATTTTTACTTTTAGGATACTGATCAGAACAAGAATTTCCTTTGAAGTGCTCAGAGGTCTGAGTCATGCGACTTACTGGCTTTGAATACCTACAACTATTTGGTTAAGTTCCCAAACTTAAATTACCAAGACTTTGACAGATACGGTGAGTTCAGCAAATTGCTGTTTGCTGTAGGTAACAAACATGCTGAGAATAATGTATCTCTATTGCAAACAGGTAATTTGATAAAGCAACATGATCACTGAATTATAAATCTAAATCTTCTATAGGACAACTCCATTAAGTTGCCTGTTGCAAAAGAGATGCTTCTTAAAGGATATATATATATTTTATTATATATAACATGGCCTGTATTGTTTGGTATTAGTAGAAAAACTCACAGGACTTTCTTTTTTCTACATACAGTTTTTATGTATTTTAAGTGAAAAAAGAAATTTTCAAGAAAAGGCCCCTACAATATTCATAAAAACCATATTCCTTCATGTCTCTCATGGTGGAAACAGAAAGGAGATACCATGTGTTACTTTGCTTTAATATATCTTGAATTCTTATCCTTCTAGGGTCAGTGTTACCCTGAGGTTTCCCAGCCTTCTCCTGCTTTGGGAAAGTTATCCTGCAGTGCAGGACTGACATGCTTTAGTGCCTTGGTGCATGCAGCCACTGGTTTCCTTAGCTTTATACTCCTGACAATATTTCCTTTTTAAAAAATAAATCCATTTATTAGATATCCTTCTTAGCACAGTAGGTCTATGGAGACAGAATTTAAAATAATTGCTTTTAAAGCCCTTATATGGGGACAGTATACAGAAGACACAAATTCTTTTTAACTGAAAGTAAGTTTATATGAAGTATTTACAACATTAGTGGACATCAGAATGGATCCAGGGTTCACAAGGCTGTTAAACACATTGTTTTTCTCTACAGAAAACAAGGCAAATGTTTTAAAAATTTATGTTTTGAATGAGGATTAAAAATGGACAAGGAAAAAACTATAGTTTCTGATACTTTAAAAAAAATCCATTTGTTGCAATCTCACATCTTAAAAATTGCTGAAAAGTCTTGAACTTAATTTAGTGGCTGTAAAATTATTTGCTAATGAAAATTGCCTATTTTGTGTGCTAGTGAGACAAAATACCGAGGTATTTCTTTGTAAAATTTTTCTCTCTCTGTCTCCGTTAACTCTCTGTATGGTCATGGAAGGCATTACTTGATACTCCAGGCAAAACTCTCCTGGATATTAGTGGGAATGCTTTAAGAGCTCCAGACAGCAGGGACATGGCTTACATATTCGTTATAAATGTAATAAAACTATTTTAAAAGGCATAAAACAGACTGGTAAAAGCTGTTTGTGGCAGTGAATGCAGTGCCTCATTCCAATAGCCCTAAAACAATACCTTTCCTTTATCAAAGAGTAGGTAACTGTGAACTGGGGATTTTTGTATCCCGCTTCATTTTCATGGATTATCTCATTTTGCATCCCTCTTCCCTTCAGTTCTGCATCACAATCCCTTCCCTATTTCACTGGGGTTTATGTAACCAAGGCCACTTGCCTTTTACTGTGACAATGTTGAGGTTCTGGCTACAAGTTCTCACTAGATGGCAGAGTCGCTGCCGCCTCTTACAGCGCCTTTACTCGCACAGCAACAGTTGCCCATCGGTAGGGGAAAAAGTAAACATGTTCAAGTTTTGCAAAACAGAGAAACAAAAAATCACCTTAACAGTAATATGAAAAATTATTCACATGCTCAATAAATCATAGTTTTAATACTGAGCATGGCTAATATTATGGGCTAGAAATGATTGAAAAGAATAGTGAAAGATGTTCTTTTCTTGCCAGAGGAACTAAAAGGACCTTCCCAAAGAAAATGAGGTAGATTTACTGTTTCTGCTATTTGTGAAAAAGTCAACTGATCCAGTAAATTAAAGTTAACTAATTAATAAATATATTGACAGCTTAAGAAAGTTTCAGCTTAAATACTAAACTACTGATCTAAAATACTGTATCAAAGTACAAAACTCTTAACACTCAGTGCACTGCATTACCAAGATACTAAAAGAAGATAAGATACATTTTAAATTCTCTCCCTCAGTTTAACGCTGCAGAGTTCATTGTGTGATGATCAGTCCTGGTATCATTTCAGCCAGTGGTATTTTGCTGACCTCAGAGCTGTGGACAGAATTTGCCCCTCTTGTCCAGGAGAAGAGAATGCAGCTCCATACAGTTACATAAGCCTTAATAACCGTGACAAATCTTCATTGTTGCACCAGTGGGGAAGTTGTTGCACTGGACTGAGCACTGATTTTTAACAAAACTACTTTTGAACTATTGTTTTTTACTACTTGGGGCTGCCAGTTCTTATTTTTAATCTATTCTGAATACCTACTGTCTGTGCTTCTCTCCTGCTATACATGCAGATAATTTATTAAGTGTCCAGTAATTTTCAGTGTTGCTCATTAAATATTAGAGGGCATGTTTGGCATCTATTAAAGCTGTTTCTAAGAGTGGATAACTTTCCAAAACCAGAGATAACTCAGTGTAATGCTTTCCAGGAGTCCTAAAATAGTAAGAACATTTTCTCATGATAAAGCTCTATTTATTTTATGCCTAGAGTAGAAAACTCTCATAAATAGATGACTGAAACAGCATTTCCTAATAGAGACTGAGTTCTGCGATGTGCCGAGTGCACTCAAAACCAGACAGAGAACCAAATAGGAGCTGAAAGACATCCATCATGTCACAAGCAAAACCTGTAATCTTTAAGAAAACGTTTGCAATGTTTGCAAGCTACTGAAAAGTAACCATTCCTTTTATTGAAGCCAACATAATCAGCATCTCTGCAAAACATGCCAGCGAATTCAAACAAGCATCACAACAAGCTTCACACCACCCACTTCCTTGGAAGCAGCGTTTAATTTGTGTCTGAGCAAACTGTTCTCCACACACCGATAACATCTCTCTCGTGGTCCTACCTTGGCGATTTGCAAAGGCTGCTTTTGCTCCTTGCCACCTTGCAGTCTAAAGCCCCAGGGCGCCCCTCCGCTCATGGCGATGCAGAGATAATCCCCCGTGCCCATGGTCCCGGTGCAGTCGGGCAGCATTCAGAGACAGGAGAACATGAGAGATGTGTCTTGCAGATGTTCAGCGAGCCGGAGCCTCGGCTGCCGGGCAGAGCGGGAGACCAGAGCACCACACTGTTGCTGCTGCTGGGAACTGCACGAGCGAATGTGGTCATTGAGGAGAATGTAAGAGCTCCCTCGCACCGAGGGCACAGCCCACTCTGGCGTCAGATTCCGACGCTCAGCCCACCTTCGAAGTAAGTAAGTAAAACTGAGAAAATGCACACAAAGAGGCTCGGCCATGAGGCAGAGAAAGCTGCATTTAAACATGACCCTCGTGGCAGCTAAATCAAAACAACAGCTAAAATAAGTGTATGTTTCCCTGTGACAATGTAGGAAATGTTTACTTTAGTACATGGTGCCAGACGTTTTAAACTCCAATTTACCCAATTCTTGTATTCTTACTCTCAAGGAAAAAAAGCAGAATCTCAAGTGGAACATCCTGTACATCCTTTGAATCACTGGTACAGTTAGATGGAACTGGGGTTAGGATTTTCATCTCTACCCTGCATGCACCTTCTGCAGCACTGCAGGTAGGGAAAAATAAAAGAGAAGAGCTTTGTAATTTCCCATTCATGAAGTTGTTCCTATTATTCTAGTTCTCTCTAACCTCATATGCTTTAACATGCACTGCTATTTAGCAATGACATGAATTATCACTGGACCCTACTAATACGTGTTCGTATGCAGCCTGTTGCCTTTCCTGCCAGAGGGAGGAAGAGGATTAGTGGAATGACATATCAGACATCTCTAGAGATGCTACCAATGGATGATTTACATTGTGTCATTAAAGGGCAACCTTACTATAATCAGAATAAAAAATTCAGTGGGAAGTTAATTTACTGGTACCTTACAACGTGGATTCAGTTCTGTGCCCTGTTGCTGTCTTAGTGTCATGCAGCTCTTCCAAATCTAGTTGGAGTGGTTTTCAGCCAGGGATGAATATTCCTCTAGCTGATGTTAACAGCTGACAGCATAAGCTCCTGCTCACCCCAGCCCAAAGTCAGGTAGCCTGGCTTAAATCACACTGGGTTTTGCACTAAGGTGGTTCTAAAGGACAGTGTTCAGCAGGTGGGTGAGAAACATCATCTATGACTGGACTGATTCCTGAAACAAACAGTTCTTACTTTGAGACCCAGGTTGCTGGGGGCATCAGATTCTCACAGCCTGGAATCACTGAGATCCCTGAATGAACTGTTTTCACTTGGCTGCTTCTGAGCCTTCAGAGATGTAGGGGCAACAGGAAACACTCATCATTTGAATTACATGACTTTGCATGTAAGTAGCTGGTAACCATTGAGGCTTTAAACCTAACCAGTCAAGGAGTGATGCTTCCTTACACCACAGCATTGTTCTTTAAAAACACAGATAAAATATCAGGGTAGAGACAGGATCCTTTGTTGAACTGAAATATTATGGGTGGAAAAAGTGGACAGGCTTTTAGGAGCTTTAGCCCTTCAGGCCTCTGAAGACACTGAGACTGGCTTGGAGACAAGATCTCTGATCAAACAGAGGAAAATGTCACTCTCTCAATAACAAGATTTAATGGTAGGAAGAGTGCTTGCTTTATTGACTACAGGTTAAAAGCTCTGGAGAAGCAAAACAAGCACAGGTTGCCATATAATTAAATGCTTAAGGCAAACACTATCAGAGAACCCATACTTGGGAAGGGAATGGCTTTAAAAGGACTTTGCCAGACAACCTCTGAGTGCAGACATCTCCTTTGATATAACTCAGTTCAGGGTGTCTATCTCCTTCTGGTTGCCTTGTGTAATGCTGATATGTTGCTATGGCAGGCAGGCTTTTAGTCTTTCCATAGACAGAATCTTGCTTTAGACAAAATTCTCCCCTTTTGCCTAATGAGGCATGTTTTTATAGATACTTTTATGACACACTCTGTTAAATAAAAAAAATTAAACATTTATTTTAGGAAAATGAACCACATAATTATCAACTCTCCACATGCTATAAATTTATGATGAAATGTGTATGTTAATTATTGTTAGGGTATTTTGAGCTTGTATAAGTCTCTCTTTTATCATTTTGGTAAAAAGGAATAATCAAATCTGAGCTCTGTTTCTGAACTTCATATATGGCAGAGAACAAATTAAGGAGAATTCCCCCTGCATTTGGATGGCCACATATGATGGGAATTTGCACTAGATATGGATGCTTCTCTCTCCTTTGACCACATAACAGAACTGTGTAAAATATTATAACAGAACAATCTTGGTTAGTCATTGCTCAACTGAAAAAAATTAAGTGGTCAGAACACCAGGATTTGTTGGATTTTGTTATATGTTCAACAGTTGGTGTTCCTTGACGTTATTCCCCCACCAACTATTTGGGATCATTAAGGCAAAAGAGCAGAAAAAAGCACTTTAAATTTGATTGTGTCATAGGAAAAGACAGCAAAACAATGCCAGTGGTTAAGGCTTACAGTGAGACAAGCATTTGAAGTCTGTAATTAAACTATTCCCATGTTGGGAAGATCCAAACCTTCCTATGTCTTAATCTAACAAAGAACACCCCATAGGCACTAACAATTCCCATTTGCCTTCTTAAATGCTTGTGCTGAGGCATATTTTGCTGGTTAGCACTTCTCTTATCTTGTTGTGCATTCTCTGCATCCTTTGGGATTTCTAAGTGCTGGTCAGAAACTGGGCATTAAGATAAAAGTGGGATCATTCATGGGGTTTATGACTTTTGGTCTCTGTAGTTTCTATAGCTTACATAAATTTCATAAATTCTGAGATAATTTTCAAAATACACTGAAAAATTTAAAGCTAATGGCAACAACAGCCAGTTAACCACTGCCACCATCTCCATCATTTCACTGAAGCCTAAAGATCCAATTCTGGGCAACAACTGATAAAAATTTTATGTCACAAAAAATAACTTCATGAACTCAGCAAATGACAGATGGCAGATCTCACCCAACATCTGTGTGTGCCCAGATACAGGGAGAGCTTTGGCTTGAACCTGATCTGTGGTGAGTTCTTGGCACTTGGCATAGGAAGTTATCCCTGACTATGTTGGGACATAAAGAATCACCTTTCCTTCCTTCAGTCTGGATCCCACAGGTTCATTTGCTGTCCTCTGCTTCACAGGTCAAAGGGAACTGTGACCAAGCACTTCTCAGGCACACGTTCCAGGCACTTATTTTACAGGTCATACCCACCTTTTTTCAAACCCATAAGAGAGTAATTAATTGTTCTTTATACAGAAGCTGTCTCCTACCTTTCATTATCCTCACTTCCTTTCTCTTCATCCTCTGGGGTTCTATATCCTTTTTGAGATAAACACCACATAGTACTCAGACAGCAAAGTTGGGATTTATACATCAACATGATGATATCATCTGTTCTGTTCTCTAGTTGCTAACCCCAACATTGCTAACACCTTCTGTGGTTTTTCAGGCACTGCTGAGGTTATGTGTTCATGGAATTATCGTTTAAAATCATAAAATATTGCCTGATGGTAGCCAGTTCAAAGCATACAGTTTTATACATGAGTTAGTGGGGTTTTCCCCAGTGTGTATCACCTTATACTTCTAAGCCATGTTAGGGTATGGCTGCTTAGTTTTCTTAAAAGCCTTTGCTGAAGGAATTTGTTGAAAGGCTTTTGTAAATCCAAGATCAATCAGATCACCCTTATCCACGTGTTTTTTGATCCCCTCAAAGAACTGCCTTATGTTTGTGAGGCAGGACTTCCTTTTATGAAAACCTTTTTAACTCTTCCCAGATAAGTCATATTTATCCAGATGTGCACTGTTCCACATTATGGTTCCCACCTCTCTGTTTTGTGTAGATATGGGGCTGACAGGCTTGTTGTTTTCTGAGCCTCTCTTAGAACACTTCATTTAAAAAATGGCTCTCTCTAATCTCACTAATAGTCAGCTATTTCAGCCTTCAATTCCTTTAAAGCTCTGTGTGGTCTTGGTGACTACTTCTTAATTTTCTTTGCCTCATCTGCTGTCACTCATCCATACATCTTCTTTTCTTATTGTAATAATAATTTATGGTACTGAACAGTTTTACTAGAAGTGGATTTATCTAAAATCTAATTTAAATCAGGTATTTCTGTAGCTGAGTTCAGAAGGCATTCCCCAAATGTGAGAAGTAAAAAGACAAATGTTTGTCTTTCATCCAGCGATAAAAGCAAAGCAGTCATTTCACCTACAGTTTCCTGCAGTGGTATCCTAGGCCTGTGGATTCTTTAAAAATGCAAATATTTCCACCCATTCCTTAGTAATGAGGAAGAGACAGAGGGAAAGGGGATATCATGATCTCTAATTTATGGACTGCATTTTACTGCTGTAAATACACAGATAGTTTGACTTCCTCTTTTTTTCTGCATTTCATTTTCTGGCCATATCTGACTTGTTTCCACATTGAATCCACATAAGCCAGTTCTCTAAAAATACCTATTTTAACAGCTTTCTAGTAGACTCTAACTGAATCATCTGTAAACAATTTAATAAACTACCAAATTTATTGTGGGATGGGATTTCAGCCAAGTGGGAGAATCAGCAGGGGGGGAATAAGTCAGTGCTTATTTGTTTGGGGTTTTTTGTTAATTACATGGAAAAAAAACCCACTTGTAAATACATAGCAAGTTTAATGGAACAAAAGATAAAATCACAGCCATTTCACTTAAGAAAACATGACACACAGTCTCTTCCAAAGGAAGGGAAGATGGTCTCTTCCAACATATCCCTTGAAACTGTATTTTTTTTCAAGTGGCTTCTGCAGGCTGGGCAATGTCAGACACCTCAACATGTGTTGCTGTCCCTGCCCCTTGCCTGATAACATCCCTTGTTTCATAGTCATACAAGTCAGTAGCTACATAAGGGAAAAGCAAATTTTAAAGGCAGAGCTTAACATCATTTTCCCCAAACTTTACAGTAGAACAATACATTTGTGCTGAATTGTTACAGTGTTGGTCTCCTGGCATAACAAGCAACAAGGAACAGAGACACATGGAAAGGATTTAATTTTCAGAAAAGATGTAAAATGACAAAGTGAAATGAAACCTATTGATGGAAGGTTCAAATGCACAGTTCCAGCTAACATCCATTAAAGCCAATTACTCTTTGTTTTTCCCCATCAAATTTCTCTTGTAGGACAAGACAAATGAATGGAATCCAGATGTTTTGATTGGATGAGGAACTTTGTAGTGCACTGGCAGCTAAAGAGGGTTTGCTGACTGAAAGTACAGACATGGAGTGGCAAAGGTACTAAAAACCAGTTCTTAGTGAAGGGAAAAGAAATTAAAAATACAGGTCATAGGTAATTATCCACCTACAAGGCCAGAGAGGAAAGGTCTGCCCACACTCAAAGGAGGCATGAACAGTTCCTCACCAGTAAAGGTAAGGCCTTCAAATTTTAATCCCTAATGTGGATTATAAAGCAAGGTACTATGTGATGGGTTGGAATTTCAGAACTAGTCCTCCTTTTTTGTTTTTTTCCCCCAGCTTCAAAACTGGCAAGTGAAGTGTTAGTGGAAGAAGCAGAGAAATGTGCAGGAGGGTGTTTCCCAGCACTTGGGTCACTGGATGTCATCCATTCCAATGCCTGACCACTCTCCCTGTAAAGAACTTCTTCTTGATATCCAACCTAAATGTCCCCTGGCAGAGCTTGAGCCCGTGCCCTCTTGTCCTATTGCTGAGTGCCTGGGAGAAGACACCAACCCCCACCTGGCTACAACATCCCTTCAGGCAGTTCCAGACAGTGCTGAGGTCACCTCTGAGCCTCCTCTTCTCCAGGCTGAACACCCCCAGCTCCCTCAGCCTCTCCCCACAGGACTTGTGCTCCAGTCCCTTCACCAGCCTTGTTGCTCTTCTTGGGTCTATGGCAGGGGGCAAAACCCCTCAAACAAAGAAGGAAAAGAAGCCACTTTTCTCCAAAACACAGAAACAAAGTTGGTATCTTTGAGCATGGCTGAGTTATAACACAGTAGGTAGAAATTCATGGAGAGAATGTAACAGAACAATTCACCATGTCAGGAGGCAGATGCATGATCAGCTCTTGGAGCATGAACGTCTCACAGGACTCTGTAGCCAAAGACCTGCCACCATCAAATACACTGCAGGAAAACATATGGATGACTGAGAGAGCCAAGAATTTGGAGTAGAGAACTCTGATGTTTCTTTGGTGTTTGTCCTACCTGTTCTTAACGGAGCCAGTCTCAGATAATCAGAAAATACTTTCCTAAACTACTGGCTGAAGAGAAGAAAAATTTTTTGTTTTCTTCTTGGACTTCTTGAAGTCTTTTAAGAAGGTTTTCCTTTATGAAAAGACAAGGATTTCAGATTGTGTCTAAGGATTAACACACAAAATATCCACAAGGTTTTGTTGTAAGAAAAGGTAAAACACGTTCACTGCAAGGTCTCTGAACATGGGAAAAATGTTGTGAAACTGGAATAACTACCTGTTTCTTGTTAATCTAGAAGTAAAAATTTGGGCTAGAATTCATGTTTCCAGGTGTCATTCCGTGGCTGGTTTTACTTATCCCTGTGTTTTAGCAAGCAATTAATTTTCTGTTGGGACTTGGGAGACTCTCAGGTGTCTATTCCCTTTTCATTTTGATTCCCAGGAGATGGGATGACTACATTTTTGGCTTCAGTAGTTGGAAAAATTCTGATGAAAGATTCTAAAGTAAAAAGAAAATTATTTATGTGGTATTTTCTTTCTGGTTTTGGCAGGGCAAGGTTACATCACATTCTTTTTAATGGAGATTATGGGAATAAAAATTGACCTTCTGTGCCAAAGCTCTGAAGAGTCTTGAATGGAAGTGCAGGTAAGTAATGAAAGCAGGTGTTCTGCCTTCCTCACCTCTACCCCAATCTTCATCCTGCTCTTTGAATTGTCATTTAAAGGTGGCAGTTAAGTAATGCAACACCTTTTATCTCCCTGTTCATCTTAGACAGTCAGATTTTATGATCTCCCCTCTTCCTACTGAAAGAACCCAGAGCAAACATTTCATGCCAACTTACTGGGTTAAAGAAATACAACATGCTAAACTCACTTCTGATGTTCTGCAGGGAAATGCATCAAGGGCAACCATATCATACTCAGTTATAAAATATAATTTAATCATAGCTGAGGTACAAATTAGGCCCAAATAATCCTCTAATTTTGAAGTGATGATTTAATGTGGAACTGAAGATTGAAGATTTAACATTAGCCTGGTGAATACTCACCTGCATCAAATTTCATCTTTTAAATTTTGTTTCCTGTTAGCAAGTGTAAAAGTGATTCACTCCCTTTGACTTGTTCCTTTTAAAGAGCTCAATTACATGCATGGCCACAGTCCAACATAAAAATAAACTATTTTTGCATTGCATTTTAAAGCAAGTATTGTTTGTCACTTGGAAGGCTCCTGAGAATGATTTTTTCCCTGCTGAAAACAAGAACAGGAGAAGCAGGGGAACTATTGAGTTATAATAGACTAGAGGTCTTGGGAAGTTTGGGTTCTGTTTTTGCACTGGCAAATTCTCATTTTTTGCTCTGGGCCTGTAAATGGGGAAGGAGGCCACTACACAGTGTGCCCTTGAGAGACCTGCTCGAACTTCTGAAAATCTCTGCTTGCAGTTTGAGTCCTCCTGTAGTACCCTGTTGTCTTTCCTCTGTACTACAAAATAAGCTGTAAGGTTTTTTAAGCAGTTCTGAAACACTCCCTTTATAACCACAGGGAAGCATTTTGATCAGTGTCTGCCCCAGGGAGTGTGATGTTGGTGCTTCAAACTACTTCAGCAAAAAGGACAGGACATAAAAAGTTGCCTTGGCACCACATTCTGCATCCAAAGGGCAAACAGCCCTGCTCCCTCTGCCTCTGGATGGACCTGCAGAGGCTTTACCAGAGAAGGACCTCCCTGCAGAAACCTTACCCCCAGCCCAATAACTGCAATAGATTAAAAAACTATCCAGCTATCTTCATTCCTGGCTAGAGGAACAAGAATTCCAACTCCTTGCTCTGATAACTAATTCCTTTCCAAGTGGAGCAGATTATGTAAGAAAAATCTGCCCTCCAAGAACACCTTGATGTTTAACCCCTGCTGATCCTACAGCGCTGCCTGTTGTGCTGCATCCACTTTCCATCCACTTCTCAGCTCCTTCTGTCTTTGGTACAGGCTCTGCTTTTGGTGATAATCTACTGTTTAGATCCATTGTCATGGATCTGTTTGCCAGGCCATTGCCAAATGCTGAACAAGTGTTTCATGTGCCACCACAGTGCAAATCCAGTAGGTGAGCTGATACCAAGCATGATGTAGAATTTTGCTCCTGCCCTTTGAGTTCATACCAGCTGCATCTCCAGTCCCTTTGCTGCTTCTGTGACAGAAAAATAACATGTTGGATTTTTTAAATCTCCATTTGGATTTTCTTTGATTTTTTGTTTAGTTTTGCTAATTATGGGGAAGGTATCCAAATAGTGGTTTTGAAAAATAGTTTTGTAATCAAGACTGATATTTTTCCACATGACAGAGATGCTTCACTGGTATATAAACCTCTGTCACTTTGCCATGCTCAGGTAGAAGATTTTATACTTCCACACTAAGGGTGGTGTAAAGCAGAAGCACAGTGAATGTGAGCAAGAACACACGTAAAAGTATTTGCATCTGAAGTCATTTCTGGGTGATTTTGTAGAGCTGTTTCTCTTACACAACAGATTCTGCAGTTATGAGCATTTGTCAGAAATAGTATCATACAAGTGGCAGTAGCCAATCCATGATATGGAACAAATATCACTCACTAACAGTAGGACTATACTCAGAGTGTGTTAGTGATCTCTAGAGCTGGCTGAAACACAACTGTGTTAATAAATTCATGCTATGCCTTCCAGTGAGAAAACTGAGTAAATCAATCAAATAGGTAATTTGTAATGAAGAGTTAACTCAAAGTTACTCTTTTTTTAATGATATTAAGTCTATTTGGGTACTATTCTGTAGCAAGACTACACTAACACAGCAGAAATTTTATACACAAGCAGGAAATGTAAAATGAAAGCCAATGAAAGTAAAGCTGCTTCAGATGCTTTTGAGTGTAAAGGTGAAATATATCTCTGAGAAATTTCATACATTCAGCAAGCAAACACAGGAAGCATCATTTAACTTTCTGCTGTCCTTTCTCAGACTGATGGCTTAATGTTTATTCACAGTGCTTTATATGTGATACATTATTCATCAGATTATAGTAGGTTCTCATCTTTGTTTTTGTGTTACAGCTCATTATGTAGCAATTACAGCAGGATAATCAAGCCATGGGGGGTTTTTTTCCATTAGGAACAGGTGGTACAATCTTCCACTCTCATGCATCTTGGACAGTACTAAATTAATTAAAAAGATAATTGAAATTCCCCAACTGAACCATCACAGCAGATTTCTCAGAACACTGTATCTATCTCCTGTAATTGTTCCAGATCGAGTTGCCAGAATGTTGATTTCATTAGAAAACCAAAATAGCAACAGTCAGTGAGAATAAGCAGAAGAGCCTCACAATTTGCAGGTACCAAACAGAGCATTTTATAAAAATTTCTGATTTACTGAGTTTCAGGGAAAGAAAGTGGTTTTAGCTAATATTCTCTGCAGGGCATAACAAAATAGGTGCCAGAAAATATATACAGCCAGGAATATATGCCCAGGATTTTAACATGACAGTGTTACCTTCCCTAAATAACAGCAGCTACAGGAGTCTGATATTCTGAAAATCCTTTGCCCTCTGTGTTTTCATTCTATTTAGGGCAGTGTTTAAAGGGTGCACTCCAATAATATTTTCTAATTACCATTAAGACTGTTTAATCAAAATATCAGTATTCCCTTCTGCTGTACCTTCATTGAGGTTTCTATTGTGCATAGTTTTTTTATATTAGAAATGTAGCTGAGTCACAACACTTCTTCTTACAGTATTGTTCTGACTCCTGAAATATTACATCATTTGTTCACATAGCATTTTTCAATCTAACAAAATATTTTTTTAGAAGAACATAATCCCTTCAAAATTTGATTGCTCCTCTTTTTAACAAAGTCTTTGCTTTCATTTTAAACAAATACAACCTTTGTGAATATTAATTTCCATTTTTCTTGTAAAGTACTTTAAGCTGTAAACTGTTTTCCATAGATCTTAACTATACAGCAGACAAAACATTAGAGAAGATTTTAGTGATTATAAATAAGGAAGACAGGAAAAGAATGTAACCTTTTTATGGAAGTAGCTTTCAGGACCCTTCTGATGCTGGGCAAAAGCAAACCTGTTGCTTTGTCTGCAGGACATACAAATGAAATTAAAAGGAGAAAAACAGTTTCAATAACAACCAAAAAAGCATTTTAAAATGTAGAATCCTTGGAGTTCTATGAACTATTCCTTGTGATGGAATAGTCTTTTCTTTAAAGAATATACCCAGTATGGCCCACACCTTCCCCTAGAGAAAAGCTTAGAATATATATTATGACTTAAAATTGAATTGCAGCATTGAGCAGCAGACATTTGTCTTGTCACAGTGATTTGTTACCACAGTCAGTGTTAACTGCCACAAAAGCTCTGGCCATCCCATCATCATGACAAACACATTGCCTGTAGCTCATCGTGGTGTTGTTCCAATTCTTCCTGGCAGCTTCTGCCAAGGTCCCTCTTTAAGGGCATCCTGTAAGTGCAAATGTTAGGATAGGATTTAGGTTTCCTGGAATCTTACTTTGTCTTAATGTGATGTGCTATGAGATAGAGACATGAGTTCTGTGTGGTTTGTCCAGGAGGGGCTTTTATCTCCCAAGCTGAGGGATGACTCTGTGTTTCTTTAGTTTCAGAACTAACAGAAAAAATTCTACCAAGAACTTTAAAAGTTCTGAGATTTTAGGGGCAGAGGATTTGTTGTTTTTTAATATAGATGTAAAAAGTGCATAGGTTTATACAAATTCTTCTATTTACTTCATCAGTACTAACTCCAAATTAGGTCTGAAATGTATGAAATCACATTGGTGTTCAGCAGCATTGCATAGTTACCACTTCAGGATAAACTGATTGTTAAGAAAGGCAATTTAACCTACAAGATCATCATTATTGATGATGATAGAGAACAAATCAGTCTGATTTCTCAGATTTAAGGTACAGTTTACCTGAAGTAATTTAATAAAATTACTTAAAGGAGTTTAGTAATCCTGCAATCTCATTTTTATGAAAGTACTTTCCAGACCAATAATGCACTTAAATCTTTAATGATGTTTCCACATTTCTGAAATTGAAAACCTTAAATTACTTTTAATGTTATAGATGGAAACTGTAGATAAATACTACTTGTAGCTTCAAAATATCCAGACTGTGACATGCTGCATGCCTTCTGTCTCAGTGTTCCAGGCTAAAGGACAACAGAAGCACCATCGAAAAAAAGAGATGACTTGATCCATTTCCAGAGTGGGCCTGAAATAAGGGAAGAACTGCCAATGCCATGGCTTCTCCTTGCTATCTTCTGCTGATCTCATCTTTCGGTCTCACTGGAGCTGATTTCGGGGAGGAGAAATCTGATAGTAAGTATTCAGTGGCCAAGTAAGTGCCTGGTTCTTCAGGGCTGAATTATCCACAGCTGCTTACTGATAATAGCTCTGGGCCAGACACAGCAGGACTGGTGGGACAGGGACTGCCTGTCTCCACAATAACACAGGGAATGTCCCAACTTAAAACTGTCATCTTCCTCAGTGATATGGTATTTCAAAAGAATTTTGCATAACTTTTTTGTGTCCATATAACCAGCCAAAGAGATAGGGATAGGGGTGAAACTACAGCACAGCAATGATGAAAGGCATTGGTTTGCATCCTGCTTATGAAAGAGTCACTGATACCATGCAGCCAAAACCACATCCAGTTTAACAGATGCCTGTCACCTCAGGGATGAAATTTTCCATTCTGATGAGACAGTTGGGAGAGATTTGAAAGGTTTTAGATTTTCCCTGACATGTCCAACAGTATTGGCTCCCATAAGATGCAGAAAACCATCTTGTATCATTTCATGCACGTGAGTTATGCAGCTGTCATGGTGTGATTCTTGGGGCTGTCCTGTGCAAGACCGGCAGCTGAACTGTCATTCTTGTGGGTTCCTTCCAGCTCAGGATATTCTATAATTGTTTGAGTGATTGCTTGCTTTCTCATTGTGACTCCACTTTTCTCTCCCTTGTATTACTTTTACACCACAATTAGTGCTTGTTTGTGACTGGGAGGAACAGCAACTTTACAAATACATCTTCCTCATGTTACCACCAGTCTCTCTCATGTTACTCCCATGTTTCTACTTTGTTAATTAGAAAAAAACATTGACTATCCTGTAACCGAGGTAGCTTTTTTAAATGCACCTGAACAGTAACTAAAACCAGCGTATGCAAACAGGTAAAGTACCTGTGTCATATTTCACTCGAGATACTTGGGGGGCATAATTTACATTAATATATATACATGCCAGATATATAGATTTATGTTAAAAACTAAGTAAGTAGATAGATAGATAGATAGATAGATAGATAGATAGATAGATAGATAGATAGATAGATAGATAATGGATGGATGCCTCTCTTCGTAGGTAACTGGCGACAGGACAAGAGGACATAGTCTTGCGTTGTGCCAGGGAAGAACTTCTTCATAGGAATGGTGATTAGACCTTGGAAGGAGCTGCCCTGGGCGGTGGTGGAGTCAAGGAAAGGCTGGACGTGGCACTGAGGGACGTGATCTACTCGGCACGATGGTGTTCGGTCGTAGGCTGGGCTGGATTCCGACCGAATCGGTTCTGTGATTCTGCTCTTAACGCACCTACGAGGAAGAGCACGGTGTGTGCAGGACACCTCGGTGTTTGGCTCAGGCTGGAGCACCGGCGAGCCACGATGCCACCCCCGGGCTCCGGTGCCACCCCCCCGTGCCGCGGTGTCACCCCCGTGCCGCGGTGCCACCCCCGAGCTCCGCTGTCCACGCCCCCGGCCGTGGTGCCCTCCCCGTGTCGCTGTGCCATCTCCGAGCTCCGGTGCCACCCCCGGCCTCGGTGCCCTCCCCGTGCCGCGGTGGCCGCCCCAGCGCTGCCCTTCGCCCCCGGCACTGAGGCCACGGTTCGGCGGCGGGCGCGGCCTGGCGGCCCGCAGTGCGCAGGCGCGGCGAGCGCGGGGCCGGGCGCGCGGGTCGGCCTCAGACGTGGCACTCGGGCGCGTGAGGGAGGGAGCGGCGCCGGTAGCGGTCCCTGAGGGGCAGCGCGGGGTCCGGCCCTGGCACCGCCGGGCACGGGGCACAGGTACAGCCGCGGGGTCCGTCCCTCGGCACCTCCAGCCACAGGGCACAGGTACAGCCGCGGGGCGCGGGGCGGGCGGAGCGACCGACCGACCTGTTGCGGGATTGCCGCGACTTAAACCGCGGAGTTGGTGGGGATGGAAATGTTACACGCGCAGGGAAATGCAGAAAACCTTTGCGAGCTTTGCACTGAACGGAAGGAACTTCAGCTTTTGCTTTCATGGCTTAGCTCAAAATGTGCTGAAAAAAAGAAAACCCCCAAAGCTATAGATATATCTCGGCTGCATTCTGTGTGTGTGTGTGTGTGCGTGCAGATAAGTGTGCACACCCCCAAGGTTGTTGGCCAGACTGAGATTGCGGCGTGCCCTGGGCAGGGACAGCCCCTGTTCCAGATGATGTGTCACTGAGCACAGTGTCCCCAAAGAAATACAAAGTTAATAGTTGTGCCTCGGTGCGCCAAGGACTCGAGACTGTGGGTTTGATTCTCTTGTCTTACATGCGGTTTTATGTGTTCACAGAGGGGTCAGAGAGCATAGCTACAGCAGCCCTCCAAAAGTATGATAACCTATTTTGTACTAGCGGTAAATTACATTCTGGAGTTGTTTCTTAGTGTTAGTGTTGCCCCCAGGCTATGGGGTATGTCAGCTAGTGCTGGCAGAGATAGGGAGGAAAAGATTTCCCTGCCCTTTATCGTAGAGGCACTTGCAGTGAGCAAATCTGGGGAAAGATCTGTGTTTAGCAGCTCCTCTCAGGCAGTTTGCAGAGCGAATCTGTATGTCTGTTGTTAGCACCTGATCGCTGAGCCCTTAGGTGATTTTCTGTTGATATTTTGGGGGTTGCCTCCAAACTCTTTTTCTGGTGTTTGGTATATATACCTGTCTTGAGAAGAGGTTAAATACGCTCAGGTGTTAAGTAGAATCTGGAACTGCGTTCGATAAACTTGCATTATTTTGCTTATGGTTATAGTTCCTGTCTCCCTTCAGCGCGACCTCTGTGTGTTTATACTGTGTGGGAAGTTTGACGTGGCAAGATTTTTTTTGCTGTGAGAGTGAGTAAGCTGTGGAGGAAGTCATTTCCCCTGGATGCTCTTGCAGCCTAAGGTGTTGGCTGTTGCAGCTGCCTCAAAGTGAAAATCTCTTCCTTTATATAGATATATAATATATATTTATGTGTCTGTGCCAGTGTGCAGGTAATTTAGTGCTGATTTAGTGTCTTTTGGAGCAACTGAAGCTCTCACTGCCACGTCTTTTCTGGTGGAGGCGGGGAGGGAAGAAAGTACAGCTGGCAGCACCAAGCCTCTGATAAAACTTGTTCTTTTTTCTTCTGCCCCTTGACTAATGAGCAGTAGAAAACTCCTTAAGATTAACTACCTGAAGCAGTTTAATACTACAGCTGAGAAATCATAGGCTGCATTGAGGTGTGTGGACTAGAGGGCTGCACAGGCACTGTGTGGGGAGGGCTGGGCCCTGCACACAGCCCAGAGTGGTTTCTTCTCTGACGTGGAAGATCAGTAAAACTATTGAGGTTTTTTTCTTCAGAAATAGATATGTTTAATTTGAGAAACCTAGAGATGGGTTTTCTGATAGGAATAGCTTTTCTGTACTGGCATGTGCCGGTGCAGCATGAATTTGTGTGGAATTTTGAGGTGCCTTTGTGTGTGCTCTGGAGCACAATACCTGATGTATTTTCATCCAGTTTGCATATTTAAAGAGGACTCTATGGCATGAGCTTAAGAATGTGAAGTATAGGTGGTTGGGTGAGCTGTTTCAAAGGAACATTTAATACCTAAAATGCTGGTTTATAGCAGGTATATTTAGTTCCTTGGGGATGTCTGATCTATGTACTTGGGGCTCTACAGGAGTAGTAAATGCTTATTCAGGGTTTGCATCCCCAGGACTTTACTCAAAGTTTTCTAAAATTTTATTCTATACTGTTTAACAAAATCTGGCTAAAAGAAGGAAGTTATATGTCTCCTGAATGCTCTCATCATTAGAAACTTTTTATCATTTGTTTTTTATCAAATTCTGCTTTTTGTTGTTTCATTTTCTTTAACAACAACAGAATCAAGATATGAAAGCATAGGGAGATGCCTGATAACAGTAAGGACAACGTACAGTGCTTTTGAGGCCACAATGCCCTCTGAGAACAGCATCTCACTTGTGGAAGACTTTGTGCTCCATTTCATCACACTGTGAAGTTCTGGAGTAAAAAGGCTGCTTAGGCTTGGGCCAGTAATGCAGAAAGCAACTGGGAATAGGATCTCTCTGTCCTGTACTTTATTCTCTCTTTCTCCAGCATAAACCCAAGGAATCTTCCCTGACTTGCTTGGAATGGGGTTTGTGTAGCAGGTTTGATGGAAAGCTGGTGCTGTATTCCACATCTCATCTGACAAAAAGGTGTGCTAGGATAGCAGAAGGATTTGCTAGGGGAGTTTTATGCTCTGGTCACTCTGCCTGTCCTGATTTTTCAGTGTTCATTGGGATGGCTGGTATTTGGGAAGCAAGACACAGTATGTTTTCCAGATGTAAAGTCAAGATTTGCCTGGTAAAGAGTGCAATTTGGGACTTCTCCTTTGAGTTTTTTGGCCAGTTGCATATCCATTACTTACAGTTTTTCTCTCCCTGGGAGAGGTGAATCCCATTCAGATAAACTCAGTGATGGAGGAAACTAAGCAAGCAAAGCCATTATTTGTCTCTGGCTTCAGGTCCTTTTTTGCCTTCAGAAGTCTTCTATCTTTTTTTGGGGAATGCAGTTCACAGTGAGCCTTTTAAAATGCACAGAGAGTGATGAATAGCAGCAGGTGTCACTCTCTCTTTTGCAGATCCTTGAGGAAGACCTGATACTTGGAATGAGAATATTGCCATCATGAGTCAACAAGGTTATGTTGCAGCTCCTCCATATTCCCAATCCCAACCAGGAATAGGAGGGTTTGGACCACCTAATTCTTCACTCCATTATGGGCATTATGGGGACCCAAACTCTTCATACTCAACACCTCCACCAGGTATGATTTTGGCTTAAAATTTCTTTTCAGGGTCTGCTTTTCTGTGATGGTATTTTATATCTCTTCTTCTTACTTGTGTAAGTTTTACACTGCTGCTGCAACAGGAACAAAATAAAGGAAGTTTTACCCAGTTTCTCTAAAGACAACAGGAGCTGTTCTGAATACAGTCAGAGCTCTGATAGAACTACTTCTGCTAATTGGCCCATTAGAATACTTGGGAAAATACCACTTTTGGTACCAAATGATTTCTTTATGTTAGAGTAATTCAGAGGGAAATAATTCAAGAAATACAGGTTGAAATATTGTTTATTCAGCACTGCTGTCTGCTTAAATTACAGTTGCTGGAGTAGATCTGAATTAAGAACCATTTTTAGCATAGGCTTACAGGACCTTGGTCTCCAAAATCAAAGGGACCTTTTGCTTCTACCTAGAAATATAACTGGGTGACAGGGAATTACCAGTATCCCAAACTGATAATTGCAGGGCCTGTTTGTTCATTGCTTCTTTCTTACTGTCCCACTTGGGTTCATTTGCAGGAAAGTTACAAACTGCTGTTTGTTACCTCTGTACTGTCTGTTAGTTTTTCATATCTGCTTCTATGACCAACCAGAAATCTGTGCTTTCTTATGGCATCACAGAATGACTGAGATTGGAAGGAACCTCTGGTCCAATGCCTCTGCTCAAGCAGGGTCACCTAGAGCTGCTCTTGTCATTGCTTGGGCAGGGCTGTACTGCTTTATCTTTTGGCCATCTTGTGCTTTCTTACAGGGTTTTACATAAACGTGCTGAATCTTTTGCAGGTGTGTCAAAACCAACTGTGCCTTTTGGATCTCCGGCTCCTGTTGGGCCTCCTCCACCTGGTGCCCAACAATTCAGCCAGTCCAGTTTCCAGAATGGGCCTGGTGCACCAGGGCAGCAGCCACACAGGTGACCTGAAGGAATCAATAGATGAGATTTGAACTATGTGACCTTTGTTTCCTCTCTGTGGAGGAAATGGGCAAACTCCTCAGGTGTACAAGGGGTCACAGGAAAACCAAGTGTTCATCTTCTCTGGGACAAAGCCTGAGATCTTATTTTACCAAAGAGAAGTAGTCTGGTAGAAAATACCTTTGTAAGCCACATGTGTGTTCCTGCTTTCTTTAGTTATTTTTCTTGCATTCATGTTTTTCCATGTCTGATAATCATGAAGCAGTTTTTCCCCTGCCTGCATCTTCTTTTTTCCTCCACTACAGACAACTCTTCAACAGTTTCTCACTTCCTTTTCTTCTCTTCACAGATTTTTCTCCTAATCCTCTCCACCCATCCCTGGTAGGGAATCTTCCTTGATAAGCTTGGAAAGGGGATGGAGTGCTGTGATGTGTTCAGAAGCTTGTGTTTCTTAATCTTTAGGCTTATAGTTATTACCACTCTCACTTCACCTTGGCATTAGTTTCTAACAAGTATCAAACAAACATGTGCTACCTTTTTTAATCAAACAAGTGTGCAACCTCTCTGTGCTTCGTGTGCTTCATACATTTTAATATGAGTGTATGTTTTCTGAGCAGAATGTGGGCAGCCTCTCTTAAGGCCTAATTAATTGTTTTGGCACCACCCTTGAGAAGGGTATGAGATCTTGTAGAGTTTACAGTGGGTTGATGTAGGTTTTTTGTGTGACTGCACTTATTTTTCCCTTCAGGTTACAAGGCCCTCCCCCTCCAAGCAACACAGGACCTTCCTATCCTCCCTACAGTCATCAGTCCCCACCAGCCTTCCCAAATACTGCAGCTGCCTCACCTCCAGCACAACTTGCTGACCAGCTCAACAGCATGCAGATAAATAACTATGGTAATTGGTTTTATCTCATCTGAGTGACTTTTTCTCAGTTAAAGCATTAAGACTATAATAATTAGAAACTTACTGAACTTCTGTATAAACAGAAAACAAAATCTTTGACCAGTATAATTTGCTAAAGTTCATAGAATTTTTTTCTCTAATCTAATTCCTTAAATCGATATTATTGGGTTAATTACAAATTGCTGTTAGATAAACCTTCTGTAAAAGTCAGCTATCCCATCAGTCATTTCTCAAGTTACTTAGTGAACCCATCAGGAACAGCCAAGACATGAGCATCAGTATGCAGTCAGGGTTTAATTTTTACAGTTTCCCTCAGTTTTGAAACTATCTGATTCTTTTTTGATTAAATATTTTAGTTTTTCATCTAAATTTATCTACATTTATTTTGATATTATAACATCTCAGACCTAGGCCATGAAGTAAAGATGTGCTCACATGGTGCTTCCATGTAAATTACTTCCCACCAGTAATTTTGATATGTATGTAAATGATATAAAAGATATTATATGTAAAACAGTTATGTAAAATACAGTGTTCTGTGTTATGTGCTGGAAGGCTGAGATGCCCTTCAGGCCGCTGAAGACAAATTCTGTACAACTCTGCCTTTCTGTTGGGTTTTGTATTGTCACTTTTACATAGCTATGAGACTGAGTTGGTGTAACTAGTGAGGAATTCACAGCTTGAAAAGCTGCTGATGTTTCTGTGTACCAGCTGAAAACCTGAGCTTGTGTTTTGCATGTGAAGTCTTTTTTTCATGTAACATGTCATAAGGTGCATTTTAGTGTTGGTGTTATAACACACTGGTCCTTTTGCTTCAAACCTACTTATTTTTTTAGCTTTCTTTAAAATTAGTTTGCCATAGGTCATTGTGGAGAAATTGGGCCAAAAAATGTAGGGTTTGTAAAGTAATAAGTATTTACAGATTGTAAGTCCCAAAAAAACCTTATTTGCAGTGTCCTCTTAATTCTAATTGGAATCTGGATCTTATAAACAACAAACTATTCCTTGCCTGTGTGTACAAAATAATTCCCACATGTTTTATCTTTTAACATGAAGTGGGTTTATTTTCCATCAAACCTGTCATGGTAGACTACAAATAGCAGACTAACAAAACCATGCCACATAAGAGAAATTGGTTATTAAGCAAAAAGAATGTTAATTGAATTCTGAAATTAAATATTTCAAAAGGAAAGAGTAATGTATGTGTATTCTAATCAAGAATTGTCAAAGTCTGGCTTCCCTCTCTTTCCCCATTCATCCCAGCTGCAGGGTGTTATTGAACATAGAGCCACCGAATGTCTGAATCAGTTCAGACTGAAACTGTGAGGTCGGCTTTGTAATTTGAACAGACATGTGGAGTCCCCATGATGCAGCATTGTCAGTGTGGGATGCAATATCATCTCTGTGTTAAGTGTGTGGAGCAAAACCAGAGCACCTTCCACAGAGAGTTGGAGGTTAATTTTTGACTCGGCTGACAGAGTTTCTCGCTCAGGTCCTGGCGCTGCTCCGAGCTCTGGGCATCCGACGTCTCTTCAGGGAGCGCGGCTGCCCCCACCAACCCCGCAGCAAATGGTCCTGCCGCCCGGGCCGCGCCTTCCTCCTCCGCCCACAAACAGTGTTAATGGCCTGTGTGCTCAGCCGTCAGCGCCTCCCATGGCCAGACAGGGGGCAATCCCTGGACCTGTCCCTCCGAATCCTAACTTGCCACAGCTTCCGGGACAGCCTCCAGGGCCTGGATACCATCCTCAGCAAGGTAGGGAAGGGTGTTGGTTGTGTAACTGAAAACAAAACAAGCGTAGAGAATCCCTTGTGGAGCTGTGTCCGTTCACCATTGAATGTTCAGCTGACTTGGAAAATGGAATTCTCTTTTTGTAGGAGGGAAAGATTCGCATTATCAGTCCATACATTTGAAGCAGGCTCTGCTTTTGCTTGAAAGTTTAGCATTCTGTTGAGACTTAACAAAAAAAAGATTAATTTGCATCAGAAGCACAATTACTTGGTTAGTAATTGGTAAAGGCACAGCATACTACAGAAAGTAGTTCTACTTTCACTGTAAAGGTGTAGGCTACTCTCTGTCTTCAAGCACTGTCATAAGCAGCTTTCAGAAGTGCTTTACTGCAGCAATAGCAAATTGTAACTGAATACAATTGTTTCACCTGACAGAGGTGGGTAAAACAGTTACTTTGACAGCTAAAAGGCCGGTAACTACACCAGCTTGCATTGACTGATGTCAGGGAAGAGATGCTCACTGAGGTGATGGCCTGGGCTCAGGAGCTCTGGTAATCTCTTCCAACCATCCTACTTAACATATACCTGAAAGCTTTGGAGCCACAGTTGTCACATGTAGTCTTAGTTTTACTTTTGAAACAGAAACTGCATGAACCAAAGTAATCCAGTTCTTTAATTGCGGAAAGCAGAAGGCAAGAAGTTGCACTTAGATGAGTGAGAATGAATTGTATGGCAGAAGTTGATGTTAAAAGTTGATAATGGAACTTAAGTAGTTTAAATGAATTTTCATTTGTAACTCTGCAGCAAACTATGGTCCTCAGATGGCAGGATCTCAGCTGTCTTATCCTGGTGCTTTTCCTGGGGCTCCGGCACAGCTCTCAGGCCCACCACAGAAGAAGCTTGATCCCGACTCCATTCCAAGCCCAGTAAGTAATGTGGCACTCCTTTTTTTGTAACAGGAACTTTCTGCTGTGCTTAAGGTAAGGGAATGACAATTGTGTTCATTTTAGCTGGTGAGGTTTTTATAACATAATGCTAGATATCTTCCAGTTTTTGAAGTTTTCTGATTATACATTTTTGTACTCCATGCTGTCAGTTTGGGATAAATTAGTGCATTAAGTTAGTTTGAATATTGAAGACACTTTGTAACTTTCTCTGACATGGGACGTACTCATGACTCCAAGTACTTTCTTAGGAATTCTCCACAGGATTCCTCATGTGGCATTGAGCAGTACTGAGGGATTACTTGAATTCACTGCAGCAATCTTCCACTTCTTGCAGAGGCAGGTTTGCTGTACAGGAAAAACATTCTTGCAAAAGGCTGGGGCTGTCTAGTAGGGGACAATCTTGCTTCCTTAAATTGGGCTGTTCTTTTGTCCTTCTAGAAAAGATTTGTTTTCTCCAGTGGTGGTTTTGATGTAAATCCCCCAGAGTTTTGGGAAAACACTTGTTGGTAACCCCTTAGGGGTTAATGTAACAACTGCAGTTGCCTCTGTTAAAGGCAATTTTCAAGTTAAATGTAACTGAAAACCATTGTGTAAAAAAAACCCTAAAGTGAGTGTCTGTATAAATAACAAATGCCCTGAAGTCAATCATTCCTAGTGTTTCAGTGTGGTGCTTTTTGCATCAGGAGGATCAAATGGTCCTGTCTAATTTAAAAAAAAAAGAAAAGGGCAGGGAGAGAAGGAGGCCTGGCATGAAAACACGGGCTGGTGGCTTGTTTCAATTATGTGTGTAGCATAAACAGCCCTGACTATGACAGCAATGTTAAAGTAGGTTAAAAGGGTTGTTTTAGCAGCACAGAGAGGATCGAAATGACATGTTTAAAAGAAACACGAGCTGGGTCAACGTCTGCAAAGGGCAAAAAGCTAATTCAGAATGAGGAATGAGTATGGCTATGTGTATTTCTGTTGTTATATTTACATTATATAATTACAGTAGTGTTGCCAGATAAAATTGCTTGTTATCTGTAGCCTTTGTTGATTTATATTTCTCTTAAATATGTTAGAGGTTGATATGTGCTCTGACAACAACATCTATGAAAACCAGCATCTGGGCTTTGTCAACAGTTATTTCCAAGAACAATGATATATTTAGGTCAGTTAGCTGCAGAATACTGTGGTACTCTGATCCTCTGCAGGGCTGAGTCTGAAAGTGGTGTGCTGTCTTCAGCCAGTGGACTATTTTAGAGCAAAACCTTTTTCCCTCTGATGCAGGAGTTAGCTATAAATGTACACACCAAGGCGGGCAGGGAAAAGTAATTAAGCAGAAGACCTAACAGGCTCTCTGAGGAATGTCTTACATATTTAAATTGCAGTACAAAAACTTTATTGGAAACAAAAGTTACAGACCCCATATTACTTCCAGTGTATTAGGAAATACCTCTTGGACATCAGTCGATAGAGTCTATGTGACTAATTTTGTTTTTCTTCTTTTCTTCTTTCTGCTTTCCACCAGAGGCTTCTGAACTTTCCTGGGTATTATTAGAAGTTCATGAGCAGGGTAAAGATTCCATGAAATACTGGCAGCAGTGGCAAAGCCAGTTTCAGAAATTCCCTGTCTCATTCCTTTTGCCTCTCCCAGCTGTTTGTCTGCTCTCTAAACCAGGTTGTGAGGGAAGAGGAGGAATAATCATAGAATCATAGAATCATAGAATCGATTGGGTTGGAAAAGACCTTCGAGATCATCAAGTCCAACCCTTGGGCC
>JAWWLZ010000139.1:2850483-2869016 GCA_035041345.1 Poliocrania exsul | reverse complement strand
TCAGTGCTCTTTGGAGTGTTGCTTTATTGCCTGTCCTAAGGATGTTAAGAGAGCGTGTTTTAATGTGAAAGTCCTGTAGTCAGTGGAGCTTATTCCTTACCATTGCTGTAGGGAAGCTTTCTAAAACTTGCCTGCCTTGTTTTTCAATGGTTTTACAGCCAGTGTGACAGTCTTGCCTAAAAATCTCAGGCAAGGCCTGCGGTGCTGGACCATCTGTGCCACTGGTACGTGGGCAGTGGAGCTGTGGATTAGTACAGACATGAACCCCAGTGCTTATCGCCCTCAGGGGTGGAGGAGAGGAACAACGTGATACTGGCAGTGTTGTCCTGGGCCAGTTTGGTCTGGCTCTGAGGCCTTCCCTTACTCTCCCCTTGTGTTTATGCCTGTGCACAGCTCCCTCTCCTGCTGGGGTGTGTTCACTGGGCTGAGGCAGGTCTGGCTGGAGATCTGATTGTTTCCAGTGCCAGCATTTGGGAACTCTGCTGTTCAGCACCATTTCTTGATTATCCAATTTCACGCCCCCACTTATATCATCAGTTAATTCCGGCTGCTGCCCTTCACTTGAGATACAACGTGTCCTACATCCAAGTTAACAATCAGCACGACAAAGCTGAGGGGAGCTGGAGAGCCCTGACTTGTTAACGCCTGATATTCCCGCCCCGGGGACCTGACCAGGAGAACTTGTGGTGCTTCTCTTGAGCATTGACAGAGGATTTTTTACTTTCTTTTCCCCCTTCTGTCACCCATATGATATGGAAATTCTAAACAAGTAAGCTGATTAATTTTGGTATTTCTTTATATCAAAATTTTATTGTTTTTACATATATTTTTCCCCCTCCTCAAACTTTTAAAAATCCTTCTTCTCACATTGAATAGAGTAGCCTGGATTTACACCCTTAACACTGCCAACTTTATTCACTTAATAGCAGTATTCCCCTTAAAAAGGGAATGCTGAGTAGGGATTTTAAGGGTAGTCTGAGGTGTGACCCATTGAAATTGATAATTGGTTTTCTGTTTATTTGACTACACCCTGGATCACATTCCATGTGCTGTGTCCACCTGAAATTGCACAGCCCTGCCATGGTATGTTTTGCAGTGCTGTGTGTGCAGGTCAGTGCTCAGCCTGGGGCTGGAGGGGTTTTGAGCAAGGAGGGTTGAACATGTTCCTGCGTTTTTATGTGGTCTGTAAAAACTGGGACAGAGCCAAGAGGTCCTGCAGCACATGGCTGATGCTTTAGCTGTGCTGCAGTCTTGCAGGCAAACAGGGAAATAGATGGAAAAGGACTGGGTTACGGAAAATACTTGAACCTGCTGTGAACCTTGCAGAGGAGATGGTCCAAATTGGCTCAAGTCATCAGCTGAGGAGGCTGATCATGTTCAACATCTGAAAACCAAGAATAGGCAAAACAATTTTGTGCCTTCAGAGAGAATGGCTTCTGATAAAAGACAGTGGGAATATCACAAAGGGAAATGCTTTCTTGACATCTTAATGTGAATCAGTAAAGCAAGTCAAAACCAATGGATTATTTGTAGACTGGTTAATCTTTCTCAAAAGCAATCTGTGATGATGAATAAAAGAAAACAAACCCCTTCAACAGTGCTAGGAAACACAGACACTTCGGTTCATGACCTAGTTTCTTTCCAAAAACATCAATGTTACATTTCAAAATTCTCTGTGATTATACAGAGGCAATTTTCTTCATCTTTCTACTGTACTAATTAAACATAACAGAATCAGTTGCCTTTGAGTTAATTTGCAGTTGAGAAGGCAACTTGTCGTGTAACATACACTTCTACGTAGTATAGAGAGACCCTCCATGTTTTCCAGTGGTAATACTCTTCAAAAGGATATAGAGCTGTTGGCAAGTTCCCTCCTCTGGGGATGAGTAAAGGTGTGATAGAGACACTGATCTGTTTATCTTGTTCTGTGATAAATGGCTCATTTTATTCCATATTTGCATGTGCCTTTCTTATTCTCCAGAGCATCTCTCTCAGGACTTTTCTCTTCAGAATGCCTTTCCAGAGATGTGCCATGATGATCTTGAGCTTCATCACAGTCCTTACTCCTCCACTTGGAATTTCCAGCTGTGGCCTTGGTGATACTTTGCAGGCATCACAGGAAACCCTCAGGAGTGTGTCAGGACTTCAGTTTTATAGCAAGCAATAGTAATTCAGCTTTCTCAGACTTTAAAGTGCAGGTTACAGTCCCTTTGGAAATATTTATGGATGTGTTTCATCTTGGAGCTGTGCCACCAAAGTCAATCTATTGCTTTGTGATATTGTTCTGACTCCTGAGAGATGTTCTTGCTGAAATATTTCCAAAATAAAATGCCTGTTATCGCAGCTCTATTTGGGGTTAAGTTATGGTTTATCAGATCAGCTTTCAGGGCTTGCCCTTCAGTGGGGCCTCATCGTTCCATAGAACAGAAGGTTTGTGCAGTTCTCTTACAGTATTTTCCATCTCTTCTGCCCAATCCTCCTTTGCTTTAACCTGAAATTACAGTGTTCTGCCTCCCAGCACAAATGATTCTTTGTGCCTCCACCTTACAGAACAGGAATCCCTCTTGTGTGTCCTGTTCACATTTAGCCTGGCAAGTATTAGTTTAGTCATTGATTCTGAGGAATACTTATATTTAATAGTGCTGGAATGCCAACAGCCATTACCTGAGTGTTCCTTTTTGTGAGGTCCGTCTCTGTTCTCTCTTTGGTGGTCAAAGGTTTGTGAAGAGATGAGGGGGAGAGAAGAACCTGACAAGTCTACGAGTATGGCAAATGTCCAATAGCTGTGGTAAAGATCTCCCTTGATTCACTTACCAGTGGCAGGAGATGGAAGAGAGGAGAGAAAGAAAATGCTGATACTTGATAGATAGCAAGGCAAAACCCCCAGGAGTATTGCATTAGCTTGAGAAACCAAAACCAAACAAAAATAAAATTAAAAAACGTATTTTTAAATTTTATCTGATTCTCCTGCTCCTATGATTTTGCTGCTGGCTTCCATGAGGACATAAAGAGATCTCTGCTGTTTCTTGTGGTGTACAGTGACATCTACAGAGTGGAACACAGCAAACAAGACTTTCCCATTTAGTACCACATCTCTTTTTGACTGATTTGCTTTCATATAGCATTAACTGAAACTCATTATTTTTTGAATTTTAATGCATGCACAGTATTACTTGTCTTTGTACATTCCCACAGAATCCCACCTTTTTTTAATTTCATTTTTCCCTGACAGAAATTCCTTTGACATTTGGAAATGCAGATGCAGTTTATACACCCAAACATGAATTCCTCTCTCTTGGTCAGTAGGATGTCCAGTTCCACAGTGTAATGCACTGACAGATTTCAGCCTTTGAGATGAAGTTTCTTTCACAACTGTGTTGTTCACATCAAGAAGTGGCTTTTGGATGCTTTTGATCTGAGTTCTTACTCTGAAATTATCATTGATAGCTTTATATTAATGTGTTCATTATTTGATGTCCTGTTTTAAATTATTTAAAGAAAAGACTAAAATATAAATTCCATTTATTTTCAAAAAATTTCAAATCGGCAAGGGTACAAATCAGGCTTTTTTTATTTTTCTCTTTTAGAAAAAATCCTTAATTCTATCATTTGCGTTTTTGGTTGGCTTATTTCATTAGTTTATTTTTCCCATTAATTTTTTCATCTTTAAGCAGTCATATATTAAGTATGTATAAGAATATGTAGACACCTGGGCTCTGAACTTATTTTTTATTTTTTATTGTTCTTGTTCGTGCTTTTTCTGTAAAAGTATTAATTTTGGTATTTAAAAATATGAACATTTGGGGGTGATTTTTCTTTACCCTTGGATGACATCAAGCCAAGGTTTAAAATTACTCAATCAATGTGTATAAATATATCAGGAGTTGATTTGGTTTTGTTTTTTTTTTGCCCTACCAGGTCAGATGCTATAATAATATTAACTGTAAACCAGATCCAGGTCTCATTAAACTAATACAGCAGAATGATAATCAGAAAATTGCCAAGTAATGAACAAACCCCAGAACTTTTAAACCCTATTAAGGGATTGTGGCTGATGAGCAGGGTTTATAGCCAAGGCTTTCATGTCTGAAAAATGGCCCTGAGAGTTTGCCAGCTGGCATTATTGGTTAATTTGGGGTAAACTCAATTTTCATAGAGCAAAGAACACAAAGTAAAATAATATCTCAGTGTAGCAGGAGGGAGCACTTCAAACCCATGTAGTAAAAATTTGCTTGTATGTAGAAAATCCTTGGCAAAGTGACCTAAACCCTTTAGAGAAATAAATGAGTAAAATAGTCCCTGTAAAATATAATCAAACAATAAAATATGTGTAAGCAATTAATGCTAGAAGACAGGAATGGTTTTCTAGTTGTTCAGAGACTTATGTTCCAATAAAAGTGCATAATACAGATACATCCATTCCTTAAGAAGAGACAGAATAATTTAAAAAAAGAAAAATAAAGTGCTACTGTGATGTATTAGCATTGATAGGCATTGTCAGCTTTTTTCTTGTTCTAGAGATCTGTTCTGTGCCCAAACTCTGGGCATTTCTTATGCTTGTGTTCAGAGATTTTTAGTTGGGATTGAGAGGAGTAAGAAAAAGAAAGAAAATAAAAACCATGGAGTTTCATAAATAGCAAAGCCAACTTCCATTTTTGTAATGGCATCAAGTCTGACTTTCCTAACATCAGGAATAATCATAGGAGTCTTTCAATTGCTGCAGTTATTGGGGAAAGGGGCATCTGGAAAGTGTCTTCCATGAGCTGTAGGTTTTGGCAGGGGCTCTAAGCAAGCGTGGTCAGTGTAATTAAACTGCCAAGTGCTTGATGTGCTGGACTTGTTGCTGCATGTTCATGCCTTCAATAAATATTAGTATTTCTCCTAAATCTGCTCCAGCTGGTGACCCTGACATCAGTGAGACATTAGTGTGGCATGTGACATGCTGGAGGGGGGCAGCATTTAGGACAAAGGATCAGAAGCCTCCTTAGCAAGCACCCATTTGCAATAGATGAGCAGCAATAGATTTCTTCAGGAAAAGCTCAGTCTGGCAGAAAAGGCAAAAGACCTGACTCCAGCAGATTTCTCTTAGTGAGCTGTAAAAATCACCCTTTGCAGGGAAAAACGTCACCCTGGAGCCCTAAACTTCCAATGCTTTAAAAGCTGTGTAAGCTTTTGGTCTGAATTCTTGCTCTTTTTCTGATAAATATCAGAATACCACCCATGAACTTGTAAATTCAGCCCCTGGGGGGATTTCTGGGGTTGAGCCAGCCTCTGACCCCAGATTTTGGGTGAATGCTGAACAATGAATGAGCTCTTAATCGGTGATCTCTAACAAGAGTTAAATCTCACCTAACCCTTTCTAGCTCTCTGTGGTCTCAGGTTTGCATTGCTCTCTTTGTACCTCTTCATGCAGACACCCCTTTATCTTGTCAACCACGGGGAGGCCGGACCCATCCGCTGCAACCGGTGCAAAGCCTACATGTGTCCCTTCATGCAGTTCATTGAAGGTGGGAGAAGATACCAGTGTGGGTTTTGTAACTGTATCAATGATGGTAAGTGGTGCTTCTCTGATCTGTGAGTCATTCAAATTCCAGACGACTATAAAGAAACTGGATCCCTAAAATGATTTTCTTGACTTGCTGACTTGATGAGAAAATAGTTTAGGGAGATGCAGTAACTAGGCCCATTTCACAAATGAAAAAAAATTGCTTCCTAAGAATAATACAGAGAGACATTTGTTCAGTGTGATTTTAAAAAAATAAATGTATGAAGAATCATGCTGAGTCATGAAGTCCAGTGTAGTGTGATCAAAACTTTATTTTAAAATCTTGTATCAGCATAGGATACAAAACTGTGTCTGTTGTTAACTGAAAGCAACTTTTGTGTGGAAAAAAATTAATTTCTTTAAGAAATGCAAATGCAGATATACAGAACCATGTTAGTCTCATCCTGTCCATGGCTGTGGATGCAATGGTTAAATAAGCCATTAATCTTATTGTGACAAGTGTTGGTGTTCACAGAAGATACCAGGCCATATTTGTTCAAGTGTGCTGCATGTGACTCATAACTGTTCTTGTGCTCTTGGCTAAGTCCCAAATCTTTGCCAGAACTGGCCCTTCTAGACATTTGTATCAAGTTGGATTTTCCCAGCTGGATCACAGGGGCATAGTGCTTTCCCTAATACAGGCATCTTTTCAACTCTGAAACGTGAACCTTGACAGGCTCAGCCCAACTGCTTTTCTGCCTCGAGCTCTAATGTTTGTGCAAGTGTAGCAGATAATAAATTTCATAGTTTGTTAACTCTCATAAAGGGAAATTTAAATGCACTGGGAACACTTTAAGAAAGACAATTAAGTTGCAGTGTCATTTTAAATCATGCTTTGTATTAGTACAGTGTCTTTTAATCCAAGTCAGAAAGCACTTATTAAAAAAACCTATGATGAGAACTAAAAATGGCCAAGAAACTAGATTGATATTCTCCTCACACACTTGCACTTTTACAGGCAAAAATGTGAAAAATAAGCATTCTGAATATGTATTCATGGAGGAATGAGGAGTTAAACTCCAGAAGTGACTCTTCCCCAGTGTAACTCTAAGCCTGGCTCTGTGTAAATTGGTGGTGGCAAACCCACTTGTCCTCACCTTTTACCTGTAGCTGCAGAAGGTTCCCAATATAAGGACCTGATGCACTTGTACACTAAGCCAGGACTGTGAACCTTGTAGTGCTCTTTCCAGTGCAGTGGTATTTTTGGATAAAGCAGGACAGGCTTTAGGAAAAGTGCTGGTTTTACTGCTGTCCCTCTGCAGAGCTCTGGCCCTGGTGATTGGAATTAATCTGAGGGTAGCCTGTATCTGCCAACGAAATAGCCACTGTATCCTGAGGGGAACAGCTGGGTCAGTGTTACCTGCTTCAGGCTGACAGTGTAAAGGTGGGAGGATATGGACATTTATAGGGGACTATCCCCATCCTCCAAATCCAAAAGGAGCCAGCATTACTGGAATGTCCTGGGGGTTGGGTTGTTTGGTTGGGGGTTTTTTAAGCTAATATGGGGAAAAAACACCACTGCAACCTGGAGAAACTCTTCCCTTGATCAGAAACAGGAGCCTACAGTACATCACATCTGCTGGAAGAATTTGTGGTGTTCCCCTCCTTCCCAAACTATAAATGTCTGTTCCCTGTTCTTCTGTTGGCTTGTAGTCCCTTCATTCTTCTTTCAACACCTGGACCACATGGGCCGACGGATAGACCACTACGAGCGGCCTGAGCTGTCCCTGGGCTCCTACGAGTATGTGGCTACGCTGGACTATTGTCGAGTGAGTGTTCCAGTGTGCAGCCTGAGCACGAGGTTCTGTCATGGCACACAAGCTCCTTTAAGTCCTTGCTTGTCAGCTGAATACCAGAGTCCAGGAACATTCCAGAAAATGTAGATGGATGTGGAGAATATATTGTTTTGTTCTTTTGTGCTGCAGTGTGAGACAACAAACAATAGTAACAAACAGCACACTAAAGTTACGGATGCCCAGTCTTTAGTGGGGCATTCATTTGGTCCTACTTGCTGTGCTGCACTGTTTAGGGGGTGTATTTGAAATTCTCATGCATTGTTGCATTTTAGGAGTATGTCTTCTGTGGGTTTTGAAGACAGACACACACCTAAATTGCCTTCTCAATATTGAATACCTTAGCAAGGGAATTTGACCTCGAAATCTTTTCCTGGCAGGAGTAGTTTTGATGTTCTAACCAGTAAGTTACAATGGAATGGGCTCTCTCCTAATATTGACTCACTGAAGAACTCAATCCAAAGCCCACTCAAGTCTCTGTAAATATTTGTAGTTGGTTTTATTAGAGAACTGAATTTGATACTTCTGAAAGCATAAATTACTTAAACTTTTCAAACTTTAGCTCATTTTACAAAACTGCAAGTGTGACTTCATCTGACCACAGCACGGACACATTTTTCTGTTCTTGCTGAAATCAGGCAGAATTTTCTCCCTGTGAGTGGAGTTGAGGTCATGGTAAGGAAAGGAAGGGCAACTGGGTCATACAAAGGCTTGGAGTAGCTACCAGTAACTTCCTCAGACCATCAAATCATTGCTGGTATGAAGAAAATGAACAGGTTTAATTCTACTTTCTCATTAGGACACTGTTCTCTGAGGTGACATATAAAGATTTGTTTGAAACCTGGGTTAAACCCCAGGACAGGAGACAACTGTGGTGGGGGGCATTGCAGGAACAGTATGGGATGCTCAGTGTGCATCCCGTGTGGCTCCGTCAAACTGTGAAACCTCTGAATGGCTCTGTGCCCTTCCACAGCTCTGCTCTGCTCCACAGTGTGACCCTGTGTGATGGGACATCATCACAGTGCAGCTTTCACAGCATTAACTTCTGCCACATACCTTAAAGCAGGGAGTTTCCTTGGGAGCTCATCCAGCCTGGTCTGCTTGTTACAAAGACACATCCACAGACTTACTGGAATGTTACAACAAAGAACTCTCTTTTGAAAGTAACAGTGACACTGGAAATGCCAAGTCATGAAATGTTAGAGAAGTTAACATTCTTTTATAATTCACTTTTCATTTGGCTCCAGTTTGGAAAGGTTTAATTCTTTTATAAATCCAGTTGAAGGACCAGAACTGATAAGTCATTTCCTTTTGTACTTATCAAATGACAAGGATGAACAGCCACAAAAAATGTTAACAAATCCCAGCTGGTTTGCATTATTGCACTCCTGCTAAGCGGATGTGGCAAGAGCACAAGTCCTCATTTATACCTTATATTTTTCAGAAATTGGGCACAGATTTTTTTATAAATGCTGATGTGATACAGGAGTTTAGAGGCAATGTTTGGTGCAATTTCTGAAACCTTAGAATCCAAGCAGAGTAAACAGAACAGCTTTGAAAAATACTGCCTGGTTTCAGTTCACAAAAATTAATCCTGATTTAGATGAGTCAAGTGAGTATGATCAAGGGTATAAGGTTTAGTTTAGTTTAAAGTGTGCCAAGGAATAAGTCATAATTCAACAGTTGGATGAATTTTTCCTATGTGGAGTTTTCTGAGGTTTACTTTAACAAGTATAATTGGTTTAAGTGGTCAGAACTCTGTATGAAGGCAGTGAAACAGTAAAATGAAAAAGCTGTCCTGAATTTGACAACAAGTAGTGACCACTTCCTTTCTTCATGGGAATTAGGAAAACTCATTTTAGGGAGCATAGTGATTACTGTTGCTCTGCTCACTTCATATGATCTTCCTAGGTACATCTCTAAACATCTCTATTTTGTAAACAAAACTACTAAGTTGTAAACAAAAAACTCCTCCCTCGTACTCCTCCTTGCTCACAGAAACCTGTGTCAGTGCACGCACAGTCTGTGGTACTTACCCTGTGGATGGGAGGAGCTCCCACAGCATCCATACCAGCCCCATGCTGATTCTGCTGTGTGTGCAGCTCCCACACACCTGGATGTGCCACTCTCATCCTCTGATTGTCTCACAGAAATCAGCTTGTTCCTCAAAGTACAGTTTGCTGTCCAGGGTGCATTATAGCATGAAACAGCAGGGCAGAGACAGGATTCAGACAATCACCACTGAGTGCTGCTTAGCACTGAGATATTTTAATTCTGCTTTGGTACTGAAGTTGTACTTTCTGTTCCCAGATCGGTTAGAAATCCCTTAAACAGTTGTTAGAGGGAGAATGCTAACAAAGGCTGAATTTAAGTGTTTATGTTAACAAAATTAAATTGCATCCTGCTATAGGGAAAGCAAAACCATATGGGTTTTTTTCATACCATGAAAAGCCAAAAGGCAAATTTTTTTGAACACTTGAATTCCAGCGGAAGATGTTTGTGTTTTATCTTATATAATAAGCTGTTACCCTTTAGATATTTTATTCCATTAGGATGCTGTTTTCCAGTGATAATGTTTTATTCCATGGCTGGACTTTGCCCAGTACATGTCAGCTTTCTGCAGTAGTCACTATTTGTGTTTTGTAGCCTTTTTCTAAACATTGCCTTATGGAACCACTTGTGCATTTTTATCTCCTAACAGGACAGGTCTAATTGTGAATGTTTTTTTGTGTGTAGGACAAGAAGCCTCCAAATCCACCAGCTTATATCTTCATGATTGATGTGTCCTACGGAAACATAAAGAGTGGCCTAGTTAAACTCATATGTGGTGAACTGAAGACTCTGCTAGATAAACTTCCAAGGTAAAGAAACAGAAGAGTGCTTTGGTTAACCCACTGCACTACACGACTGTTTTCCTGAGGCAGCTTTGCACATTGAAAGGCAAACCAAGCTATAGGAAATGCCAAAATTTACAGTACAGGCATCTTTGGGGTGATAGTGACAAAATGTTAGTTTTTAACACTGCTGTCAGTTTTTAAACTTTGATGTCTGGGTTTACTCTGTGAATGGAAGGAATCTGCCCTGCCAGCTGTGCACGCAGCTTGCATTCTTTTCCTTCCCTGCAGTGAACTCTAGTGGTGTTTGCAGCTCAGTCACAGCTCGTAGTTTCAGCTTTATCTGCTGTGGTTGTGTTACCGCAGTGCTGCTTTTCTCATCATATTAAACAGGAACATACTCAAACCAGAACAGTCAACAGTGGCCACTCTCTCCAGAGCCACAGTGTTGGTGGCTTGTATCTGTTAATCAGCAAAACTTCCAAAGCTTCTTGCTGCACTGTGAGACTTTCTTGTCCTGGTTTGTGTCTGAGAGAACAAGGCTTTTAGGCAACAAACATTTTATGAAATACAGCATGTGTGCTTTGTAAGCATGAAACACACAGCAGTAGAATTACTACTATCAATATTATAGACAGTATATTGTGTAATGTAGTACATTTTTTAGTGTATTCATATAGTTTTCAATACATTTTAAATAATGATGACACACATAGTGAAATGAGAGCAGTGAATGAATAAAAAGTGAGGTATGAACGAATGGAAAGTGATGTAAACACAAGATGTTTCTTGGCTTCATACACAGACATATAAAAAAGAACATCCAAAAAGAAAATGTGTTCTAAATAACAACACTTGCAGAGGGAGAGCACACTTAAGAAATAGAGAGAGGAGTATCAGGAAGGATGGGAGATGAGATCCCTGGAATAATCTGGGATATGTTAAAAGTCATCTTATGTGCTTCTGGGATCTCTGTGCATGAAAGCAATTCCAGTCCAGAGTGGGAGTTAGTTTGTTAGATGCCCAGTAAGGCCATCTATCAAGTACTTTTCCACTGAAGATTAGACTGGAGACACGAGCATTTGGTATTAGTGTGGACATCTCACACCTTTCCATCAAGATCAGTCATAACTGAAGATAATAAGAAGCACGAATGGAGTAACAAAAAGCAGGTGTCAGTTTTGAAGCACCTAGGCTTGAACAGGGAAAGTTGTGGAAGGATGAAAGCAAGTCTATCTACATCACATTTCTCCTTCTCAACAGCTCTCTGCAGAGATCTTCTGTGAAATAATTTGGGCCAAAGTTTTTGTGTCCAGTGAAAAAAGCAATTAAAAAAAAAATCCAGGCCCTTCAATTTCCTCAGTCTTGTCTGTTGTCTTAAAGAATATTAATTTTAAAAATGACCAACATAAGGCATTCCACCAAAATTTGTGGTAACACTTTTATTTTGGTGCTGAGACACAAAGGCCACTGTGTTCATTCAAAGTTCATTTTCTGTTGCTGGACAAAGACACCTGCAAAAATATTGTGCTGTTACCACATGAGGGAAAAGCCCTGTGCAGGAAATTCACCCTGTGCTTGTATCTGTGAGGAAGCACTCAGGGTAGTGAATTGATGGGTGTCACAAAATGGCCTTGCTTGCTCAAATTTTAGAGCAGATGCTTTCAAACAGTTGTTCTAGACTAGAACACAAGAAAAATGTAGAGAAATGTGTTTATAGAAATTTGCATTTCTGTACATGTGATGCAGATTTCTCTTGTGAGACTTTAACAAGAACTACATGCTGGGTGAGCTACACAGGCAGTTGTGTAACACCTTCAGGACTGGGATGGTGTGGATGCTTCTCTTTGGAGAAGGAAAGTGCAGTAGGAACAGAAATTTGATAGTACTTTGTCCTCATCAAACTCCAGAATACTCCCTGTTAGTCACATTACTAAGAAGGCAGTGCCTGAGTGCTGGGAATGATGAGGAATTGACATTCAGAAATGGTGCATCTGTTTGAGTATCTTGGAGGAATTATTTAAAATGCTTCTCTATGGAGTATGTTCAGTATAGAAGATTGGTTCATTTTAGACCAGAGTAGCCCCTTTCTCAGCCAGCTGTGTTCCCATAAAATGTGCATGGTAGATTTAACACTCTAGACTGACATCAGAGTTCGTCTGTAGAAGAGTAAAATTATTTCTCTGCCAAGCTCCAGGTTTTAGACAAGGTTCTGAAACTGCCAGTGGTGATTTTTGTACTAAAGGATTGCTTTGTTGTTTACAAGATAAACACCCTGCTACAAAAGGTGCTGTTTTATTAGTAATTGAAACCAGTTTTTTGACTAGGATTGCCTTTTAGAGAAATGCCCACTGAAGGTAGGCCAGCAAACCTGGTGATGCTGCTACTAATGCAGGGTGGGCTGGTGCTCTCAGGAGTGACCTCCACCAAACCACCCACCACAGTCACCAGGCGTGATTCAGGCCTGGGTTCTGCTCTGACTGGGCATCAAGCACCAGTGGCACTGAACTACAGTGTGTCCTCAATCAAGACTCATTTCTTATCCTGTCTTGGAACTAATTTTCCTCTCTTTTCCATGTTTTGATGACAGCATGGTTCATTCTTTATCTTAGGGACTTCTGACTGTTTGAATGGGATGCACCATTGCTGTAAATATTTTTTTTTTAAACAATGGAGCAGTTGATTTTATCAGGGAGTTTGAATTTGACCCAAGGCGAAGATTGAGGCTGTTACATCTGCTTGGTTCTTGTTTGCTTTGGTGCTCCCAGTACAGATAATGATCAGAGAGGGCCTTGCATGTGGAGGGAATGTTTTTGTTGCAAGGTCAGGATTTCACAATTATAACCTCTTGGGTTTTGTTTTTCTTACAGAGACGAGCAAGAGGAATCCTCAGCAATTCGAGTTGGTTTTGTCACTTATAACAAGGTCCTCCACTTCTTCAATGTAAAAAGCAGCTTAGCTCAGCCTCAGATGATGGTGGTCACAGATGTTTCAGAAGTTTTTGTTCCTTTGCTGGATGGTTTCCTTGTTGACTTTGAGGAATCACGATCGGTTGTTACCAAGTAAAGTATAATTATTCCTTATGAGAGTAAAACATGAATGCTTATGACATGCATTATGCCTTTTAGTGGGTTGGGGTTTGGGGCATCCATGTATCCATGGAAATAGTTCAGAAGCCAGCAGGGGCTTCAAGTCCTTTATTTCCACCTCTGAGGCAAAGAAAACGTGATAGCCATCCAAACTTGTATTTTTTTAAATATAGATTTGTATGGGAAATATCTTCCTGTGTGAAGACCTGGTATGTTACAAGGTGTGCTTGGGGATGATCCCAAATGCTGCCCAGTTGGGACACTGATCCTTTCTCTCTCGTAGCTTGTTGGACCAGATTCCAGAGTTGTTTGCAGACACCAACGAGAGTGAGACCATCTTGGCTCCTGTTATCCAGGCTGGCATGGAGGCACTAAAGGTTAGAACACTCCTCTCTGTAAGAGAACCAGCTCCAAACTGGGTTTGCTAAAAGCCAGTCCCATCACAATGGGAAATTGGGGAATAAAGTCATTGATTGTTTCCAGCACTAATGTTCCATTATTCCAATGGCATGTTTGAACCATTGAAAATGAGAACACTGACAAGCATGACATCTGTTCCCAGATTTTCTTACTGAGGGAAACCAGTCCCTAGAGTCTATGCTATGCAGAAGGGATGTGTAGAAGATGAGGAGCAGGAGCCAGTTTCTTGTTCAGTATTTAGAACTAAAGAAGTGGTTTTTTCCTGCAGCAGAACCAGTAGATGTTCTGGGTGTTTGCACAGGTGCCCCGTCCTGGCACACATGAAGGGCAGGAAAGTCACTACAAGATACAATTTTGCCCTGCCTTTTCTCCTGCTTCTGCAAAACTTGTTGTGCAAAATGGTATTTATGACTGACCCAGGTGGGGCTGGAGGGTTTGTGTTTGACAGACAGGGTGTCACAGCTGGGCACAGCTGGCAGTGGATGCCCAGCCCAGGGAGCTGCCCAGCCCTCTCTGTAAGGCTGGGACACCCCTGGAGTGCCCCATCAAACACTCCCCAAACACTCCCACCCTGGCCCACCATGGGGTGTGCAGGGGCAGAGCAGCCAGTGCTGCTGGGAAGGACCTGATTGATCTGCCAGCTTTGTGTGACTAAAGCATGAACTTGGAGTATGAATTTGTCGAACCAAAATACCCAACACTTCTCAAATCTATTTCTTAAATACTGATTTAATACCTGTTTTCTTGCTATTTATTCAATACTGCCAGCAGGTGTGTGTCTGAATGCTTTTCCCTAATACTTGACCTTTACAAAACAAACTTTAAGGCCATAATTGTCAATTTCCTTTGATGGTGGCTATAGAAGAAAGTGACTCTTAATCAAGCTTAGTATTTAGCACAGTATTTTTAAGTCATAATTTTTAAGGATGTTTACTGTGAGTTATTCATCTGCATATACCTGTGCTCAAGAAAACAATTCTTGTCTAAACAGAATAAAATGGATTGTGTGAATAATAAATAGACATTTTAGAAATTTTATCAAAAGCAATGCCAGTAATTCCTGATGCCCATTAGGACAAACAGGTATTTGGGAAGTCTTTCAGCCTTCAGCAGTAAGCTTTTTAAAAGGAATTGAAGAAATCTGCCTTTGTGATTAAAGGTAACTGTGCTTGAAACATTAGGGGAGAGATTTCATCTCTTTAGAGTCTCCAGTTGTGTCTCTGCCACAGCAGAGAGATAGAATGCCACAGCTTGTTTTGCAGCGTGAAACATCTGTATCTCATGAGCATCCTCAGATCTGGGGGAGGAGGAGTTCCAAAGCTGATTGGTGTCTGGAGTCTTGGCACTGTAGCTGTGAGTGTGGAGTCTGGTACAGGAGTGTAATTGTCACTCACCTGTAAAACTGGACTGAACACTAGTGTGCCCGAACTAAAAGAAATAATTTTGTTAAATTGCATTTCCATTTACCTGATTTTAGTATTTTCTGATACTTGTTCCCTGTTGCATAATGCTGGTATCCAACTGGAAAGTGTCCAAGAGAGGTGCTCTTAGTTCTGCCCATCCAGGCTTGAGATTCCCCTTCAGAAAGTACTGTAAGAGTACATCAGCCAAACATACCTTTGTGCTGCAGTCAGTTATTTACTGACATAAAAGCCCCAGTTTGTTTGGGGACTTGTTTCCCTCCAGTTTTGAGTTTCTAAATGAATTATTTCTCTCTGAGGAACTTGCACGAAGTTTGCAGTGTTCTCTGAGAGACCACAGTGTATGAATATCAGGCTTGTTACAGTTGCAATGATAAACCTGCCAATGTGGTGTGTTTGAAACAGGCTGCAGAACGTGCTGGGAAACTGTTCATCTTCCACTCTGCACTGCCAACTGCAGAAGCACCAGGGAAGCTGAAGAACAGAGATGACAAAAAACTCCTCAATACAGATAAAGAAAAGGTATTGTCTGCTCTGAGCTGCCAGGGGAGTGCTGTTAAATTAATTTCTCTAGAGGGCGTTGATCTTTTTGCATTGGTTCTCTCTTACACAGAGGGTGTTATTTGGTTTATGATGCCTCTTTAGGGATTAGTCTCCCAAGAGTGTAGTGAGGTGGTTCCCTGCAAAAAGGGGCAGGGACAACATGGTTTTCATCATGGCCACATCTCACTTCAAACTTCCACGTCCCCCTTTTGTCTTCCTGTGGCCATTTGGGTGGTGGTGACTCTTGCATTGTTTGTTCCTGTGCAGACACTCTTCCAGCCCCAGGGGAGCTGTTACGAGGCCTTGGCCAGGGACTGTGTGTCCAGTGGCTGCTCTGTGAGTCTGTTCCTCTTCCCCAATCAGTACGTGGATGTGGCCTCTGTGGGCCTCGTCACACTGTGCACTGGAGGAACACTGTACAAGTACAACAACTTCCAGGTGAGTGGGGCACCTTTCCTGCCTTTTAGGTACAACACCTGTGGGGCTGTTGTTTTTCCTCTCATTTCAGTGTGTGCTTGGACATTTAACATAGAAGCAGAGTCTGGAAACCTTGGTTATCAGCTCCAGGGGCCAGATTTCAAACACAAAATGACAGCTCAGGCTCAAGTTCGTACCGTGGAACAGCAACCAGCTGGTTGGCACCTGAGCCTGCCTGGGCTGCAGGGCTGAGTGCAGGAGTGGGTGTGACTGGGGCTCGTTTGGCTGGGGAGAAACTTTGGCTGTCCAGGCCCAGTGATGGTGGTGGACACTTGCACGTGTGTGATTCTGGTAACAACAGGCAACACTTGGAACTTCTAAAGGACTGGAGAGCTGTTCCCTGGGGACAGAGTTGCTGGGGGTCATGGGGAGGGTGCTGGGTCACTGCTGTGCTGCTGCCCCTCAGGCTGGGCTGCAGCTCCTGCTCTGCATTGGCAGCTCGAGGCCGACAGCCCCCAGTTCCTGAGGGACCTCCGCAAGGACCTGGGAAAACAGATGGGATTTGATGCGACCATGAGGGTTCGGACAAGTACAGGTAATGGGGCCCTGGGGATGGCTGTGCAATAGTGCAGGGCTGTGCACACCCTGTGTGAGCTCAGGGATGGCTGTGCAATAGTGCAGGGCTGTGCACACCCCGTGTGAGCTCAGGGATGGCTGTGCAATAGTGCAGGGCTGTGCACACCCTGTGTGAGATCAGGGATGGCTGTGCAATAGTGCAGGGCTGTGCACACCCTGTGTGAGATCAGGGATGGCTGTGCAATAGTGTAGGGCTGTGCACACCCCGTGTGAGCTCAGGCTGCTCTAACTGCATCAGGCACCTCTTGAAAAGCAACTGAAATAGGCTGATAAAGTGCATGGATGTCTGTGTGTGTATACACATATATATACACACATATACACACACCCTGCATGTGCCTCCTTAACAACTTATTTTCAAATCTGGGGAAGGCTTCTGATCACTCTGCACACATCAGGGACTGCAAGTAAGTTGTATAAAAACGGCTACATGTTCCTTATTTTCATACTCAAATGGCATTACTGTGTCTGCTTCTCAGGCATTCTTTCATTCATTCTTAACTCCAGTGCAAGTATTGGAGAAGCAGACTCACACCCAGGCCAAGCCACAGTGCAGAGGGGCTGGGTGGTGTGTCACAGGTTCTCCCTCTCTCCCAGCTGTCACAAATGCCATCAGCAAGGACAGTTGGTGGCACCCACTGAGGCTGCAAAGCCCTGAGAGACAATGATTCCTGCTTCAGCAAGTAATGTCAATTTTATTGACCACTGTTAAATAAAATGCCCTGTTGTAACCTGGCTGTAGGATTCAGGGCTACAGAATTCCTGGGAGCCGTTTACATGAACAACACCACAGATGTAGAGATGGCAGCGGTTGACTGTGACAAGGCAGTGACAGTGGAGTTCAAACATGATGACAAACTCAGTGAAGACACTGGAGCCTTAATTCAGGTAAAAAAACTTAATTACAATGTCAGGAAATGGTGAGCAAGAACCTCTGCAGCCACAGCAGAAAATCAGTGATGGTGCAGGACTGATGGCAGCAAGGCACAACTTGTAACACCACTGATGAAGGGTGTGTTCCCCCACCTCTGTGCTGCATGTTCTACTCAGGGATACCAAAATGCTTTCTAAATACTCATTGAGATCTCACCAGCTGTTTATTTTCCCATTTTACTATAAATAAGTTTATTTGGAGTATACAAGATTCATTGCTACTTATATGGCAATTGTTACTGCTGTGGCATTCCTTGTACTCTCTCTGTTCCAGAGCAGTTGTCTATTGGTAAACACCTATTGTAGGACTCTTTATCAGTGGCATCTATAATGTCTCACCTACTTCCATAAGAACTACAGACATGTAGTTGTCAGCAATACTGCCAGGCTGTGCTGGCTCCAGAGGGCATTTATGCCTTTGCTGCACTAAGGGGGTGGCTCTTTTTTGTTTCCCAATAGAAGTGGGCACTGATGTGTGCCTGTGTTGCAGTAAATGGCACTGAGCTGTGCTGTGTTGGTGCCTCTGTTCCAGTGTGCTCTCCTGTACACAACACACAGTGGGCAGAGGCGCATCCGCATACACAACATGGGCTTGAACTGCAGTGCCCAGCTGGCTGATGTCTACAGGGCTTGTGAGACTGATGCTCTCATCAACTTCTTTGCCAAGTCAGGTAAAGTTTCCTTTATTACTTTGGGTGGAGGGAGGGGAAGGAGAGGGGGCTGGACTGAGTACCTGGTGGGAAACTATTTTGTAACTTGGAGCTCCGAGCCTGAGAACTCTTGAAGTATGAAAGTGAAAAGACAAATAATTACCTCTTTTAGTCAAACTGCCATGGCAGTAATGCTGTGTGCAGGCAGTGCACAGAACTGTGCAGGCACAGCAGTGGCAATGGGCATCCTAC
>JAWWLZ010000139.1:2813538-2830817 GCA_035041345.1 Poliocrania exsul | reverse complement strand
TAAATTGTAGCTCTGACTTATAATCTCTCTCGTGTTGAGTTCATTTCTCCTGCTGGTTTACCTTTAAACCAGCACACTCATGAAGAACCATTGCTATAAATTTACACTCATTCTTACAAAAAACCCAAAACCAGATCCACAAAAAACTTACCCAAAATTAAAACATATTGCTTTATTTTCCTAACAGACAATTTGTGATATTTGCCCACAACACTAATGGTTCAAGTCTATTATTACTTTTGTCTAAGGAGCGTTAAACACAATCCAGTAGGGCTTGATATTATAAGGATCTAGATTTTTCTATCAGTTCATATTACAAGACTAAATTTAAACAGACTTACAGTGCTAAGGAAAAAGTTATATAAATACAGATGGAATTTTACTGTTCTTATCCCCTTGCCAATAGGGAATTAGTAATGTCTGCAGGAAACAGCTGATGTCTCCACTAGAGATGTTCTACTTGGAGGTTTCAAGTTTCTTAAATCTATTCATCTGCTCAACTGAATTTGGTCTGAGCCAGTGTTATTAAAATATTCTTCAATTTGAACAATACAGCAAGAGTCTGGCCCCTTGCAAGTGGTTAGAGCCCACCTCAGGGTAAGCCTTCCCCACGCTAATGAAGAAAATCCAAATGACAAGACATGTACTTTGCCAACCCAAGTGACCTACCCACGTCTATTTCACAGGTAATTAAAACTGAGTTCTTGAATCACATCCTTGGTGAAGGACTAAAATAAACTGATACAAACCAATCCCTAATGCAAGATAAAAATTGCACTTCTCACACACCCATCTGTGCACTCGTGACTTAATTTGTTTGCTAAACAAAATGTACAAACACTTTACATGTAAAAAAACAATGTCTGTCCCTTTACAGACAGACTTTGAAAAATTAGTCATCAAAACCCATCCTGTCATATATAATTTTTGTCAGTAAGAGAGAAGACAGACACTTTTACAGAAAGATTTATAAACCTGAATATAAATGTAACACAATGAAGCCTTATTATTTTAAAAAATCACTATTTTTATACATCCAAGGGAACAGCAGACACTGCATGATTTCATAAAACACACTGACATTGATTCTGTTTAACCACAGAAGCAAGGTTAGCAAGGTTATTAGGACATGGAAAAAAGGGAGAGGGACCATAGATGCTGCAATGAGATCTCAAGGCAAATCAAAAGACAGCTATATCATAATCATGCCTTTGTTTAACCTCTTCCTACCACTCATCTTAGCCAGAACAGTGCATTAGATATGAATGGGAAAAGCTCTCAAATAGCTCTGGGATGAGCATTTGAAAAATTAAGGGTATGAGAGTCTGACAATCCTCACTCTTCATTGACCATAGAGGCATTTGGGTTTCGGTTTTGTTCGTTTGTTGTTGGGTTTTTTTTGTTTGTTTTAAACTGAACTCTTCCAGGACATTTTGGATACTTAAAGCACACTCCAAGCCAAGTCCCTTGACTTCCAATCCATCAGAACCCCTTGTTTCTTCCATTCATCCAGAACTGCATTCCTTAGCCCTTAACAGATGGGTCAGAAGACACTCTCAGCCTCTCCTATATCCCTGTGGCCTGTACCTCCTGCTAACTGCAACATTTTCTTTTGACACAACAAAATTCTGGTCAAGGAGTTCTTTCTGTTTTTACCACTTCTCTTCCCATAGCCAGTCATGGCTCACTGCTAATTCCCCGTGGGTGCCAACACCCAAGCCTACCTCCTCCTAAGAGCAGCACTAAATTAAGCCTCCAAAAATCAGGTTCTGGAGTGTGTACAGTTCAATTCATCTATGCCACACCTGAAGAGAACCACATAGCCCCTGCACCCTCTCTCTGACATCTCTGCAGTGGAAGGCACCAAGCTGGGAGATGCCATCGAGGGACACACAGAAGTATCTATACACATCACAATTATTTTTATATGCACACACATATGTATTTTAGAAGTCCTTCAAGGACACAAGAATACCAGAGAAAAGCTTTTTTTTCCTTTTTTTCTTACCTTATATTCCTCGATCTCTTCCTCATCTGCTTCTCCCTCGTCTGGGTATTTACGTTTTGCATTTGGTGCAGAAGTATCATAAGCAGCCCTATGAACAGTCAAAAAAATCCTTGTACGAAAGTTTCTCTCTTCAAAGAAAACTGTTTAGAAGTCTCTGATAATCTGCCTTGACTACGTTTCTGTTACAAGTGTGAAATTATTCTGAAACTTTAGAAGATGACAAGCTGTTCCTCTCTCGGTATATTTGAGACCAGCACAAGTCACTGAGGATAGAACTCCTGAAAAGAGAGGGATTTCCTTCCCTTTCTCACTTTTCTGTTCAGAAAAGTACAGCTTATTTTAACCAAAGCAATACATCTACAAAATGAAGCCTGCTCACACAAGAAAATTACTGTTACACGTGAGAATCAATAAGCACTGTCTCCTCTGTCAACGTGTCCATTGTTCCGTAAGAGCTTTTAAAGTAAACTGCTCTTGGCAAAAGCATAGATGCTCTGGGACAATGTTCGGACCTTTTCGGCCTTGTATGTAGCTTAGAACTGTTCGTTCAACTATGGTTAGGAAGGCAGCGGCAATGAGGACGAGTAGTGCACAGGCCAGTGATATAATGAGTTGGGTTACTCCTGAACCCACACCTCAGTTCTCCTACCCAAGAAACAAATGTCAGCCTGCATTTCCAAGCTGCCTTCGGAAGGCACAACCAGCCCCACTCGCCTCAGCCAGAGCTCACATTCGGGTCACCAAAGCCCTCCTTTCCCCCCCGCGTTCGCAGGCCCGTGCGAGTGCCGGGACAGGCAGAGCAGGGCAATACCGACCGGCAGGTCTCCCGCGTCTCGGCGATCTCCCGCTGCTCCTCCTTGCTGTTCAGCACGGCGCCGATGCTGTCCGCGTTCTCGGCCCCTAACTGGACAGCGGCAGAAACAAATCACGCCGCGGCCACGGGGAACCCCAACCCGCCCATCCGCAGGGCCGCCACGGCCCGGCCGTACCTGCTGCGCCAGGAGCTGCCGGCGGAGCTTCTGCCGCTCGCGGATCTCCTGCAGGCGGCTGTTCATGGCCCCGCTCCGCCGCCTTGCCTTGCCTTCCTTTCCTTCCCTTCGCTGCGCTCCCGCCGCCCGCCGGCGTCACTTCCCTGCGCGCGTCACTTCCCGCGGCCGCAGAGCTCGCACGGACGGGGCTGGAGAGTCCCCGCGAGTCCCGGGATGTTCCCGGGCCGGGGCACAGCTGGGGCTTTGGAGGCTCCCCGCGAGTCCCGGGGTGTCCCCCGGCCGGGGCACAGCTGGGGCTTTAGAGGCTCCCGGCGAGTCCCGGGGTGTCTCCCGGCCGGGGCACAGCTGGGGCTTTAGAGGCTCCCGGCGAGTCCTGGGGTGTCCCCGGGCCGGGGCACAGCGGGGCTCCGGGGGTCCCTAACTTGGTTTCATCGGGAGCGGTTTTTCGAAAGTACATCCTTTATATCCAATTTCAATGTCCAGTGTGGTGGTTTCTAGGTTAACCTTCATGTTTTGTTTCCGTCTCCTGATCCTTCAGAAACTTCCACTTTGAGGGAGTTGTGCAGAGTCTATACAGCCTTTTCCATCTGGTTTTCGGTCTCTTTCCCGCTTCCTCATTTCGTCCCTCTCGTCCATCCTGTCTGTCTGAATGTACGCAGTCCACACTGCATGCTGATTTTCATTCTCACAGCTACTCAGAATGCAACAAGAACGAAGACGGAAACAGAGGATGGAAATAGCCCACAGTCTGCATTCAAAAGTTGTGCAATAAACATCAGTCCCTTGTCTCTCACAAAAAGAAGTGTAACAAAAGAATAAACACTACAAATTATCCCTACAATTACAGTGAATGCAGATGTTTGCTCTCCCAAAACAGACCCATTCTTCCTGTAATTGCCAGACGAAAAGGTGTGGACAAGAGCTGAGTGACATTCAGCACTCACAGTGTGGTGTTCCTCCGATGGTGTCTGTGTGCCAGAGACTCACATTTTTGAGATAAACGCTGTTACTCTCTTTTTTTTTAATATGATATATACTGTATACATGTCAGTGATGTTACGCAGGTCAAAGTAAGAAAGATGGAAAAAGAGAAAGATATGAGAGAAGTGCAGACTAATGCAGAAAGAAACCTCTCCCAGCCACTCACATTTCTCAGGGACAGAACATCCTACAAAAATGATGATGCTTTTCAATGTTAAAACCCCCAAAATACCAAGAGGTGGGTTTTTTTAATCTCCTCAGGGAATACATTACTAGTTACACTGCCCTATCTATGTTATGGGAAAAGAGATACTGCCTCATGCACACTGCTTTGATGTTGTTGGCTGTAATGAATACAGTAGCAGTCCCTGCCCAGTAACAAAATCACTTCCTCCTGGATGTGATATGATGAAGCTTGTGAGACCCCGCACTCCATTTTTAGAACCAGTTGCTAAGATGAGCTGATCTTTACAAACATTAATGGCTACGAAAGATGTTCCACTGTATCCGTACACTGCTTCAAAACAAAAAGGTTGTATTTTTTCAGGATGCTCCATGCCTTTCTTTTTCTCTGTGTATGCTCTGATTTTGGCTCTTCCAGTCTTGTAGCCAGTCTGTGGTCAGTTGTTTCTTCTCTTAAGATAAATATCAGCCCAAATTCTTGCCAATCTGGAGTCAAGAGCTACACACACTCACAATACTGCACCATAGTTTAATCTATATCTGAGTTTGCTTGCTGATACTGGTGTTTTGATCACATCACGATCTTCTGTCGTCTTGAACCTTATCATGCAATCATCAACAAGGCATGTAATCCAGCCTCTGTCCTGATGGCATCCATGACATGGTGTCAAACCTACAAACATGCAGTGCTGGAGATGGATCAGCCTCTCTGGGCAATCCATACCAGAGCTTTGCGGTACTTTCATTCAGATTTTTTCTTCTACTCTCCACCCTATATATTCCTTGCTGGAATTTACAACCTTGACTCCATAAGGACAGCAAGAGAAATGCATTTCATATGGTTTGCCATGAGTGTGCAGAAGTTTATTTGCTTCTCCTCTGCAACATTCCTTGGTGCCTGGGCAGACTCATCCAATTTCTTTTCACCCTGCTGTGTTTCACACTTCTGATACTTCTGCCTCCTGGAATCATCAAGTCAGCTCTTTTGTGAATGGCTCTTCCCCAAATGAGGATTCAGCTGCACTGTGTGAAATACAGACATGATGTAGGACTGACCTGCTCAGGGATCTCAGTGCAGTTATCCCGGTTTTTGGTGACTCATGACTTTGTTGAAGTGACATCAACTCTGACCTATTATCCAGATTTTTCCCTTCAAATTTATGAAGCCAATTGTTTCTCATCCTGGTTTTATTTAACTGATTATCCCCGAGTACACTACCTTCACTTCTCCTTGCTGAGGTGCATTCAATATTTTTATTAATAATTTCTATTGTTGCAATCATTTTTATTTCCAATCCTGTCCTCCAGCCTACTTGTATCCACTTCCAAAGTCAGATGGCTGTGTAATCAGCAGACATTCCATGCCACCTTTTTAACCATTCAAAGCATTATAAATATTTATAAAAAACTAACAAATAATGGTCCAATTCACACCCATTTGAGACTTGTGTTACACTGATATATATTCAAGTCTAGGCTACTCCATTGAGCAGGAGACTGCTAGTTATTTTGTGTCAGCAGAAATTACTGTACAAGGTACAGAGAGTTAGGCCCAAACTGCTGAAGTTGTCACTGTTCCCTCCCTGTAATTGTTCTGCACATCACAAACCTCAAACTACATTATGCCCAATTAGATGCTCAATAAATTCATAAATCAATGGCACTAGATGGAAATAAAGAAGTTTATCTCAACATAGAAAAAATAAAAATATTTTATAAGAGAAACATAGTTTGTTAGCATGGACTAACATCACACTCTTCCTGTTTCATGTCCCTTTCCCCATGCTTTTAGTCAAGTACTTAAATCTACCTGTTTAAAAATATCTCTAAAAGCTGGTAACTTGAATTTTGGAGCCTGTTTTGAATGAGTGATACTATCCCCACACCCAGTGACTGTGGCTGTGCAAGCTTTCCTACCTCTGCCTTAGGGGCTGTGTTCCTCCAAGGAGGCAAATCCAAATTAATGAGCATATTACAAAAAGACTACAACCATGAATCTATACCAGCTCACTGCAGTACTTCCAATTTTGCTTGAAAATCTCCTAGAAGTGACTAAGTAGCAGCAGAGTTTTTGTTAGGCCAGTACTGCTTGTCCTTAGTAAGCCCACACACAGCCAAGGCAGAGCCTGCCACGCGCTCTGGATAATTTGACAGGCCATGCTGCGGTTTCACCCTCTGTCTGGGTCAACTTGCAGTGCCATTTGAGCCAGGGCTGGACAAGGCCCTTGGGATGGACACAAAGCCTTGATGGGGCACATGCTCCCAGCACAGGAGCTGCTGCCTCTGCACCACCTGGGCGTACCTGGAGGTGACTACTGACAGGAATTTTGAGAGATTGCTTTTGTACAGCATCATGTTTCCTTCTGCTTTGTAAGCAAGAGTGAGTAACTTGCACACAGGAGTTCAAAAAATTATAAAAATATTTCTATTCCCCTACATCAAATAAAGTAATTTCTTAAATGTCCTGAACTAAGCATTGTTCTGGCTTCTTCAAGCAGTATCCAACATTGCCAGATGAACAGCAGGGTTGGAGCAGAGCTAGAGCAGCTTCCTGAACTGAATTTTGGTTTGCTGGAAAACGTGGATGGGTGAAGAGAGGGGTTTAAGACCTCTCATTGGATTTGTTAAATTGCAGAGAATAAAAAGGATTCTCGCTTTTAAAAATTCCTCAGATGGATGTGTTTTGTTCTAGAAATGTCACAAACTACCAAAATATAGCCTATATTCTTAATTCAAGACATTCTAGCTACAGCTATTCAGGCTTGACATTAGGAAGGAATTCTTCAGCCAAAGGGTGGTCAGACTCTGAAAAAGTCTCCCTGGTTGATGGCCCAGGCCTGTCAGTGTTTAGGAGGCATTTGGACAATGTCTTAATAACTCAGCAAATATGTTAAAATACAACTGTTTTTTAAACAGAAATCTCTATGTTTATGCCTTAAAATGCAGAGGGGATGGAGTGCAGCTCTGTGTTGAATTCATCTGGCTGTGTACTTTCCCATTTTAACACTGCCCCCAAATGGCCCCTTTCTCACGTTAACACTGACCCCTTAGTGAGGCAGCAGCAAATCTCTAATGATGATGCAAACCTCAGTGATACTCTCTGTTCTACCACTGAGCTGGATTTGGTCCACTCAAGGGCAGTACAAATCCAAACACATCACATCTGCTGGCTTTATTACAAACCAAACCATTAAAGAAGTGTGAATTTGTTATGCTTTGAATAATAAAGAACCACATTTCTATACATCTCAGTGTTTGCCAACTTACAGACTTTATAAGCTCTGAGATCAGAAAATATTTTGTATCATTTCCCTGCTTTTCCCATGTTTTTCAAACAAGATATTACAATTATACTGCCAGTTTTATCTTACAGTCAGAAATTGTTTCTTGTCAGACTTGCAAAACAATCACATCTGGTTTTCTGTTTAAATATGATAGTTGTACATATTTTATTTGATTAAAGTACTCTTAGTTTGTCTCAGAGCTGTTTTGTGACTAGATATTCTGTACAGAATGTTATGGTACATGGCAGCTTTGCACACTGAAAACCTCTTATGTCTGAAGTCTTTATATTCCAGAAAAATCATCTTTATATATATTACCTGATATACTCAGTACTTTGCCATCCTACATTTGTTCTCAATGTTATTTAATGTTTTCCTGGGTACCTCCCACAGCTAATTAAATGGAGTATTTTACCTTGGTTTTATTGTTTATCTTCTTTTCCCAGGCTCCCATTTACTTACATGTTTTCCAGAGCATTTACAGTGTTACCAGTTAACTGTGGCTTCTATGAATACTCAGTTTTTCAGTATCTACAGCTTAATGCTTTCTTGTTGAAGCTTATAGCAGACTAAGTTAAACAGCTCCTAGATCTGCCACTTATTTCTACGTTCACTTCACTCTATCCATTGTGTTTTCTGTGGGGTTGTGGAATAAACCAGATCGGGAAAAAGATCTGGCTGACTTTTTAAGCCAGTCTGGATTATTTTGCAGCAACTGTGCAAAGACAGTTTCAGCAGCACCTGAAGTACAGAGAGAGGGCAGGAAGGAAATATGAAAAATGTTACTCCAAATTCTACAGAAATGAGTTATTCTGGTGCTTTTTACTTTTTCTGGGTTCTAGGAAATTCAGAAAGAAGATTTAAGAAGACAAACCTATATATAGAGGAAAAAAAAGTGGACACATGGACTACACAGGGTCATTGGAATAATTTCCCCAGAGAGGTGGTGGGTTCCCAACACTGGACACTGTTAAGGGGGCTGGGCCAACTTGTCTAGACTGTGCTTTTTCCAAGAAAGTTTGGACCAGATGGTTCTTGAGGCCCATTCCAACCTGGCATTCCATGATCCTACAATTCAAATTGCAAGTCCAACAGCTCCAAGCAGAAGTTACTTATTTGATTTCTAGGGGCCAAATGATGGTTCTGTTAAAACTAATAGTAAACTTCTGAGAGCTGTTTTTAAAACAGGATAATAATCATAATAAAAAAACAATGAGAGATTTTGGTATTAATAAACTTGGCAGCACTTCTACTTAATATAACTATTTGATCTGGTAGGATTTAGTTACTTACACACTGTTGGAAGGTATTGAGCAAAATCACATGGTTAAAAGTCTAAAGTACAAAAAATAGTGTGTACTGTAACATGGTGTTTATTTACTAAATAAAAGGTGTGCTAAACAGGTCAAGATAAAAACAGAACAAGTTGCTGTCTGTCTTTTGTATAACTATATCCATAGCAAAAAAATCTCTGGCTTTTTCAAATCCAATAGGCTGAATTTTAATTTTTACTTTTACTTTTTAGGTGACATATCATTATCCCAGCCAAGATGACTCAACCTGAAAATAGTAAGATGGGATGTGTAATTCCACATAGCAATCAGATTGCCAAGAAAATAGCAATGAGGAAATTATGAAGATGGGACAAGATCAATCAGAGAGATAAGAAAGGGACATCAGTCACAAGTCAAGAAGAATGAGGGATGATTAAGCCAACACTGAAGTTCATAGAAAAGCAGTTTGTTTTGCCAATAGTTACAGCAGTGGAATTTTCCATCTTTGCCCCCTTCTTCCTCTGTTGCCCTCCATCCCTGCCCTTCCCACCCACATTCTATGGCAATGAAGGCAACCCAAGTGCAAATGTCCGTCACAGGTCTGCACAATGCTGGTGTTGTTCCAAACACAAGAGCCACAGTTCAAGAGCACAGAGCCAACTCTGCCCCCATCTTGGACAGAATCTCCTCGCAACCCTAGACAGGAGACTCACCTTAGTCATTTTAAAGCCTGTGTGGCTGCATTTTAAAATTTCAACAAAAATGTTGAAAGGAGGCACAAACAGCAAGTTCATCTTTGTGCATCACTTTCAATTAGTCAATGTGAAATGGTTGCTCCAGCTCTGTATTTATTTATGAATAGGAACTACTAGGATTTATATGTTTTTAAACGGTAACAATATGGGCAAACTAGGGCTTGTATTTGTCATGCACAATATCTATTCATTAACCTGAGAAGACTCACTGATTCTGCTGAAATTATTAACCAGTACAGCCAACAGAACATGGTTTACAAACACTCACTATATTCCCCTACTTAACTGTTAAACTTCTCAAATAGTTGAAAGTGCAAGAAAAAGAAAAGAGCATTTAAAATTAGTCCTAGTGCTTCTAATACAGACCAATAAATCCCAGTCTCCTCAAGTCAAATAAATATAAGCTGGCTTCTTTTTAGCTTTCCCTTCACTAAGTATAAGAATATGTGATCCTTTGAAACAATGATATTCATATTCAAAACTATCAATAATAATGATAGAATGTAGCGTTTATGGTTTCTTTCTAAAAACTCAAAAAATACAAATAGGTAGGAATAAATTTGGGTAAAGTTGACCAAACCTCTGTTTCAGTGGTAAGTAAAGAGTATGCAACACGTGGCAGGAAGGGCATAGGAGTATCTCTAGGATGGTTCAGGTCTCTCCTTTTAATCTTGATAGAGATCAAAAATAAGAAGTGGCAAAATCCTGATTGCTTTTTGTTTTAATTGTGTGAGACAATGTTTTCAAGTTCAATGAACTTCTCAAGTTGTATATAATAGCAGTAACTTTCTAGAGGTCTATCTGTGAACTGATAATACATGTAAAATAGAGTTTTGGAAACAAGGGAAATTGTTCACATTGTCCAGCACTTGAACCAAACCTGAATAACGGTAAGTGACAGAGGAATTATATTTGGTTTTCTCTGCCTCTGAGAAAATGTATATTGAAACATGTTAATGTGTAATTTTAAAAAAATATTTAACAATATTTTAATAGGACATTTTAAAGCCTTAAAAGTCACAACTATTAAGTAATATTTTAAGAGTGCACAACTGAAGCATATGAAAAAATTACAGATGTATTAAATAGATTCTTTTGTTCCAAATGGATTCCCTACAAAATATTTCATTGGATAAATAAAATACATTGTAGTTGTATGCATATACAGAAGGGGAAAGAAGAAAGAGGGAACACATCTTGCTTTGCATTTCAAACTGTAGACCAAACGCCCTCATGGCAAGGTTTATGCTAATCGGAAGGGCTTCCTGCTTTTCAAGATCAAAATCATTTAGAAATTCAACGTTTATAATATGTTAAATATGGCTTCATGGACAACACTATTCCTGCTTCAATGAGTATTTATAACTCTCCCCCTTCTTTATTTTACATGTTTTAACATGCTATAGTTGCACTTCAATAATTGTCTAAAAAATATTAAAATGCAGCTGCAACCCAAATTATCCTTTCTCATTCCCAGTAACGCAGTCTTATGTTAATGAAGATAAATCAAATAATTGAAGGGTCATTCCATGTGTGTAGCTTAGCATTGAAGTAATTTCTGCATCCCTCTGAAAATGCAGAAGAAAAAGCCTTATTTACACACTGTATGTATGTTGCTGTTGGATTTTCTGCAGGACACCAAGGAATTCCTGCAGGAAATATCAGAAAGGCCTCATTCCATTGCTGCTAATGGAAGGTGAGACTTGGGTTAGGTGGCAGATGAAACACAACCCCAACCCTGCCTGCCTCACTTTCTGTGGTTTGGGATTTTCATTGAACCTACACTTCATGACAATGAAATACAAAATTTTGAAATAGATACTATTAAGAAATATTTTCAGAATATTATCTGTGAACAAAGAGATGACACCTGCTAGCACTGCATACATAAATCATTGGAAGGGGACTACCTAGATTGTTTGTGAGAGAACTTAAACAACTGCATTTATAAAGCATTGTTTACTCCAGGGAACCTTCTAGCCCCATGAATGTCAAGAGGAAATTGTAGAAGGTCATATATCTCAGCTCTGTGAACCAGCTGTCCTCACTGACAGTGGATGTTTTGAATAAATAAGGCTCCATCCTGCTCTCTGGCAGGCTTACCTAATGTTGATTCATTTGTAAGGGCCACCTTCTACTCAACAATGTGTGTTTTATGATGAAGGAAACATTAAAGTTTCTTTTTCTCATTTTCTCTGCCTTAAAGGACCGACTCCAGTACCAAATCCCCACATACATCCTGTGTTGTCAGCTTTGGAACTGAAGTTCCATTTCTTAGCAAAAATCCATTACATTTGTTTGTTACAAATATAATTTTCCATTCAATTTCTTCAAAGTATCCACCTAGGCATATTCTTGCCTCCTTAAATATGCTTATTTATAGACTGGCTACACAACCCCACCTCTCACCCAGTTAACAGACTGCAGCATATGGGATGCCACATTCACTTCCCATTGTGAGCATCAGGAAATAAAGCAGCACCTCTGCTGTATTTACACGGGCAGGCTGGGGCACTCCTGCTCTCACACTCCAGTCACACTCCCCACTCTGCCACATGGCAGCACACCTGGGATCTGCTAACTGGTCCTTCTGGGAGTGGAACATAAGGAGTGTTTGGAGGTTGCTCATGGAAACAATATATAACTCAGTATTAACACCATCACGTTCTGACTGCCTGATCAGGACTATAAACCCACGTCCAAACCTCCTGAGCTGAAACAGCATTTTTTGCATTCACTGTGTTATACAGAATGTTCCCCAGTTCTGCATGATTCAATTTACCTTTCAGTTTTAGCTGCAATTATTTCATGGTGCCTGAGTAACCCAGAGTTAGGCACATAGGCACCTATGTATTAAACTGCACCAGGAAGTCAAGTTTCTTACTGCCTCATTCCAGGAAATCGGGTTTCTTATTGCCTTAGAGCATGAACTCCACTTGTTGTACAAGAAAGTACTTAACACTTTAAAGAAGGTTTTTCTGTGATCTCATTACTGTGTGCACTGTGTTATGTGGTAATGGAAACCTCATCAATTACAGGCTGTTCAGTTACATCCTGTGTAATGCAGGGTCACCCTATGGAGCTTATATGGAATCATGGACAAAAGGCCTATTCTCTTCCACATAAGCACAAACCCAAATGAATTTTGAGTCAGACTTGGCAGCATTTCAAATTTCTGCTGCCCGTGTAGTTAAAAAGAATGACACTAATGAATAAAATTATTTTATAAGAGCGCTGACTTACATCCTAAAAATGTTGACTCATTTGGGCACCCATTCCATGGCTCATTTTGCACATTGAAGTCTCCTTTGTGTAAAGCCTTCTTTCCTCTCCTAGGCCTGATTTCAGCCTGTCTGGTGCTGTTTGATCTCACCCAGTGCCCACTAGGTCATGTGCATAAGCTGTACCATTGATTCCAGCACTTGATCTAGCGGCCCCTACGTAGCTGATTGTGTGAATAACAGTAAGAAATTATTAGTCAAATACTCTGAAAATAATTTCATTCCAATGTGTTGTGCCTGGCTGTTTGGCTACATTCTCCCTGCTCTGTACTTCTTTCCTGGGGAATTTCTCACATATCTCATTGCCTGAAGTCAGCCCTTGCTCTGATCTGTCACATCTCCACTGCTGTTTGATGCTGACCTGGGCAGGAGGGAATGCAGGAGGGAATACCTGGGCTATCAGTGGCAGTAAGATAGGACTGACTCAGGCCTTCACTTGCCAACAGTATTTTAACTGAATTCCACCCACAGCTGGAAGTGCTCAGCTTCTCTGAAATCTCTGCTGACAGCATTCTGTATGAGCTACTTGAACATAAAGGTAAGCAGCTTTACTCAATGCAGGAAGAGGCTAATCAGTGAATTTGCTATTGATTCAAATGGGAGCAGAATTAGGCTGATTCTCCAGCTGAATTTTAAATGCTGGGTATTAAATGCTTTTGAATTGCAGGACTGCTATTTTTGCACGTATAACCCACACTTCAGATCCTTTCACCTATTCACAAGGACAATTTATTGAAAATTAGTCCTCTAATAACCTGTACCCTCACACAATTGATGCAAAAGCAGAGCCAGTCACAGGGAAGAACTATCAAGTGCTCTTAAAAAACTATTGGAAGAAGGAAGTTCTTGTATAAGTTCCCTTTTAAGCCTCACAGATATGAATAAGCCACGCTGCTGCTGTACTGTGTGAGTACTTCCAGTAGTTCCCTCTCTTGGGTAACCCAAGGAATCTATGCACAGAAATATGGAAGGAGTGAGGGGTGTTGCAGTGGGCAGATCCATTCATAACTATGAATTATTTATTATTCTTTGTTTTATCACCAGTTTGGTGTTGGGACTGTCAAATAATAGGTGACAAAAACGCAGCCAACCCTGTGGAATTGTACAGAAATTAAGACCTATTCTGGCAGACAATTTCCTACAACTGCTCTCATGGAAGTTGTCAGTATACAGAACAGATTTCCCAGCTTTGATCAAGAGCATTCTTCCATGGACTCCCATGGGACTCCTCTCAATTGGTACTATCTCTGTGTATGAGGCATTAACTAAATACTAAGCACTGAAATTTTTTTGCAAAAGGAGAAGTTATGCCCTGCAGCTGGAGCCAGTTCACCCCCTGTAATGTCATCTTATTGGATTATTTTCTCTACCAATCTCAAAAGACCAAAACAAACCTTCATTTTTCTATAAAAATGCAGGCCTTGTTAAACAGAGATTACTGACTTTAAATCCCAGTGCTGCTGCAAGAGTACAACTAGCACAGTTTCCAAAGATTTATTATTTTTTCAGCATTTTGTGCCAATTTTTTTTCTGAATAATTGGATACTCTAACTTCAGAGTCCAAGTTGTATGTAATGCCCAGATTCAGTGAGACCTTATGAGGTTCCCAAAGAACTTGTCTATTTTTCTAACTAAGTAAACATACTTTTTCTTTCCTCGTAGTTTCTAATTCAATTTGTGAATGAGTTTTCAACAGTTTTCTGCAGCAGAGAGAAAAATTTTTAACAACAAATGCACTAAGCACATCTCAGATTTGGTGTCTTTTTAAAGCTCTAACAACCATTTGAGAGTAATAAGCCTTTGTTTCTTCTTTTATAAATGTGTCAAGTCCATCCTGAAAGCATAGTGCAGTTTCTGTTATTTTAAGTGTGATGTCTAAAAGAATCAAGGTTCTCAAAAATACTCTGTCCAATGTAACTCTCGCTTTGTCTTTGCTCTTCCCAATAATTCCTGACTGTGAGACCTGTGACAGAAGCAGAAGTCACAACGATCTTCCTACAAGTGTGATAAAAGTACTGCAGATGAGAGTGATTTTATACCTGGCACCTGTAAGTGCCACAGCCAAAGGACAAACTGCACAAGCTCACACTGTTCAAACACAAGACAAACCATATGGGGGAGACACTTGTAAATGCTCCAGCCAAGACAGAAGCTGCAACCAAAGTGTAAAAGCATTCAGCCTGGAAAAACAAACTGCATCAGCTCCAGAATTTCTTAGAAAAGGGCCCCTCCTTTTTACAGTGAGACTATTATCAATGTCTTGAATGGGAGCCAGAACAAGTCCTTCATTTGTAAATTGTAACCAAAGTATTATTTCCTGAGTGAAAGCTCATTTATAGTTATTAAAACAAATGAAGGTTCATTCTTCTTATAAGATTGCATCAAAAAAACAACAATTATGATAAAAATGAAAATGTTCAGGAGTGAAATTGTAAATGTAGATCATTCAATTAAACCTGAACCCTGTCTTGGGTGGGAATCATGACAATTGCTTTTTCCTTCTTGATGCTTCCTTTAGAATTCTAGTTCCTTCTAAACCTTTTTCCCTGTGTAGCCTCCCCTCTTTTCCCCGTCACCTCCTCCTTAGTACGGATTTTTCAACCTGAAGCACAAACACCTCTACTCTACATAGGTAAAGCAAGTTCACAGCATTGGAGGGTTCCTGCTGGCCCACACACCTTGGGGAGGCTGAGTGCACTCGAATACATGCATAAGTGCCAGGCTCAAAGCTTTGCCTGAAGCGTTTTGCAAGATTCATCACACTCATTTGTTCTCTTCCCCCTGTGCTGATCAGCAGAACTTTCCTCTTCCAGGCTTCAGGGGGTGGAAAAAGAGCTTAGGTCAGGGAAAATAAAATATTGCTGTTACTGTGATGCCAAAATGTGTTTACTAGGCAATGAAGGAAGCTTTAACCAGCTAGGCTGAGCATGCTTTTAACCAGTCCATCCAAAGGATAAAAGCAACCAACTTGTCATGACAGAAATAGAATTTCAGACAATTTAAAAATGAGTTGCTTTCAGGTGAACATCTTGTATACATTAAAATATTTTGAAAACAAATTAAAGTCTTGCTAGTCCCGATGTTTTATAAACTAATGCATATACATATCCCCAGAAGAAATCTCAGCAAGAAAGAACAATCTGTGTGCTTCTATCCACAAAGAAATGCAAGAGACAATGTGCAAGAGAAATGCAAGAGAAATAGTTATCATGTTGCTGTAGAAACCCCAGCAGAGTATTTAATTTTGTGAGCAATTAAAATACAAACTGTAATGCTGCAACAAGAAATTAACCACAGATGAGCAGAACTAAAATGAATACAGGTAATCCCAAACACTGCGGGACCCGCTTTCCTGAGCACTGGAGCTCTTTTGTTCTTATAAACAACAGCTTCAACTGGTAAAGTTGCATTTTGCACCTTTTGAGCAGTTTGGAGGCAGCTGAAGGAAGGACATTGTGTACTGGAGGTACATGGGATCCTGCATGGAAAGCAGAAAGCACTCTCATTCTTTCACTCTAGTCACAACGAAGGGTTGTTGAAATACTGATGTGCTCACCCAGAAACCAGACGAACACTTCCCAGACAGAAAGAGAGGAAAAAAGATCCTATGGAGAGGTGAATCTACAGACTCACACTACAGACAGATCCCCAAATAAAGGGTGCACGCTCCATCAGGCAGAACTGGACTTTACAATGTATGAGCAGCACAGATTAAAGCCAGAGGTACATTTAAAAAATAGTTCACCCAAACTGAACACTAAACAGGTATGAGACAAAGAAGCAAAAGTAACTGACAGCCATCCCGGTGGAAACAGGGTATCTCAGAGATGCTCAGGTCACGCAGACCTCGGCAGTGGTTGGGAATAAGCAGATTAACTATTCAGAGCACATAGGGCTGGGATAATGCTAAACCCTCGAAGACATTTCACGGCATTTGTTTCCAGCCCTTTTGTTCCCCGCTGACACGTCTGGGGATCTCTCCATCCTTCCACCGCCCCAGCCGCCCTGCGGGTCCGTTTTTACTCTCTGGCCCCGAAACTGCGCTCCCCAAGCAAGGTTTTGACGGGGCTCCTGCTCTTTGTGAGGCTGACGGAGGTCGGGGGAGTCACAGTCGCGGGCCGAGGGCAGAAGATGGTGGGTGGCAGGGGAGCCCCAAGTGCGAGAGAAGCGGGGTGATCCTGCGGGGCTGAGGCGGGACCGCGGGCAGCGCAGCAGGCGGGGGGCAGCGCAGCAGGCGGGGGACGGCCGAGCAGGGCGCGGGGAAGCCCGAGGGGCGGCCGGGCAGGCTGCGGCAGGTAGGCAGGCAGGCAGGCGGCCCCGCGGGGCTGCGCGGCTCTCCGCGCCCCGCTCGCCCTGCCCCCGCGGGAGGGGTGTGCGGCGAGGGGGATTAGCGGGACGCCGCGGCCCCGCCTTCCCCCCTCGCATCCCGGGCGCGATGAGAGGGGGAGATGGACCCGAGCCGGCGGGACTGGCACCATGACATTGGCCGGCTTCGTGGTGGCGCTGGTGCTAGGGACGCTCCCC
>JAWWLZ010000139.1:2774723-2813217 GCA_035041345.1 Poliocrania exsul | reverse complement strand
GACCCAAGGCCCCGGGGGCGGCCGGGGGTGCCCTCCCTGCCCGGGCGGCGGCGGCGTTCGCCCATCCCGCACCCCGGTCGCCGCCGCGGGAGGGACGGGGGAACCGCGGCACGGACACCGCTTGCCAAAGTGACAGCCAGAGCCTCTGCCGAGGGGAGAGCTAAACTTGTGCATCAGCGGATGCAGCGGAAGGACGAAGGTCCCACCTGGGTTATTGCGCCGCTGTTTTCTAATTCTGGGTAAACCGCGTTTCGAAGCTGTGCTGTAATTGTTCAGTAGGCTCAGTTAGCCAAGGCTGCCTGGCATTCCCGTTTCTGTAACCGGGTGCAGTTCTCCGGGAAGCACTTGGTCTACAGAAGTGAAGTGGCAGAAGGAGAAGCAGAAGGATGCCTTGCTCTAAAGGCGATCTGCTCACACAGTATGTCTGTCTGTCTTTTTTTTTACCCCTTATCTTGGGGCTCACACGTTAGTTATGGTGCTCGAGGACATCTGTGAACGGAGCCAAGAGACCTGCGCTCCCTCCCCACACACTCCCAGCTGAACTCTGACTTCAGAGGAAGTTTTCAGTGTTTAAGGACTGAGCAGTAATTTCAGCATTCAGCCTTTACGTTTCATCAGTATTGACATTAAATATATTTATGCACAGTCTGGTTTTGAATGACTCCACATATTCTCCTGCCTCACTGAAATTATCTCCCACATATATAAAAATCATGTCCTATCTATACTAAAAACGATCAAGCATAATTGTTATAATGAAAATTAAAATTCTGTGTTTTGTTGCCCTTCCTTTTACGTATTTTGCAATAGCACAAGATCAGCAGGGAAGTCGATCATTAATATTCTTAATAATAATTTGTTCTTGTGGAAGTTGGTTTTGTTGTGTTTTGGTTTTTTTTAACATTAATTTACTTTCAGATCACTGAAAAGGATTGTTATCTTTCTCTTCCTACAGTAGTTGTAGAAGGTGTGTGAAAAAAGATGATAATTTGAACGATGTGATAGTTACACATTTTGGTCTAAAACATCACAGGAAGATGTGGAGGCACCAAGGTAGATATTGATAATTTACACATTAAAAAATGCAGCTTCCAAAGCTACATTCCAAGTCAAATGTTGTACTCCTTCCAGAAGACAGAATGATGTTATGCAGTACAGATGTTTCCCTAGAAAGAATACCAGGCAGCTGATGGCATGGAGGAGAAAACAGATAACTAGACACATAAGGAAAAAAATCCAGAAGACGTCATGCCCTTTAACTGGTCTCACAGTTGCTTCTCTAATTAAGCCCAACATATTAATAGCTTTTTCCAGAATTCTTCAGTCTGGTTCCCAGAATACTTTGTGAGGACTTGGTCTAATCTAATAGTGAAGAACACAGCAGTTTATTGCTACAAACTCAATCTTGCACTTACTGAAGTAAGTTAGTTCCAGAGTCCCCCATAAGTTCAGCATGAAGGGAATATAAGTAAAAAAAACAAACCCAAACCACGGCATGACTTGGGTTCAGCTGTGTTTCTTCAGTCTTTTCAGAATGCTGCTTTGTTCCCCCAGGAAAAGGAAATCCAGGTTGGCCCTTGCTAGAGGGAGGACATGGCTACTGAACAGCAGCCAGGACTTTCTAATGGAAGGGGCATCTGTTCCGGTTGGACTCAGTGGTGAACTCTCAGTGACATCACCAGGGCAAACTGCCCAAAAGCCTTTGTGGGGGCAATAGGAAAGAACTAGAGAGTTTGTGAGGTGGCTTATGGGGGAACATGAAAATAAATCAAGCCACTCACTCAGAAACAAACATTATTATAACATTCCTCCTGAAGTGTGCTCCTTTCTTGCAAAAAGCAAAGAAATGCAAGCAAGGCAATGCTAGGATGCAGTTTTTAGCTAGGGCAGGACAGACTGTTTCAGTACCTGGGCCCAGCATGCTCACACTCACTATTAGGCACCTGCAATAACTACATACAATACTATGTTCAGAGGCTTAACTGTAAATCTCTGGGCTTTTCTAGCTTAAATATTAGGATTTATCTGCCAAGTTAATTGGGAAAACTTTGTGTGTGTGTGTATATATTAAACTGCTTTAAGCATTAACAATGAAAAATTAAAAGCGCCTTTGCAACTGTGGTACCAGTCTAAAATCAGTTTTATAGTTTAAAATACTAGATTTTTCTCATTTCATATCCTTCCTTCTAAAATGAGACATCTCACCTTGATAGCAAGTAAACCAAACACCAATACATATATAAATTATCATGATTAACCAAGGACATCATAAAGGAAAATAAATGAATATGAGAGTGCTCTCTACACAGACCCAACATAAGTCCAGCAGAATTTAGTATTTTAGTTACTGATAATAGCTTACCTGTAAAATACTCAGGCTTCAAGAAAGAGGCCTAGTTGAGTACCTGGAAGGAACTGCTGCCACACAGTGTTAGTGTTGTTATTCTGTTAGTTATTCTGCAAGATATGTTGTTCGTGCTATGTCGTTACAAATGTAATTTAAAGCCCTTTAAGTAAAGTGGGTTAATTATTTTCCTTTCTGTTACAAAGAGGAAACAATACAAGGGAGAGTAAGTGTCTTTGCCAGAGGTCAGTGGCAGAACTGGAAATAAAGTACACATGTCCAGAAGGGCCTGATTGTAGAGTCTTTCCATTTAAGTGCTTTTATCACAGGGTAATTCCACTAATACCAAACAAATAAAGCTTCACTAGACTTTCATGAGAGAAGAATCTAGCCTCAGACCCATAGTCTAAATGCTAATTATTCTCCCTACCTGTTAGACCATAGTCCAGGCAGTTAATGGAAGGCCTTTTGGGGTTTTGACTTTTTTAAATAACATAGGGTTAAAGGAAAAAAACTGATGAAAACTTAAGCAGCAGTGTCCATATTTTCCTCTTAAGAGGCAGCTCCTCTGGAACCATTCTTACTAGATCTGCACAGCATGAGACCCCTCATTTTCCTCAGCTCTGACCACATAAGACAACTGCAGTCCTTCAGAGCCCATTACATTCCTCACATTTCAGTTTAGTTTTTCAGAGCCTTAAACCATTGATCTCTGACATGATGGATCTCACTGCTGCAGAGGAACCAACACAGCACATTACACACTCAGGTTATGCAATATTTATGAAAGTTCTAATATAAGGATCCTTGAGTATGCAATACTGCTATCTGCTGAAGTTCTCAAGATAGTTCTTAAAAAGTACTTCTGATGGATGCTCCCTTTTTTCAAGGTTAAAATGTGAGCAGGAACTAATTATAATAGTGATAGACAACAGCATTCATTGATCATAGAGAGCATCATCCATAGTTTTGCTGAAGTCAACAGGATTAATTCCTTTTATTTTAGCCAGGCCTCATCCTGGAAGGGAAGAAAAGCTTCCATTGATTTGAACTGGTGTTAGATTTGACCTATACTATAGGTAGCTTTTTACAAGTACCTCATACAAACCAATGAATTAGTTTCATTCTGAAACTGGGATGGATTCTTTTATGTGTACTATGAATCATCCATTAATGTTCTGAAATACTGTGAGTTACAATGTGGTTACATGGGATAAACAGTGTGTGTCAATGGGAGACCCTCACACTTGATGTCATTTTGGACTTACCTAATTGACTCCAAGGCAAGAGATGAATTATCAGTGCAGGGCCTTTCTGTGGCACTATCCCACATTGGAAAAACTTGGAAAATAAGGCAGAAATAAAAATGTTTATCGTTTTTACAGATTTCCAATATTCAAAAGCTTCTTTTGCTTTGCTTTACACCTGCCATTTGAGAGCACCCATCATCAGGATGAAAGGCATAAGCCTTCTGATCCCTCTTTACCCAAACTACATTTACAGCCCAATGCAAACCTCTGGGCACAGGAGTTTACGAAGGAACTACTGGCACACGTTTAGCCAACACCATAAACCCCCTCACTGCTGCTGCACAAGTGCAGCACAAGTGAAAGTCATTCCCATTCTATTTGCAATTCAGCCACACACAGTAACAATGCTTGTTCCCAGTGAAATTTAAAAAATAAAACAGAGTTTGAAGTTATCCAGCATCTCTGGGCTTGAGAATGGTATAAGAGAAGAGGCCAAGCACAACAACACAATTCCTTTGAAGCTTCTCTGTTTTTTGGAGTTAATTAAAAGTTGGCTGAGTGGTTTTCCTCTCCCTTTTTTCCTGGGTGTCTCATCTTGATCCTACATAGCAGGTGTGGAGCAAGTCTCAGCAGCACCCACTGGATACCCTTACTTCCTTGCATTTGCAAGTATAACTTAATCTCCTTTAAAGAGGGATAGCAGATAGGAAAGACTCTGACTTGGGCACATACCAGGACAACTAAAATTACCAGACTGTATGTAAACAACATGAATTGACCGTCAGTAACCTCAGCTAGAACACAATTACAAGAAATGCATGCATATTTTTTTGAGTGAATGAAGGAGTTTCTGTCAAGCCTGTAGATTTGTATTTTTTAACACAAGCCTGAATTAAGTCTGTTCTAAGACCACAGTATGTGTCCTACAGCTGCCTAGTGAGCCTGCTTTGTGCTCCTGTGCCCTTGTTTCCAATCCTCTTGGGGTCAGTTCACCTCTTGTCATCCTTCCTTGTCCTGACCAGTTCTGAGGAGGGCAGAGAGCCATGGGCAGGGTCCCAGTGCTCCTGTTACCTGTTGCTGAACTTGGTGTTGAGGCAGTGTAGGTACAATGCAAATGCAGACTATCTTGCAATTAAAATATTAACACATAAACAGATACGTGGTAAGACAGCATAAACCTACACAATGGCAGATCATGCTGGTCATCTAACAATTCCCTATGATCAATTTACACAAGGAACACTGAACTGTCTTTCATTATGAAGCAAGAGTTTTATCTGTTGTAAAGAAAATCTAAGTTACTGCAATGAAAGTCCAGATTTCAGAGCTCTGTAATGTTTTATGAGGGATCCCTGCCACTGTAGCTAATGTATCTCTTGATCTGGTAATATAACTACCAAGTGTCTGAATGCCACAACATCTTGAGTAAACAACAGAGAAATAATTTTCTCATTAGTGTGCCCTTTGATTTGTGTGCTACATAATAATGACTTGTCATATGATATAGGTTGATACATACTTCAAAGTGCATATACCATATATTTGGTTACCTCTATTAAATGGCAGGTTTAATATGAGTTACATGTAAAAATAGGCTTTCTTTAAATTTCTTTCTAGGTTATCTTGTCAGGTAAAAACCAAGAATATTTTAAAATAAATTATTAAATATTTTAAATTTACCTTTAACAATCCTATTTTGTGTTCTGCTCCATGCACATGAATAACTTCTTCCACTGTTGTCATTCTGTAAGTACAGAAGGAAGAGTGAGCCAAATTCTGCCATGGAGAACTTAGAGAATTTTATTCTTCAAGTACTCCCCTATTCAAATATTTGAATAGAAACATTGTCTAATGTGTACTCAGGAAACACTGTATTGATTTCAGTAGGTGTCAGGCAGGACTGTAAGCAATCATGCTCTAAAATAAACTTATTTTTGGAGATGACATCTTCAAACTTGCTTCCTGGTATGTCAGGAATCACTTTGCTATGATGGCAGTTGATGTTTGAAGTGAAAATAACAGTCTATACAATTGTCTGGTGAAGAGCAGAAATAAACAAAATTCCAGACTGTCTGTATGTGACACATACAGACAAACACAAAAAGAAAAATTGTAAAGACAGATAAATGATGTGCAACATGTGTACAGTATCATTATAACTGACTCAGTAAGAATCCTCCCTTTGGAATGACAGCTCACTCTGTAACAGGAGTTGAATCAATGTTGTTTGTAATTTACTGCACTGAGAAGGTAAACAGGAGGCAGAAAGGAATATGCAAAACCAAGTTTGAGGTTAATTAATTCCTCGAGTTATTTGGCAGTTGTTTGGCTTCATGGTTTTATAAATTATACTGAACTAAAACCAGGACACAAGATGAGAAGAAAAAGTGGATCCACCTATTATTATTACTTACACAAACATGAACACATATACAAGGAAATGCAGACACAAACATGGACTATTTCCTCCCACTGGAAAACCCCCTGCAAACTGCAAGATGGTGTAGTTTCTAAGCAGACCACAGAACAGAGGTAGGTGGATTAACCGAGATTTCAGGCAATACTAATTCATATTGTTGGGCTGTCCTAGTTCAACAGGTAGGACCAGTTTATCACTGTGTGGGGGTGATCAAAGCTATGTATTCTACACCCTCTATTTATTTCCCAAGAACAATGGACCATTTGCAGCAGCTGCCCAGGGCACACCTGATGCCTCAGGGTGTGAGCTGGGTGTGCAAGAACCCTGTGAGACAAGGGCTGTGATAACTCCCCGCCAGGGAGTAGTTGGCACCTCCACACCCAGCCTGAGGGGGTGTGTCTGCTAATGGGCCATTAATGGTTCCAAATACCCCATGACTCACAGAGATAAATCACACATTGTGTGACTCCCCGCCCTGGGGGAGGGACTGGGTGCTCCCACCTGGACCAGAGGGTACATATCTTGGGGTAAGAAGACGTCAGGAACCACTTGTCAGATTGAGAGGAGGACCAAAACCTTGACAGGAGGAGACCACCACTCTCCCTCAGACTGCAACTGTCAGCTGCACCAGCAGGTTTTCCACTTTGGACTTTTGCTTTGGACTTGGGGGAACCACATAGGGTTCAGCACAGGGGCTAACAAACCCCTTTGTGCTTGTGCCCCAGGGTGCTGGGTTGTACTTCTGGGGTTTTGTGGGTTAAAACCCATTTTTCTCTTTGTGCCATTGCATTTATTGTAATATTGTTATTAAATTTCAACTTTGACTTTTAATCTCTTTTTTGTTGCGTTCATTTCTCCTGCCGGTTTACCTTTAAACCTGCACATAGGCTTTGATAATTTCACAGAAGTGTGTTATTTCTTGTTGTATTGCTGCTCTGTCACGACTGTTCTGTTTCTGTGGAGTTACACCTGGGACCAGCTTTCTCCCACCCTTACCAGTGGCACTTGGCTACCTTCAACAGCAGATGCTTCTGGCATCTCAAGTAAAACTACTGTAATAGAAAAATGCAAAATCTCTAATTTTCTTGGATTCCTGTGTTCTGTAACTGAAAGAAGTAGATTTTTTTCCTCCCCACTTATTTTAGACAATTCCTTATATTTTTAACTTGCTTTGCCTGAGAATTTGGTAGACCTCTCATGAATTAATAGAACTAAATGCAATGTTCTTCTGTCTGAGAACAAGTATGAACAAATGCATTCTTTGGCTAAAATAAACTGCTGACATGCATGACATGCATAATGTTACATGGGTCAGAGCAAAAGCTGTGCAATACATGTGGTTGTTTTCTGATTCCCTTAACTTCGATCAATGGAATGTTGTGAAAGATAAAAGTAGACCATTCACTTATATATATATATATGTGTGTGTGTACACCTTTTTGTTCATTTGGATAGAGGAAATAGCATTTAAATAACTATGTGTAGTACATACATACTTTTTTGTTAGATTTTTAACTGAGTTCTAGCATCAGAAGGTTCAGGAATGTAATTTCAGTATAAGAAGCAAAATGTTTTCCTCATGTAAAAATAAGGTTATCTCCTTTGGTATATCACTGCCTAAGAATGTTAGGTGTGCCCAAGAGTTTCTTGGAAGTGGTTCACTAAAACATGGAACAGGAACTCGGGGAAAATGAGGTCTGGAGTCTTTTGTATGGGCTACATTAACTGAGCAATGGTGTATCTCTGAGGCTTAATTGCTTTACTTGTAATTTTTTTTTTTTTAACTAGGGTCAGTGAGACTCCAGGGTGGCAAGAATGAGTTTGAAGGTACAGTGGAGGTTTACTTGAATGGCATCTGGGGAAGAGTCTGTGGGAGCCACTGGGACAATAATGATGCAACAGTTGTATGTCGCCAGCTTGCACTTGGGTAAGTTTCAGTCTGAGTAAAAATCAGTCAGCTTATTTTAATAACATTTCAGTATGAAGGACAATCTATTCTGTCAATCCTGAGGGCTTTTTGTGTTTGATGATTGCTTTTTCTGTTTGAAAGTTGTTGAATGCTGAAGTTGTTCTTCCCAGAGTCCTTCCCATTACACTTCAAAGAGGTTGCTGTGATAATCAGTATTTCATAGAAGGCTGCATAGTGCATCTGGAGAGGAGCAGACCAGGGCAGATGCTTTGCTTTCAAAATGAACGTGTGAACAGGTCAGAAGAGCTTAAGGCAAACAAAAACTGCTCTCCAGGACATCCAGGAGATGCCCCCAAGGGCAGAAATACATGAACTGATCCTGATCTCACCTATGTAAGTCTCCATTAGGAACAGCTCCAGTGAGGTTATTGAATCTTTAACAGAATTAGACTCTACATGGGTTCCTTATCATAGGACAATTCCTGGTTCTCAGGAACATAGGGCTACCCTGGTAATCATCCATCCTATCCTGCCAAAAACTATCTGGGACTTATCCTAAGTTTTTGAAAAATGGCAACATTTTACAAAGTTATGACAGTGTTGGACAGGTTGGAAGTCCATGCATTGTCCTCACTGGCCATCACTTCCCACTGCTGCCAGAATGAAGTTATCAACAGGACACTTTAACATAATTTCTGGCTTTATTGCCTTTATAGCATGTCTTTCACTCACATATGAAAGCAGTGATTTTGTTTGCTACAAGCAGTAAGGGCCTTTCAGAGCAGACTGGCACTGTGACGTTCCTAATGATTATCCCACTTTTTAAGACTGCCAGCCAGAACAAAATCTAAGCTGGTTTATAATGTCCAATACTAATCTGGGCACACCATGCCAACTAATAAAAATATGAGGATTAGATGAGATAGAAGTTCAGCCATCTGGAGGCTGTGATTTTGCTTATGACTTCAGCTGTCTACGTGCCATGTCTCCTTTCCTCATTCTCATGTAAGTTCCTTCTTCCCCTGCCCTAAACGTTCAGCAGAACGAGAGCACTCTTAGCAAAAGTAGATCAGTGATACGGGTGAGTATTTGGTGTTTTCAACAGAAAAGGGTTAAAGCTGAATCCAGGCCAAAAAGCCCCAGGCAAACAGGAGCTGAAAGTTTCTGTTCTCATGAGTGTTTGGCAGAAATTTGGATCTAAGTACCACAAAGTGAACTCACCAGGTATTACTGGTGCTTCTCAGGTGCTTCCACCTACCTGTTCCTTTGATATGGCAGTATTTGGGCTTCATTTTAATTTAGTTTGGCTTTATATGGAAGAAAAGAGGGCTATAGATTCAGTATGGGAAGGAAAGGGAGTTGTTTGTCTGGATGGATGGAAATGGCTGAATATTGAAAAACGTCTGATCTAATGGTGTATGAGGAGGTTTCACTGTCTCATCATCAGAACCACAATATATGACATGTATGGGCACAGTGTTGGTACATTTTCACGGAGTAAAGGAGAGGATAAGGGTAAAAGGCCTGATGGCATTAACTCTCCTGAAAGTGTAAATGCAGTGGGCTGTTACTGTAGATTCACCTGTGGACTGTTGAATTTTGTAGTTCAAAACTGGGAGAACAGGAATATAGCTGGCCCTGCAGCAACACAGTCATTGTACTACAATCCCACAACAAAATGGTGAGAACTGGGTCACATCTGTTACTTTTCTTTGTGCAGAAGACAATGCTGAACTCTATGAAAATGTGAAGAATTTACACTACTGAAGAAAGCCCTTTCTTTTCTAGTCCAAGAGTTATACATGGGAAAATGCTCCCACTTCCCTTCCTCCCACTCTAATGCCCTATCCTGATTATTCTTCCCACAGTGAAAAAGGTACAGCAAGACACATACCGTTTTCTGGACTGGGCCTTATTCCTGTTTTTTGGAGTGAAGTGCGTTGTCGTGGTGATGAAGAAAATATACTGCTATGTGAGAAAGACACCTGGCAGGATGGAACATGTCCTCAAAAAATGGCAGCTGCTGTCACATGTAGCTCCTCCCTGGGTAAAAAAAATATATATGTTTTGGTTAACTCTTTATCTTATTTAAATAGGAGTAGTAATAATTACTCCTTATTACATTAGAATAAATATTAAGATTTCTTGGAACAGAAAAAGAAACAGATTGAATCATTGCATTGTTAACTGCCTCAAATACCTCCATGCCATGCAAGCAGCAACTAGCTTAGCAACTTTTACCTTTCCTTAAACTACAAGCAAACTGTTGCTCTGAGATGTAGCTTCTGAGAAAGGGTGAAAGAGCAAGAATCTCTGTAAAAGCAGGATTTTTTAAAACGGCAAAATTATGTTATTAGGAAAAAAATATTATTAATGTTTTTAAGATATTTCAGATTAGTTTAGTCAATGTACTAAACAGCAACTAAAATGGGCCATTATGCCATTGGATTTAAGATACCTGGCCTGGAGATAGGCTGGGCTGGCAGTGCTGGGGAGCTGCCAAAGACAATGCTATAACCAGCACATGTGTGGCTGCAGCCAGTTCTGCACTGTCTTTCCTCTCCTACTTACCTTCCTATCCAAAGGCAGGTGCCTTTTTGTCCTAAAGCCCTCCTATTAATGAGCAGTATTTTGATAAATGACTTTTAAAAGAAGATTTTGGTCTTTATTTAGGAAACTGTAGAGTAGAGGGAAGGGAGAATCTTTTTAAGCTATGAGACAAGTAGAAGGACCAAAGCAAGAGAAATAGTTTTGCCTAAAGAAACTGAAAACTATAAGTGTTTTCAAGTTTTGCAGCTTCTACTGCAACTGACCTTTTTGAGTAATTGCAAAAACCCCCAGATTTCATATCAGTGAAACAGTAACATTAAGTTGGAGAAATGTCCTCAGTTTTCTTTTTTGAAGCCAAGAAATGGATGAAATGGTAGCATTAATTGGCTGGAAGGCTACACAAAAATTATTCATGTTTCAAATCATTCACATGTTAGATATGGTAAAACTTTAAAATAACCTTGTTCATATTAGAGCAATAATGAGTTTCTACATGGCTTTAAGCTGTTTCCATTATATATTCTCTATGCAGCAGAGGTGCTTTCAAGACAGTTTCTTGGTGTATCAGAAGAGAGCTACTGATTTGAAAAGACCAGAAACAGGAAGGGAACGATACTTGTACAATTAAAGTGAGACTCCACAGTCAGTGCGATTTCACTGCTCTGACTGGAATTTCTACAGGAATGAGAAAATACAAGGATGAATTGCTACTTTTGTGTCAATGAAATAATTTTTGCCTCTTGCTTCAGATTCTACCCTCTGGGACCAAGCCTATACAGAGCCAATTTTGTTCTTACTGGTAGAAATGCAGCTCTACAGACTGGTTTAGTATTTTGCCTTCCAGCGCTAAGTGCCTGTGAATGCTCTGACCCTTTGGTAATTGAAGATCACTGTGGTTACTTGTCTGTAATAGAGCAGAGCTTAGGGGAACTCATTTCTAACAAGTTAAATGCAGGTTTTCCATCTAACCAGAGAAACCATTAAGCATCTTTGCCTTTTCTTTACTATCAGGATTCTATTTTGGGAAGTAAGTGACCTTTTCCCCATTGTGTTTGATCACAGCCCCTGTCTTTACTCCGATCCGGCTGGCTGGTGGCAGCAGTGCCCACGAAGGAAGAGTGGAAGTCTACCATGGTGGCCAGTGGGGGACAGTCTGTGACGATCAGTGGGACGATGCAGATGCTGAAGTTGTCTGTCGGCAGCTTGGCCTTGGGTTTGTTTTCCTACATGTTTTTTATTCCAGCAGCAAAGCAGGAGTTGTACCAGACACACAGCTGAAGCTAAGAGAAGTATAATTGTAAAAAATGTTCCTTTAAATCTGCTCTAATATTATGGAGCAGTAACTGAGTTTATTTATAGAAGGTTCAAGTACAGTGCCATTACTTTTAGTTCCCTGGAACTGATTTACAGGTTCCAGTTTTCAGTGTCATATGATGGGGGCAATTTTGTCTGTAGGACAAATGATGTGCCTCAGAATAAATGTCGACTTTACAGTGAAAACTCACTACAGTTTCTGTAAAGTTTCAACCAAAAACACATAGGTGATGAAAAGGAATTTGCTTGGAGTGTTCAAATCCTTACCATCTTTTTACTGAAGAGTGACAGCCTCCTTGCTTTGGCTAAGAGCACTGCTTGGTCAGAAAGGATGTCTTTTTTTGGCATACCTCTCAATATTTGTTTCAATCAAGAGTCTCTGAAAATTGTCAGTTTGCATACTCTGTTTGAAGGTTTGACAGTTAAGCTTGTCAGTGATTCTGTCTGAACTCAGCATGGGCCAAAATACAGCCACAACAGCACAACAGGATTTTCTTCTCAACAGCCAGAGGGGATTTTGATACCATACAGAAAATAAGTATTCAGTATTTGAGGGAAGGTGCTGCATAAGTCAGAGACAGAGGAGAACTGCTGGATCAGAGAGGAAGGGGATGGGGATAACTGGGATGAAAGGCCAGATGGTTGAAAAGGGAAAGAACTAGGAGAAAGAGGCAGAGAAGCCAAGATACAGGTGAGATGTATCCCAAGGAGGAGAAGGGGATGATGTCTAAGACACAGTGGATGAGAACTAAGGAGGTAAATGCAGAGGAGACTGGAACAGAACTCACCCATTTCATCCTGCTGGGATTATGATAAATTTAAAGAAGTGGCATTGAATGCTGCAAACTTGGTGGCATTAATGGGTGGCCCCCAGAGTGTACTTGTTTAACTGAGGCCTTGGGCTGCCTGTGCCAGCCAAGTTGCACAAAAGGTGAGAACTCTGCAGTACTTAGAAAGCTGCAAGATCTCCTGCTGAGCCATGCAGGAACCAACATGCTCTTCTGACATCCACTTTTTATTTTTCCCCCAGTTTATTTTTTGCTATATTTCTATATTCCTCTACATTTTCAATTGGGAATACCTCATGGAAAGTCTGTCTTCTTACAGGCTTTTCCTGCTTTTGGATTGGCCACTATTAATAGGTTTGGGGAGTTACTTAGCTCTGCTTTGCATTTCTGGATAGTAAATACAAGCATAATGCTCTTAACCTGCCTCCTTACTGATTACACTAAAACTTTTGATTACTTACATTTAATGATCAGAAATGGCAGTTCTGAGATGCTTCTAATTTGATTTTTCTGAGTACATAAATTGTATTAAGATGGTGCTAAGTCTGCTAAGTCTTTTTGAAACATGTCTTGAGATTTACAGAATTTCTTAAGTAAGCAAGATGTCACAACACATGTGCTCGTTAATATGAAGTGAAATTTTACCAACAGTGGCAGTAGACCAGTTTTGAAGTACTAAAAATAATTTAAGTTTGCATACTGTTCATCTGGAAATGTGCCAAAAATTGTAAAAGTAAAGCATCTCAATAAGTAGCTTCCCACACCCCTTCAACTCTTCTGTAGCTTTTCTATAAAACTTCAGAGTATGAATAGGCGAAAAAACCAGTAATTTATTTTTTTTTTTAATAAATACTTTTTGCTTAATACAAATTCCCTTGTCATAGTAGTGGGATGTTTTATCTCTGCTTTATTGGAACTCTACTCTCAGTAGATTATGGTATAATTTGTTTCAGCAGTCAGAGTAGTCAAGCATCCTCTCTTTGATTTTAGTCAGCTTCTTAATGAATAAGGACTTTCTTTCCTAACATTTTCATGCATTCGTACCAGTATTTGTGTGAAATACAATGGAAGACAAAGATGTTTTTATTTTAGATGCTTAAATATAAATGGGATACCTAGATTTGCAGTAACTGTTACCATTGGTATATCCTATGAATTATATTTTCTTAGCTTCCTGTGTAGTTGTTCACAATTGCAGCCACTTTGAAAGGCAAGTTTTTATGAAATATGAGAAATTAACGACTTGTCTCTTTTTCCCATTACCAGCATTGCAAAATATCATTGTTCAGTAAATTAATGCTGCATATAAAAATGTGTGGTTACTTAACAAAGTATTTGGAAGAATAGTAAGGGCAATCAGAAAGTGTTTTCAAGTGTCAAGGAAAAATATAATTTCCAATCTATTAAAAACCTTGTTGGCATTGCTAAAGGGAAAAAATTAGAGCAAGAGATCTGTTAATATGTTACTTGGAATTAGGAAGGACATTTGGAAGAAAAGGTAATGTCTAAGGCACTAACTGCAGACTGAAGCTGTGTGTTTGGCTAAAATGTTGCCAGCTGTGTGTCAGAGGATATTTTTGACCCTGTGAACTGTATGTAGCTTAATTTAAACAAATTGTCTAGATAGAAAAATAATTAGAGTAAAAAATTTAGATAAGACATTTCAATCTTGACATGTCAAATAATTGAGTGGAAAGAAACCAAACCATGACAAACATTTACATATGAAAGACATGGTATATTAAAACTGGAAAAATCTTGATAGATCATCAAGTATTAAACAATGCATGGTTTCTGTAATGCTGAACAATGGTGTGTTTTCAATTTACATAGCTTTTTGTGCTCAAAATCCTCTATGCTGACATAGAATATACCCCACACAAGGCTCAGGTCTGCTTTCTGTTCTTATTTCTACCACTGACTGGTTGTCAAGTCATTTAAGATCTCTTTGCTGTGGTCTTCAAACAACTGAATATGGAACAATCACTTTTATCTGCCTCATCTGGGTATTTGAGATTTGGTTAATGTGCTTTGAGGACAACAGATGAAAGTCACTGTAGAAATACCTATCGGATTATTTTTACTACATATAAACATTAAATTAAAAAATAAAAATTAGAATCCTCATACCCAAGCTGTACATCTATAATCTTTTCTAGGAAAGTTATGCTTAAAACCCCAAAAGGCACAGAAAAGGAAAATCTTCAGCATGCTTGTCCCTAACTGGGTGTTCCTCACATTTGGACAGGGGCGTTGCCAAGGCGTGGAGCCAGGCTCACTTTGGAGAAGGCTCCGGCCCTGTGCTGCTGGATGAAGTGCAGTGCACAGGAAATGAACTGTCCATAGAACAGTGTCCAAAAAGCTCCTGGCGAGAACACAACTGTGGCCACAAAGAAGATGCTGGTGTTTCCTGCACGCCTCTCACAGGTATTTCAGTTGCCAAAAATCACACAGGAAAGCAGTGACAAATGCAGAGTTCACAGCTCTGGAAAGACAACTTAAGGTTTACAGTGCACAGAACTCCACAGTAATTAAATGTTCTGGCAGTATCGACGTGAACCAGCTGTTGGCTATGGATAAAAGGTACAGAAAATCTCATTATTCAACACAAAGCCCTGTTCCTCAGTAATGTGCCAACTGCCCCTTAACTCTGTGTGGCATTGCCTTAGCTGGGTATCACATCTGCCAGTGGCAGTAAGCCTGTCAGCATGAAAGCAGTGGGAAACAACACAAGACACAATGAAAAAGATGTTGATATACAGGGCAACTGTGTAATGTGAGCCCACAGCTGCAGGCTTGGTGTGTAACGAGGGCTTGGGGGACCGATACCTCATGCTATGTCTCGTGCCCTTGGGCAGCTGCATTATGCAACCCTCCGCAGCTGAGCGGGTGCGTTATGGCATTTCTTTCATCTCCTCGAATGACATGCAGTGATCAGCACGAGGTGCAGGAGCCTGGTATTCGCACCGGATGCAGTAACCCCAATGTTACTGATTCTGGTTTAGAACAACAACTGGACCCAAGGAAAGCTGATGGTTGTTTTTGTTTTCCCTTGCTTGTTAATGACACAGATGGTGCACTAAGACTCGCAAGCAGGAAAGGCAGTCACGAGGGACGCCTGGAGGTCTATCACAGTGGGCAGTGGGGCACCGTCTGTGACGATGGGTGGACAGAGCTGAACACGCAGGTGGTTTGCCGGCAGCTGGGATTTAAGTAAGATTATTTGACATTGGATATCTGACTCTGTGACTTGACAATGACAAACATTTACATGAACCCTCCATGGACCCTATTCAGCAGTCTGTTTTTTAATATTAGCTGAGTGCTTCATAGAAACTGAGTTAAAATCCACTAAAGCTTGCTTCCCTCAGCCTCAAACAGGTATTTATGGCCTCAGTTTAGGTAGAAGAAAAACCTTCAACACATACTGTGATTCAGAAGCCTTCATTCACTGAGTTCCTTCCAATCATCTTTTTGGCTAACTAAGATCAATGCATATGCTCTCAGGAAAAACTGATTTTGTATTCTATTTAGCCTATAAAAGGTAGATTCTTCTAAATCTTTACTTGTTGTAAAGTCATTAAAAATGACAAACATTTTCAAGATGCAAGTCCTTCTGCACTACCTCAGAAAAACCCATAGCCTGGCACTGGAACACTGTTATATATTGAAAAGCTTGTTTTGGAAAGATCCTATTAGAGGTTCATGCATTCACTCTTCACTACTTTTCCTACTGACTGTGGCTACAAAGATGCACTCTCACTGGGTGACTGTTGTTGATGCCTTAAAATTGTCTTGCCTTTAGATTGTAACAGCTCACATTGAAAAAAGGATTTTGTCTCATTTTTTCCCGACTGTGACATTTAAACGTATATGTAATACTAAGAACATGCTTTAAGCCTCAAAGTCAGTGAGACAGCCATAAGCATCAAGAGGGATCTCAATAAAAGGTATTACATTCTTAAGTTTGCATTAATGTAATAGTAATTTCTTACAAAAAAACCCAACATTACCAAAGAGACAGCATATGGTGCTCTCCTTGAATTTAATGCTAACTGAACCTGCTTTGTCATAGTTAACACTGTTTCCTGTTAATACTTGAGAAACCTTTATTTCTTCAGGAGTAACTTCCTTCCTTTCTAGTGCTTAAGCATCACCTGTCCTCTGATCACTGAGGACCAAAACGCTGTGTATATGTGTGTGTTGTGCAGGTATGGAAAAAGTGCAGGTATGGATAAAGAGAGCTCCTCAGAAGGAAGCTCTGGGCCCATCTGGCTGGATGATGTCAGCTGCTCGGGGCAGGAGACAAACCTGCTGCAGTGCTCGCGGAGGGAGTGGGGAAAGCACGACTGCAACCATCAGGAGGATGTCAGACTCACCTGCCATCCAGATACCGACAGCCACAAGCTCTCACTGGGTAAGAGCTCTTTGGTAGAGTCACAGGACCAGTATTGCTGTGGATACAGATCCCAGCAAAGTACAGCATACTTAAGGGTGCTCAACATCCCAGTCTTTGTCAGATGTGTGCAGAGAAGGAACAGGAAGGGGAAACCCCCTCACTTTTCTCACAAAGACCATAGGAAGTAGCCAAGCTTTGTTTAGAGGAACATAAGCAGCCAGAACATTAAAGCTCAACACAGATTTGCATGGTAACAGTCACATTCCAGAGATGCTGTTCTCTGTCTTCACCGGATTTTAGACCTATCCTGCACTTCCTGATGGTACAACTGAGTTACTCAGCACTCTCCAGCCTCCAAGTAACTCTCTCATGATGTCAGAAGTTGGAGACTGTTACTATTATAATACTGTTACTGTTGCATATCATTTATATTGTGTCTGGGTGACTTTCTGACCAGGACAGAACGATACTACACACACAGATAAAAGAGTGAGTTCCAATGTCAAAAGCTTATGAACTTGTATGAAAATAAAAAGAAGAAAAATACTAATAAGAAATTATAGACAAATACGAGTTACATAGCAACATTGTAGAACAAAATATATACAAATAAATTCCAAAGATTCCTAAATCCATATGTAGACAATTAAACAATAACTCTGGCTACCAGAGATGCACAGTAGAAACTACAGGGGAACAATGGGTTGGTCAGCAGTTCTGAAAAAGTTTCATTTTTACAATTTGCTACATGAAGTTTGTAGCTTGTCATTATGTAGCCTTTTAGAAAAAGATTTAGTTTACTCAAGAACATTTTAGTTGATTTTGAAATTAGAATTCTAACTAGTGGAGACAGATGCCCAGGTTCTACTGAAATGTATATGGAATTGTGTGCCTGGGTGCCTGAAGTTCTCTGGAAATCAGATTGAAGGTTTATACTGCAAACTACAACATGGATTTACTGCATGATGTTGCTACCTGTTAAAACAACATTCCACACTTCACATGTACTTTTCTGCTCTTCCTCTTTATAATCTTTTCCTTTATAGCCTTTACACCTCTCACTATCCAATGAATTTTTTATGTTGCAGTACAGTTCCACTGTGTGTAGATGTCACATCATATTTGGTAGAAGGAACTTTCTTAACCCAAAAATAACAGGAATTCAAATCATGACTGCTGTCTTTACAGATGCAAACCATCTGTGCTGCTTTGCTCAAATTCCTATAAAATATAATCTCAGCTGAAGGAGGTCTGGTTCAGTTAAATACATCCATATGGTAACATTCTCACATCCCCCATTACCAGACTGTTACATTAATTTTGTACTCAGAAATATATATATATATATTCTAAGCCACAAGAAATGAGATAATATTGAAGTATTATTAATATCCTGTGCCACTACTTGGTTAATAGAAGTAAAATTTTCACCCAAACTGTTATCTTTCTAGAATAACATCCATTCAACAGGAAAATAAGACAGTTTACCTGACATTTCCTGGATCTCTCATTGGAAAGTGGACAAAGATTCTATTGTTACCATTTACTTCCCAGCATTTGACAAAGCTTTTTTTTTTTCCCTGTAAGGAAGAATTCAGTGGAAAAATATGGGAAATGATTAGATGACATGACTTGAGGAAATACAGATATTAAGGGACACTAAAAATTACATATAATAGACTACAATAATGACAACATTTTTTCAGGATGTAAGATCATGACAGTGTGGGTAAACACATTGGTGAAGTTAATTCATGTAACTGTCCAGACAGTATGAACTCCATTAGAAACTATATACCCTTTGAATTACATGTGCAGCAAACAGACTTTAATTTTGTTTTCAAATATTTCCTCTTTTAATTAATGAATTAGGCCGGATTTAACTAGTGCTGCTTCAGTCTAGATTAATCTGAAGTAATAATCAAATGCAAATGTCTCAAAATACTACTTTAAGAGCACAGTTAAGTAATTTCTAATCCTTACAGATTTAGAAAAGATTAGGAACAGGTTAGAAGAATGAGGAACAGTCTGTCCAATTATTCTAAAAAGCAGCTCTCATGATGTATTAAAGATTATGAAGTATGACATACAAAAGGATTTAGAAAGTGATTCTCACTTAAATGTTATAAAGAGGCCTTGGAGGAATTCATAGCTGTTTTAAGGTCACTTGCATTGCTCACATTCTATAAAGGAATTTTAACGTAAATGAGAATGAAGTATGTACTTTGCCTAATGATTCAAAATCTAACTGCAGGCCAAGCAATGAACAAACTATGATTAATTAAGTCTGACTAATCCATGTAAGTGAGATTTTATATTATGGACATATCTGATTAAGCAATAAATTTGAATTTCTAGAAGAGTAATCAGACATTAATCTGGAATAACGTGCCCCACAACAGCACGTGTAACCATAAGGAACAGCTGAGTTCAACACAAAGCTGCACTTCTTTTGCTGAGATGATGGTTAAGAGGAGCAGCAGCAACCAGTCTGAGAATGGATTTATGAACTGAGATACCCATGGAGTTTCTATAGGGAAAAGCTGTCAGCATGTATGGGTATCATAGCAAAGGCATCTCGGCTGTTTGCTACCTTTACCTGGAGAATTGTTTTGTGCACTTTTAGGTCAATTTCTGAGCTATGTCCCGGATTTGTATCAAATGAAGGAACCAGATGAACTCTGAAGTTTAAAGTACACTAGTATTTGATATTTGTCTTGCAATTCCTACAAACTGCTTTCTTTTGTCAGCCAGGAGAAAAGCCCACTTTAACAGCTGATATTGGGCTTGTTAAACATGAACATCAGTTGACCCCTTGTGCTGAACATAATGAAAATGACTGAAAGTACTTCTTGCTTCTGTCGTTGTGAGCTGACAGCAGTAATTTATCCTCAGGTCCTCCCATCAGGCTGATGGATGGCGAGAATAAGAAGGAAGGACGTGTGGAGATTTTTATCAATGGCCAGTGGGGCACGATTTGCGATGATGGATGGTCTGATAAGGATGCAGCTGTAGTCTGCCGGCAGCTTGGCTACAAGTAAGAAAACTCATTAAGCTGTTTGTCCAGTTATCTGTTTGCTGTATCTAAAAATGTTAAGTTTCTGCAACCAGATATCACAGACATGTCTGGGAAGATAATATATGCCCTTTTAACACTTGTCAATTTGCCATTCTTTTAGAAAAGTGTATTCAAACTATTTGTGCAAAAAGTAGTAAGGCTCCATCTTCAAAAGGAATATTCATTACCTACCATAATTGGGAGTAGGAATTTTAGCATTCAAAGGCATATCATAGTCTGTCTGGCAACTGAGATGCAAGTTAATGCCAGTTATTAAGTATTTTTTGTTAGAAGTTACCAAGAAATTACCATTTTATTAGAAATTACTAAGCTGTAATTAAATACTAGATTTTATTTGTCAAATTTGTTTCAAAAGACTCTTGATCTGTTTTCATTGAAAGGTATTATTTTGCACATGTTAATATTTATCTTTTGTGGACCTTAAGATGACTTTGAAGTCCTTATAGAGTCCAACATAACTGTTAACATAAATGTAACTGTCCATAACATAACTGTTAAGATTTTTAATGAAATACAGCAGCAGGTCAGTGTGCACTGCCACAAGGTGTGGATATGATGTCTGCAGATTCAGACTCAGGCACACCAGCTACTGAATTCTCAGTTTCATGGGGTTTTCTCCTCATTTATTCATCTGACTTCTCTCAATGTAGCTTGAAGATTTGATAAAACTGTTATACAAAGGATTATGGTTTTGGCCTGCATGACAGTGATTTGAATAAGCTTCATTTAATACAGGAATAGATCTGACAGAACAAACCCACCCTCTAATTAAAACCACTGCCATGTAGGTGTCACTTTGAAATAAATCACTTAATCAGGCTTGTATTCACTCGTCAGCAGTTTTTTCCTGGATACCCAAGAGCAATAAAAATATAACAACTATAGGGCAGATATATAAATAGCAGAACTAATGAGACTTGAAAAACATCCAGAACACCAGTGAAATACAACAGGAAATTAATGAAATGTCTTCTCTGAGCATATTTGTAAGGAAATCTGAGCTTAAGAGATACACATTGCGTTAACTGTTTGCTGCATCTAACAATGTGAAGCTTGTGCAACTGAGTATCATCACATTATGTCTGAACACATAATATATGACTTTTAAAAACTGTCTAGAATTCATTTGAAAGCAGTAGGTAGACTATAGTTTTCTATGCTGCATGTGAGGAGCTCAGCATGTTATTGTGCATGGCCGTGTGTCTGAGAAAAGCCAGAGGGTAAGACCTGAAGCCACTCTTCTCTCTAGGGACAGATGGGAGCAGGCAAAAAGGTTGGATCTCTGATGGTCATTGGTGCATAAATACCTGGCTCAGACACCAGCAATTAAGGGACATGTTTGTTAAGGGTTGACTACAGCCAGTTGTAAGAGCACATTCCAGTATGTTAACAAACACACAGACTTAACACTTGTACCTTTAGAGATCTCCACTTATATGAAATAACTTTCTCTATTAAGCTGCCTTCCTTGCTCTGAACATCATGATTTTTTCTTTCCTGATAGATGTTCTATTTAAACAGCAGGGATGGGTTTGGGGTTTTTTTGTGGTGTTTTTGGTTGGTTGGTTGGTTTTGGTTGAGTGCGTATGAACACATCCTTCATAGCAATTACCAGCAAACTGATGCACAGTGAGAGAGAGATTGCTCTCATATAAAGGTAGGAAGAAGGAAGTAGTGCCCTTATTAAGTAACTGGTAAGATTCTGTAGAGGCTATTCTATGGTGCAATAAATACTTCTCTGGGAAAGGCTAAGAATACTGTGGAGATTCATAATGAAGTAGTTTTCAATATCCTGAGGAACTTTAGAGCAATGCCCTAAAGCAGAAACTTTGTTATTTGATGTTGAGATACCAAAACAAGGTAAGAATTTACAAGGCGTGCCTGTTCTGTCTCACTCTTTTGTAATGGCATACATGGACACATCAGCTGCCCACAGGTATCCAATTGGTGGACTTACTTTTTTGTCATTATCTGTAATCAGAGTATCAGTCATAAAAGAAAAACATTTGCTTGTGCCTGACAAGTTAAATCATACTAGACTCATTAGGCAAAGATTGTCCTATACCAGTTCCAAAGGCAGTTAAGGCTTTGGATTATCTGGTAAATACATCCTGGCCTTGGAAATTAAAAATGTGTAAGGACAGTTGACCTTGTGGTATTGTCTATGTCAAACCTTTTACATGGTTCTCTTTCTTGGTGTTTTACAATTCCTGCATTCTAACCAACACTCCCTAAATAGAAATCCTGCCCTTCAGTACGCAGTAACAAGTCCAAACAGGCAATGTTACCCAAGTGCAAGTTTGAAAAGGGAGGAAGTTTGTACGTATTACTTTCGTATTTCATTATGGATGGGGCACTTGAGAGCTGGATTCATTTTGATCCAGCCACACTTCTGTATGATGAAGCTTTGACAATGGTATGACAAATCAGAATTCCTTCCCAACAGACAATCCTTAGCTGATGAAGGGACATAAACCCTTTATGCCTTTCCCACCTATCCTCCCCAACACTGCAGGTATTAAGGAGGTATAAAAAATGCTATAAAGAAATACTTTCTTGCATAATACATTTTCATTGTCAAACTTTCTCTACTCCAGCATTTCATCAAACCTGCAGTTATCCTTCTGTATGCATAGAAGCCAGTCCTTTACAACACACAATTATAACATATCCTTTAAAATGATAACCTATCTGGAACTCCATGTATATTCTTATCCCATTAAAATATCAGTATGTTGCTCTTACCAGATAGGTAAACTTGTAGTTCAGGCACACCTAGAGGTGGCTGTGGCTTCCTGCCCCACCTCTCTGTGTAGCTGGTTGGGTGGTCTCCCACTTGTAATTATTTCTGGCTCTTAAACCATATATAACAAAACACCTGTTTCTAAATTAGGATGCATTATCCTAAGTCATGAGCAGTAATAATCTTTCACAAATGTTACCAAATGAGCTGCTTAAATGCTAAACAAGCACCAAGTACTGGGTTCCTCCCAGGAAAAGGTGGGTGTCAATACTGAACTAGGTTCAGTCTTGCTCCAATTACATGATATTTTCAGAACTCAGCTGTGGGGAGCACTTTAAAAATGACATGATAATGAAATATATTAATAACTGTTAACTAACAGATCTATATATTGTAACTCCAACTACTCTGCAGGTATCCTGTATTCATCTGGCCCATCCTTCTGAGGGAATCAGACCTGAACAAATTATTTTTAGCATTCACAGATGCTGATTTTCTATGAGGATTAAAGAGATTATGAAAAAGCAGCTTTCATGTATTTTGCTTTATAGCAAAATGTAATGCTGTTACGATGTAAAACACTTTCCACAATGCCTTCTAACTAGATACATGAAAGCACTTTTTAAACATTAATGAGCGGTAGCAATTTTTATTAATTTTTTTTCTACATACCAGAAGAACAGATGCGATGAGAGGGTGGTTGTGTTCAAGTGAATCAGTGACAAGGCTTGGAATAAAGCACTCACATTTGAGTAAAATGTAGACTAATGCCTCAAAATGTTTACTAAAACCATATGCTCTGTTTCCAGAGGTGCAGCCAGAGCAAGGACAATGGCCTACTTTGGGGAGGGCAAAGGCCCCATCCACGTGGATAACGTGAAGTGTACGGGCAATGAGAGATCCCTGGCAGACTGCATCAAGCAGGACATTGGGACGCACAACTGCCGGCACAGCGAGGACGCTGGGGTCATCTGTGACCACCTCAGCAGGAAGGCCCCTGGGAACAGCAATAAAGGTGAAACCCTGTTGTGAGAGGGGCCAGGTTTGGATGGGGAACAGTCACAGTAGGAAGAGACCAACTAAATAATCCCACCTCAGAGAGGAAAGCTGTATCAAAAAGAATTACAGAGACAAAAGGGGTGGGAATCCTCTCTGCTTACTCTGCATAAAGGAATCATGAGGACTCCTCAAACAACACAGGCTGTTTATCTGCTGTGGTTTACAGCACCCATGGTCATTAAGTTGCACAAGGACATGAAAATGCTCCTTTCAGCCTTTCAGGCTATAGGTTGTCCTTAGCCTATGACAGACCTGTGTGGTAGGCCAGGCTCTGCTTCCACTTACAGGAAGTAAGGAAGAACACTATAAAATCTTGTACTTGAGAAACAAATGCATAAATGGCTCTGTGAACACAGTTAAAAGATCTCAGCTACAAGGAATTTTTCAGTGTGTTTTCCCCAAGCGAAATTTGGTATTTAAAAACTACCATGAAACCCTCTAACTCCAGCCTTTGTGTTTAGGGGGGGGGTGTTTGTTAACTCTCACTGAAGATTGTCTACTTTTCATGTTGACTTTAATCCTCTCTCCATCTCCTTTTTGGTTTAGATTCTCTTGCTTCTGTCTGTGGATTGAGGTTACTACATCGCCGACAAAAGCGAATAATTGGTGGGAAGAATTCTTTACGGTAAATACCTGGTAAAGACAAGTAATTTTGAATATAAAGCTTCTAATACACATATTTGCCATAAGTAGTTTGCCTAATTTACAGTTTGGTTGTAGATTTGTTGTTTTTCTTTTGGCTTCTCATGTGGTAGAAGCTGAAATAAACTCTAAGGAAATTTGGTAGGAAATTAAAAGTATTAATTGATAGATATTTGCAGCACTATTTGAACATCTGTAGATGCTTATGGGTTTAGTATTTGAATGGGCTAAATTTTTAACTTAAAAAATAGCTATTTTACTTTTATCAAAGGGTATCTTGATATCAGGATGTGAGCTGTACCAAGAGAGCTATGAATACAAGGTTTTACACTGAAAGAAAGGCCTGGCTATGATTCACTGCCTAAGACCCGATTTTCCTTCACAAAATAAGCCTTGATGATGACATGGCTATAAAACTAGGAAGTATAGGCTTTATTTTCTTAATATTTGAGTAACCTCAAAAAAATACATATGCATAGGATCTTACAAAAGGCATTGTAAAAAATCCACTTATGGTATCATTACGTGTCATTGTGTAACCCATTTCCAAGTACATGCAAAGCAGCAATCAATCTGTTTCAAAAAAGACACTGCCTAAGTGGAGGGGCTTCAAAGAACGGCACCAAGAGGGAGCCCAGAAAAATATTTAAATGTAGTCAGATAGAGCAAAGTAGAGTGACTTACCTTAGCAAAGAGACAAATGAGAGTAACAGAAAAAGACTGAGAATTCTTGTCTCAGAACATGTGTACTAAGGGCACGGGATGAAATGAAATAGTTACAAATAATGTACTGCACCATTTGGTCAGGGCAAAATAATAAATCAGTATAGGGATGTTAGATGAAGCAAAAAGGTGAGAGAAATCCAACAGTGCACTTAGAAAAGCTTCAAAATCAAGGAAAGGAACACACAAACGGTATCAGAAAAGGACTCATTGCCACAACAAGTCACGAAGAAATTGAAGAAGTTGAAAAGGAACTGGGTACTTACATACATACCCAGCAAATCCAGATCTCCGAATTACCCCATTTTAGAAAAACTTATTAAATCCAATATTCCAAAAATGAAAAGTGTCTAAATTGTTTTATTCTTTATGGGAAGCAAATCCTCCACCTTACTTTAAAACACAAACAACTCTGTGATAGGATGCTGGACTAGATGGTCCCCAGCAGCTCTTGAGCGTACCCATTTGAGCTGAGAGTACGCAGAGAACACGTAAGACTACCTGTTGCTTACTCTTGGATGCTGCTGTTGCTTACAGGTGCCTCTCTCTCCCCCTCCCTTCTCTGACTGGTAATCTATTAAACCAGCAAAAAAAAAAAAAATCCTTTGTCTAAGGTCTGAAAATATGGCCAGATCTACTATATAGAACAAAATTATTACAGGCTGAAAAAGGTGCTAATCTGCTACTTGAGGTTTCTACAGTTGCTTTAGACCTCTTGGTTTGCCAGCTTCCTTTTTCATGCAGACAGGAAGGGATTCTGGATTCAGCTTTTCAAGAAATTCCCCACTTTCCCCTCTCCAGTTGACAGGAAATTTCTGGTTTGTTGACTTGGATGGTATTTGGCAAGGAACCCATAGAATGTATTTTTGGCAGAATGAATGCAATCTGAGAAGGGAAAATTCAAATAACTGACGGTGGGAGGAAGCACTCAGAGTGCTGGATGCCCAAACTATCTGTAAAGTAATCCAGACCATTGTTAAATGGAATTGTCATTGCTGCAGAAATGTGAAGATATTCTCCACTGTTAATAAACACCACAGTTTGCACGATATGTCAGTTCAAGAAAGGCTTTGGATTCAGGGTAACTGCTAAGCTCCCTGCCCCTCCCCTGCTGTCCCCTGTGTCTCCCCTCTGCAGGGGCGGCTGGCCGTGGCAGGTGGCACTGCGACTGAAATCCCCTCATGGTGACGGGAGACTCCTGTGTGGAGCGACTCTCATCAGCAGCTGCTGGGTCCTCACTGCTGCACACTGCTTTAAAAGGTGGGTGTCCCAACAACAGTGCCGTTGTTCTGGGCATAGGCAAAAGAACTGCAGTTCAAGCCCACAGAAAACCGTTCCAAGACTTGTCCTTTTGGTTGTAAACAAACTATCAACCAACCAACCTCCTTTCCCTCAATACAAAAGCAAACAAAACACCCTAATACACTGAAATTATTCTGGGTGTTATTATTCATGTGATTTCTATTCACAACTTCAGTGTTTTCATGAAAAAATATGGCCAACGCTTGGGACATTTTAACTTATGTTCCAACAAAACTGCAGTTTATGGCCTTCAGATTATAGGGAAGACAACAGAGCAAACACCAAACACAGGGACTCTGTAGTATTTTGGACTAATTTTGGTAATGATTGATATTGGCAGTGATAGACCTTTTTACTGTAACACAGCAGTGATTAAATGCAGCAATTCACTGCTGATGAAGTTGCTGAAGTACAAAAGCATCAACTTGCACAAGAAGGAAGCTGGTCTGGTACTTAAGCTTTCAACAGTGATTATTTCATTGGGATGGGCTGGAAAGAAAGCATAGAACAGCACTGCAGTTTTGGGGGTATTTGCTAGAATTTGCTCAAGTGGGCTGCAAATGTTTTAATTTGGACTTTCAGCCTTTTCTCTTGCACACCAGTAACTAAATCAAAGATTAAGATGTACTTTGACTTGAATGCAGAGTGTTACCTTTGCTTAGCACTCGATGCACATCTTTTCATTGTCATGTTTCCTGACATCATGAAGGACTGTTCTTGGTAATATTTCAAGCTGAAATGGTCAAGCTCAGTAAAATTTCTGCTGCTCCAACTGGTGTCCCAGTCATTTCTGTGGAACTATGAAAGCATTTCAGTTGCTTTCATCAGAATTCAGAGACAATGTCTTCCTATTACCCTGTTCATCATCTCTACATTGGGATGCAACTTAAGCTCTTTAGAAAGCCTTTGATTAGAGGCTTGACAATGGAATGTTTTGCCAAGGATTGCCCATTTTGGATACTTTGCTGAACATCCATATGATGGGACAGCAGCATGGCCAGAGCACATGGCTGAGATGCTCCCAGATCAGCACAGCCACTTGAGGGTCTGCTACAGGCTACCCTAAAGCTGTTACATGAGGTCTCTGGGACCAAACTATTGTTCTGCACCTGATGTTGCATTTAAACTGCCATCAGACACCAGCATGCCACTCCCACAGCCTGTGGATGCACTACTGCTCACTGTACAAGTGAGGAGGAACCTTTAGCTCTGAGCTGACAGGCTGGGCAGGCTGGGCTGAACCTCCCAGTGATCTCAGAGTGATTTTAAGGGGATAGGTTTCCAAGAGCTATCTATAGATCAAGTGCCTTCTTCACATATTTTCCACAGACAGACAAAAGAAAGGCCAGTATACAATTTCTCATATCCTGGAAATTGGAACACTGCTTAAGTAACCAAAGTGGGCTCACCTGTACTAGGGATAAAAAATTAAACACAATTTTATGCATGATGATTAGAATTCTTCACAAGTAGTATAGTGGCATTACTCATTTCTGTAATTTCATAGACACGTAATTTAAGATCAGAAATGGTTTGAAGCTATTTTTCATTTTCTAACTCACTCATCTTATCAGCAAGTTTGCCCCAAGTGATTCTGACACCTGTGGGGAATTTGAAGGTCTGTACCTTAAAAAAACTGACTTTGGATAATTAGAAATATGAAGCATAATAAAACAAGGCTTCATTTATGCTGTGTAAAAGTTCATCTTCAGATGAACAGATGTTTGTTGACAGCCTGCTGCTATCTCTCCTTAGAAGCCCAGAAGTGAAATGTTGCTCGTGGAAGACTTGAAGGAGATCTGCAGAATTAGACAAAGAAAGCTTTGCAGGCAACCAGGAATGCAACCCACAGCTAGAAGAAATATTCAGTGGTACAGCTCTATATTGTGCAGAAAACTGTAATGTTCCTGCTTTGCTCCTCAAGCAAGCTTTAGCAAGCTATGGAGAACAGCACCTTGCTGAGGGTATAAAAAAACAGGTATAGGCCAGGTGATGGAACACTGTGGGGTATTTTCTGTAAGAGTATTAGAAATTTCCTGTTGAAGGCTATTAGGAAAATGGGTAATTCAAAGGAAAAATATTTGCTAGCTTAGCCAGATTTTAAAATAAATACATGTAGCCAACAGTACTCCTTTGTTTGCATTTTCCCAGAGGCTGTGTGAACTGCAACACAAAAATCTCAGCCAGAGTAATAATTTCTAATGTATTTACCATTTAGTCTATGATGGGAAAGAAGTTTGGATTATATTAAAAACAAGCCTGAGATTTACAGGCCTTCTGTCACTTGGATAATAGGTGCCTGTGATGCACATATGCTTTGTCTTTGTTCCTGTAACTTCAGTTGAGGTAAGAGGTTTTTATCAAGTTATCTAGGCTTTTATAATTTCTCAATCAACCTCCAAAGCAGGCCTGAACACCGTTTGCATTTCAGGAATTATCTGGAGCATTGCATGATGTTAGCAGTCAGTTTTTCATTGTGATTACTGGCAGTTTGTCTTACTCTAACTAAATACATTTATAATGCACACCTTGCACTTTTGAAATCAGTGTCCATCATAGCAGATGTCCATAAGAAAATAGCCTGTGGAAATACACAAATAGGAACGGAGCCCACTCTGAAAATTCTGATTTTTATATTCTTTAGGATATACTTGAATGGCAATCTAAACACCCCAGACAGCACTTTTGCCCTTTAAAAAAATCTTTTGGTGTCATAACTTATATGAATAATAAAGACCCTGATGAAATCTGTTTGCCTGCTTAGGATGTGACTTTGCACAAGCCAGCCCTGTCTGTTTTCACCTCCATCTCAGGTATGGCAACAACACTCGGAACTACGCTGTGCGAGTTGGGGACTATCACACCCTGGTACCAGAGGAGTACGAGGAAGAACTCGGAGTCCAGCAGATTGTGATGCATAAAGAGTACAGGCCTGACAGCAGCGACTACGACATCGCCTTGGTGAGGCTCCAGGGCCCAGAGGAACAGTGTGCCAGGTTCAGCACCCACGTCTTACCTGCTTGCTTGCCATTAAGGAGGGAGAGACCACAGAAAACTGCTCCCAACTGTTACATCACTGGATGGGGTGACACAGGTAAAAATGTTTTCATGGTTTCCATGCACCAGTCTTGCTATCTCAGGCTGCTTTAAAAAAAAAATAAAATTCTGAAATAGTTAAAATAAGAAAATGTTCAAAATTGAACAACTTTACTCTTTTTTTGCACTGGGGAATATTTTCTCTCCTGATCCTTCAGCAGGAATGACATTTTATTAACTGAATTTAGTGTGTTTGAAAAGCAGCAATTAACCATGTCACTACTCTAAATCACAGACCCCCATCAGTCAAATGGCCTCATTTATACTGACAAGCACAAATAAAAAGCTTATTTATTGCCAGGTGCCAGCAGCTTATCACCCCCTGCCTCAGTAGGTTTTAAAGGCAAGGACTATGAATACTTTACTTTTAGAAAGGTTATTTAAATTACACTACTTCAATAGAGTAAGGGACAGAAAACATAGAATAGTTTCAAGTAACATTTTAGTCTCCCTTATTGCTACTGACACTTTGAACTAGCAGTTAGATTTAACTAAGAGAACATCTTGCCAAAATTTATGAGCACCACAATGCACTCTGCATTCCAGGCTTACACTCCCCTTTTTGGTCAGTACAAGGTTCTTCCTCTTCAAAAGTCTGTCCTTTAAATGTTTTACAAATTAATAACCATGTTTTACTTTTATGTTTTTATGGTGCTGCACACAGTGCAAGTCAGCAACCACACTTGAGCCTTTGTTCCAGTGACTCATTCACACTGGCAAGGAGACAAGGCAGCACGGCCAAGTATCAGCTCTTCCTCTTCACATGCACTAATCTGTGTGCACAGATGTCAGGGTCGCTGTACTACAATAAAGGAGAGAGCCTTGGAGGGGGGGGTTTCTGCTAAAAACAATCATTAATTCATTGCCTAGCTCTGTCTAGCCTCATAATGCATTGGAAGTCCTGCAATATTGTTAACTTAGGACATCTATTTAAGAAAACATTCACCACAGCAATAATTGGCTTAAATTATGGTAAGAAATTACATCATCGCAGCACCTCAGCTGACATTTCACACTTACTGTATGAATCATAATTACAACTACTAAGATTTTACTTAAAAAGGCTAAACCAACACTGGCTTTCATTTCCCATGCTTCCAACGGAAAAAGAGGTTCAAGCTATAGAAAAGTACAAAGATCCAAAGTTGGATGCTCTGCTTGGAAGCCAGAAGATGCAGCACCTGTGGGGCTGAGCTAAATTGGATTTGAACTGGTGACCTAGAAATGAGGTATTTCTGACTTCAATCTCCACTGCTCAAGACTCACAAAAATCACTTTTCCATGTAAGAATTAAAATATATACCTTTGCAGAAGACAGTGTTTGGAATAAACCAAACTCCAGCCTTGCAACGATCCAGAGAACACAAGGAGTAAAGCTACATCTTCTTTTTTTTCTTTAAATCACCTATATTTTACATGTACAGTATCTGTAGTATTTTAGCATATTTAATGCACAGATTTTTTTCACTATTCAGTCTTCTTCAATTAATTTCATTTAAGGACAAAACGGTGTGAAGACTGAGAGCATAAACTGGATTAAATTCCATTTATATTTCCAAGACAAACCACTGTAATGAGACAATAATTTGGGTCTTCTTTTAGGACGGGCTTATTCAAGAACACTCCAACAGGCTGCCATCCCCTTACTTCCCAAGAGGGTGTGTGAAGAGCGCTACAAAAGAAGGTTCACGGGAAGAATGCTCTGCGCTGGAAACATCCAGGAACAGAAACGTGTTGACAGCTGTCAGGGAGACAGCGGTGGACCCCTGATGTGTGAACGGCCAGGGGAAAGCTGGGTCGTGTACGGTGTGACCTCCTGGGGCTACGGCTGCGGGGTCAAAGACTCTCCAGGTGTCTACACAAAAGTATCATCTTTTGTGCCCTGGATAAAAAGTGTGACCAAACTATGAATGTCTGTCATGAAAACCAAACTCTGAGGCAGGACACCTTGAACGGCACAGACAGTGCACAGCTGGGGCCCACAGTGGGTGGAAACAGACACATTTTGCTGATTCATGTGTTTTTGTTAAATCCAAGCTGTATACACACAGCCTTTCCAGTTAGGGATTACTGTCCTCCATGTTAAGGAAGTTTATATATTGCAGGACCGAGTTACATGTATCTGAGGGGAAAAGTGATAGCCAGCTGAGTAACATTGGAGGAGGACAGCTGGAGAGAGAGTTCACTGCGACTCTGCCTGCAGGAAGACTGTAGTAGCTCTGAGCTATTTATGCTCCAAGCTTCCCTAGAATTAATTACAGATCTCAATTAATCTTCAGTCTAGTTTATTTAATAATTTCTTGACTTGCCTATTATCCCTATGATCTTACACTCAGCTCTCTAATTTTGACTCATGTTTCAGTAACTAATGATACCATTAGCAGATTGATTCTTGCTAAGTAATTCTGAGCATGCATTAAATGCTAGAAGGAAAATAATTGTCAATAATCAGATCTACAGCTATCCTGATAAATGTTCTCACAGCTTGGTGTGCATAAGGTACATTCCCAAGTCAAACAGGTAGCACGCTGTTTCCCCACAAACATCCTGCACAGCTGCAAGAGCTAAATCAAAACCAAATGACCACTTGTTTTCCTTCCTCTAGGTAAGTAACATCTGCCTGATCTCTGAAATTTGTAATTTTGACTATCTACAACATTTGGAGAGGATTTACTTATCCTGTTTACCACAGTACTGGACTAAAAACCATCACACTCTTCTCGTTGCTGGGCTTTACTCAAGTAGTGCAAAGAACCTGTCAGTCCTACAAGTTATAAATACATACAATGGAGATGTTGAGCCAAAACCTGTCTGACAAGGTCTATAGTCCTAAACTACTGTTTTCTGCAAGGTAATATTTAGACAACTCTCTTCTGCTTAGTGGCAGCACTGGTTCAGATTGGTCTTTACAGGAAAGCTGAGAGCTTTCACTGCCTTCTAAAATATTGACACATCTTGATTCCATTTAATCTTTTCCAAATTCTGTTCCCTTTGCTGTGAAAACCTTAATGGCTTATCAAAATGCACTGATAACCTGTGTACTGTCCTTTCAGAAAGGGCCACCCCACTGAACCAAGAACACAGGTAATAATCATCTTAGTGCAACACTAACAGGATCAGTCTGGAAAAGACCTGTGACTGATGCAGTGGAGAGGGAGCAAGGACAGCTTAGCCCCACCTCTGTGACTCCTGTCAAAGGCCATTCTGTCTCAAGCGTGCTCTGTGTATCACATCAACACAATTCATAAGAGAGGAATTGAAAGCTCTGTGGGCCAGGAAACCCTCCAGTGTGACAAGTGTGGCAGATGTGTCACCACATAGTGATTGTGCAATCCATGAGTACCAGTGATTGTTTCCCTCTTTCCTATTCCCCACACACTCCAGCCATGACTGTGTTGTGTGATGTTTTGTGAAAAAGTGGGATGCTTGCATTCATGCTCTAAGCAATCACTCATTTCTGTATGGTTCTGTCTCTGCTGTTGTAACAAATATCCACAACTCAACTGCAAACAAAGGGGCAGTGATGTAGAAACCCAAGTAATTAAATGAAAACCTGGCCCTTAATTTCTCTTTGACCTCAAACTTTAAGTGTTCAAGGGTCATGACTAGTTTAAATGTCTTATTGGAACTGGTGCTAAATGGGGTGCTTTAATATATTTTAGTTCTCTGTAATTCCATGCTATTTGAAATAGTGTGAAGTATTTTATTTAAAAACATGTCAAAAATCACAGTACTGTGACCACCTCCTGTTAGACCAATGCAAAATCCTTGTGCTAGTGAACATTGAAACCATTACATTTTTGCTTATATATAGCCCTTTTAATTACAGGGAAGTCTGTCAAAATGTTATCTGCTTGTACCATCCAAGCTTTGCTATACAAGACCACCCAGGCTTGTGGTGAGGTAGGCTCTATAGTGCAATATATGCTTTGTGTACAGGGGACAGTCTTTTAGGAAGTTGCACCACAGAAATCTGATACTTTGGGGGGTGGGGGTGGGAATTAAGCCTGTGTCCTAAGTGTAGTAAACAGATTTAGTAGTTTGCTAGTTTTGCTCTTTTGATACGATGCTTTGTTAGATTTTGAACTGTTGCACTACTGTTCCCATGCTGAGCATGCCTTTTCAGTTTCTACCATAAAATGAAAGTCTCCATGTGATGCCATTCTCATTTTTGTTCAATGAGCCTGATGTAGATGTATACAATAAAAACTGCCACACTGACTACAATTTCTGTACATTAATACTGTGGATGTGCAACCACATGCTGCAAGAACATTAGCTGGGTAAACTTCATGTTTTATTAAAGTTACAGGAAAGGTGCTCTTGAAATTATTTCCTTGAAAGCATGTAAGCTTTGGGCTATTTCCTCAGGAAGTTTGTCCTGTATGACAGAAATCCCAGTGCTTTAACTCAGACCAGTTAGGTTGTCCTAAGTTCATCCTACACTCTTAAAACTGCTTAAGAATTTTTTGACCCTTGCTGCTCTGTCTTCTATTCAATATTTTAATAAACTGGGTTGTGTAAAACCCCCTGCTTTCCAGCCTGTGGAAAGGTTTTTTCTTCTATTAAGCAAGTTGACCAGTGTTAATGGTGGCATAAACTATGTAAACACTTGGCACTTCTATTATTAGATGACCACTCTGAACACCAGTGTGTAATCTATTCAGGTTCCCCAACGTTGTCAAGACTGTTAGAAATGCAGCCCTCCTGAACTTCCCAGGTTTTTGTCCCTTTTTCCAGAGAATATACAAGTAAATGAAGAGCAGAAGCATCACTGCAGCTGACATGCAAAATCTATTTAATGTGTATTTATCTTGACCCTCAACTTCTCAAGGGCACTTACCAATATTCTATATTTTGAGTACATGCAGCATATGTAGAATCTTAGCTGCCTTAATTCCAGAAATAATCACAGCACTGTATAATAGCCTGTATTTAACAAAAGGTCAATCCTCAGTATTTTCCATTTTCAATGCTACTGTGCAACTATGTCATGCCTTCCTGTGCTATCTATACTCAGGATCCTTGGAGAAATCAATCCCCAGCCCTACTCCTGGTGTTTGCTATTCATTTACCTACACTTGGCTTTCTTCATAGAGCCAAAGCCAGAAACAAAACCAAACAAAAAATCCATTGGAAAAACTAAGGAAGCCACTTTGCACCTGTGTGCCTGCCACAACAGCAGCACTGTCCTGCTCTCACCTTGCTCTGGGATAGCCCCAGCTCTCCTGGCCAGTCTGCCCAACACCTGTTTATGTAAGATAAGCACATAACTGCCCTTGTAGAATACATGGTATTTTCCAGAAGCACGTTACTACAGAAGCCAAGTCTTGGAAAAAAAGGAAATTCACCCAACACACTCAGGATTGTTGGCTTCCAGGCTTGGCAGCCACAAGCTTGGGATGCAAAGCTGCAGGATGTCATCTGATAGGGCTGTTTAAAAGGAGAGAAATCACAAACCACCAATTAAACAGGTGTGGTAGCACTTATTATAGCTCCACACAGAACATGGATCCAGCTGTATTTCCGCTATGGCAGGAAAAGTATCTGCTTGAAAAATAAAAGATGTTTCCTATGACAGTTCCCTGATCTCCTTACCAACACTACCACCGGAAGTAATTTCCCCAGATCTGATCCACTCTGTAATTCGAGTGCACTACTCCACTCCCAACAGGAATCCCCATCCTCAGCTGCCAAGCTCTCAGCAAATTACATGGCCTGTTGATGATCGCAGTTCCAGCTTCACAGACTGTTTCCTAGTCCATTGAAAGCCCCTCTTCCCTTCCTGAATTTTCTTTTTGGAACAATTTGTGAAAAATTTCCTTATTAAGTGGAAAACATTGCATAGGGGCTGTGCCAGCACAGGTGGTATTAGCTAAGACAGTAAAATGTCTCTTGTCTAATTTTGCAATGATTTATCATGTACTGGAGTTCCATCTATTTTTATAAATAGGGAGCTCTTAACAACTGCAAGAACAGTTACATTCAAAGTCACTGTTTCTGCTGTGCAGCAAAAAGCTCTGATAAAGTCATACCACTTCTGGAATGGTTCCCCAACAATGCACAAGGCACCCAAAACCAGATTCTGCCCAATTTGAGACCCAGCTATCAAATGGTGTATTTCCCCCCCCCTCCCCCCAAATAGAGCAGATTTGGCATGTGGAATTCCAAGGAACAGGTGCAGGTCTAATCTCAGCAACCAGTAGTTTTTCAAGAAAGAAGCCACACTTGCAGACAAAACCTCTTTATTTGTTTATTTATACATTTGAATACCTTATATTTGCATAGGTAACAAAATCACAACTGGTTTCTAGACTTCAAAAACTTACCTTCAGCTTCTATAATACAGGTACACTCCTAGCAACAATCTTTCTAATACACTTCAACAGCAGAGGAGCCACCCCTGAAGGTGCACGTCACTGGATTTAGCAATACTGCAGTGTGGTCAGCCACGAGAGTGCAACACAGCCACTGAGTCACCAAAACCGTGACTGTATTTGCTCAACACTTAGTGACAGCCCAAAGAGAGGAGCAGCAGAGCCCTGAAACCTGCACAAAATAGGCTACTTGTCCTGTGTTGGCACAGAAGCAGCCAAGGCTAACTTTAGGCACAGGAAGCTGCCTTCCAGCCCCTATTTGTCAAAATAAGACTGCATAATCTCTCATTAAAGCTCCAAATCTTCAAGGTATTTTAAAGAAGGGGTTAAGATCTTGCCTAAAAATTAGCTTTTGCTAGCTCTGCTTGATAACCAGAAATATTGCTTGCAAAAGGCATCAATTCCAACCCTAAGTAAAAATTAAAAGATTTAGTCGCAGCTACTCCTAGATTTTACATGTGGAATTTAGCCCCATCTTCTTCTGTCATCACAACTCAAGAGTGGTTTCCCCCTGTAAAAACAAGTTTGAGGCAGTTTAATATCGGTACTGGGAGAACAGTAAGACAGGAGACAGACAGCAGGATGCGCTACAACAATGCTTTTAGTATCGGCTTGACCACCTCCCTCTGCTCCTGCAGTTGCAGATTCCTCTTAGTACCCATGTGCTCACTGAAAGAGCCGTTCCCCTGGCGCAGGAATATCCCTGAGGAATCTGAATTTGCACACCTCGAGTTTGGCGGGCAATGTGCCTTTTTATGCTGGGAATAGTGGATTATGTTTTCTGATGCATCCACACCCCAACCCGATTCCTCCTAGTCACACTAATGTACTCGGTTTTACTTTTTTGTCAATAAAACACGTAAAAATGGAAGTATGGCTCAAAACAGAACACCAAGCCTATCCCTTGATTTCAAAGGGCAAGTCGCAGCAGGTTAATCGCTAAACAAAAATTATCAAATCGGTATTGTTCCCGACCAAAACCTTACTTCTGAAGAACTTTTTGTGTAATATGCACCCAGTCACATACTTTTTGTGGAAGGATCTTCAATGGATACGTCTCCACACTTCCAGCTCCTGCTTTCCTGTGGAATTAAAAAAAAAAAAGTTAAAAACTGGGCTGTAATCTTTAATTAGGGACAAAAAAGGTGAAACTGAAAACCAACAAGCAAAAAACACGACAGGGGGGTCATGGCCAAGCCCACGGCAGGCTCGGTTTGTTACTTGCTATAGTCAACGACTCATACCCACAAGAAGGTACAAGTTATGCCAATTAGCAAGGCCCTGCTCTTCCATGCCTAGGAAGGGAGTCAGCCACAGGAGGCAGCCCCCATGGAGTCATGGATCACCACTGCCCACGCCGCCACGTGGCGCCCGCCATTTTCCCTCCCTCATGCGGGTCCCGGCCCCGCTCCCGCACCGCCGCACGGCTTCCCGCCCAGCGGCCCTCCCCGTTACGGAGCCCACCTGCTGCTCGCCCCGCTTCTCTCCGTTCGTCTGCGGCGGCGGCTTCGCTGTGGAGGGCAGCGCGCCGGGTCCGTGAGCAGCAGCGGCTCCGGCGCCGGCTCCGGCGCCGGCTCCGGTGCCTCCCCCTCAGCTTCACCCTCAGCCTCGCTTTCGCTTCCCGCGCCCGGCCCTCAGCGCCAACGGCCGGGCCGCGCGCCCCCTCAGCGACCATGGTCACCCCTCAGCGCCAACGGCCGGGCCGCGCGCCCACCCCCGCGGAGAACTCGCTGCGAGTGAGTCGCCCCGCGCGCGCACGCGGCGGGACCCCGGCAGGGGGGGGGCTTTGGCGGGGGGGGGCGGGGCTTTGGGGAGGGGGGGCGTGGCCTGCGGTGACTGACAGGTGCATGGGCGGGGGGAACGCGCTGACCGTACATGGAGCAAACTCTCGCTGCTCTTCCTGGAGCCACTGAATAGCACCCTCGGGGGCAAACCGACTAAGGGATCCATGGAGACTGTCCAGAACAAACAGAGCCCTTCAGCTGGCCTAGGCATTGCTGCTGCTCTGTGTAGATACACATATGGGTGTATGTTTGTATTTATGCTTAATCCAGTCATAAATGTAAAGTAATACTCCTTGTTATTTGATAACCATAGACTAAGAAGAAAGAAGAGGTTGTGAAAGGTGTGCTAGAAAACTTAAGTCATCCCTTTAGGTGCACACAAGTTATTTGCCTTTTCCAGTCCACATAAACAAACGCTTCATTTGCAGGTTAATGCTGGCCAAATTCCTACACTCATTTTTAATTAGAACAGGACAGAACACAACAGAACTGACCAGCCCATTTCAGTTGGCAGGACCTACAATGACCAAGTGCCCAATCATCTCAGGGCTGAGCAAAAGTTAAAACCTGTTTTTAAGGGCATTGTCCAAATGCCATTTAAACACTGACAGGCCTGGGGCATCAATCAGCTGTCCAGAAGTCTGTTCAGGGACTGGTCACCCTCTGCAAAGAAATGCTTCCTACTGCCAAGTCTGAATCCCCCTAATTACTGTACC
>JAWWLZ010000139.1:2762966-2774623 GCA_035041345.1 Poliocrania exsul | reverse complement strand
GTCTGTTCAGGGACTGGTCACCCTCTGCAAAGAAATGCTTCCTACTGCCAAGTCTGAATCCCCCTAATTACTGTACCTTTCAGACAACAGCATCTTATTTAACTATTATTTGTTATCCTCAGACCAGTGAAGATTCCAGCTCAATGTGTGGTTTTGAAACTACCATCCTTAATTTGCCTTTAATTCCTCATTCATTCAGGTTTCCCTATCCCTTGGTTTCAGCTCTTACTTTCCTGTTCCTGGGATTTGTCCTTTGATGCTGACTGTTGTGCTTTCCTCATCCATGTGGTCCACAGAGACAAAACAATGTGCCTTTTGCCTTTGAGCTCTAGGAATTTGGACAGAACTAAAAAGAAACATTAAATGAAAGCAGATAAATTGGAGAGAGAGGTATCATTTGTAGCAAGGATCTTTCCCCTTGACTTACTACCTGTTACTACTTTATCATTTCACTTTTGCTGTTCTTAAGAGATATGGAGAGGGGCATTATACAAGAAGCTTAGACTTCTTAATTACAGGTTGCATCATATCTGCAGTGAATGTAGTATTATGTTATCATACCTTTCCTACTTTCCACACTCACTGAAGATTTTAAGCAACTTTTGCCCAGTTAAATAAGTAAATTTTTCTGTTCTGAATTTGATAACAGTGAATTTTCCTTTGGACATTGATATCGTATTTTAGAGGTTTCTCCCAAGAAAGCTTTTCTCATGTCTGTGTAGGCTGATGCATTGGCACAACCACTGAATCCCCAAGGCAAGTAATTTGAATAAATTCTGCTTGTTATCTTACAAATGGCAAACTCTGGAGATGTTTTTCCAGCACATTAGCAATTTCTGGCACAAGAAATAAAAAGTAAGCAGGAAGCAAAAGCAGTAAAATGAGCAGCTGCATAAAGCAGCAACATTCACTCACAGTGAGAGTAAGCAACATTTTTCATTTCTGCAAACATCTCATGCTGCTCCTGTGCTGCTGGCCTGTGTTGTAGCTCAGTGTCAGGCTGCAGGGGCTGCTCATTGACCTGGAAAAGGACAACTTCTGTGAACATGAAAGGCACTTCCACACAGCACTACATTTCCTTATCAGAGTTTATTGTTGCACTTCAAATACCATGCCACTATCAGAATAATATCTATTTTTTATTAAAAAAAAACCTCTGAGAAAAATGTCTCCAGCAATTTTCATTCAATGTGAATGACAAGAGTATTACATCTATAAACATCGAAATATCTATTTAATTTCTTCCTGAGGAAGTTTCACATTTTTAAGCAATGAAAAAGAATATTCTGTACAAGACAGTCTGGAAATCATTCAAACTCATTCTGCACAAGTAGAACTGGGAAAGTATCACAGTATTTTAAGGAATTTTTGCTCAAATAATTAGGTGATTTCGTATCTGGGTCTGTGTTCACACCCTCCCTGTGGTGACTTTCTGCTGGTTTTTAATGGCACAGAGGTCTGCAGAAAGCAAATTTCAGAATCTTATTTAGGAAAATAAAGGTGAAGTTCACCTAATCAAGCATTTGTTAAAGAAATTGCTTGTGCAGTTACCTACCAGGGAACAGAAACCACGTCTCTGTTACCAGCCACAATAAACACCTGACTTTGACTAGAAAACAGAAATTCATTGTAAAGAATCAGTATTTTTTAAAGAGTATTAAAACAGATAGTCTATTTCTGGAAATCAAACACTGATTGCAGGTAAGTTGTGAAGAGAAGAGGTTAAACCTTGCCATGTAACCCTCGTTTACTGTGCTGTAGTGCTGTCCATCCTGTGCCATGGGCAGTAACTCACTGGCTGCTGCCTGCAGGCTGTGCTCAGCTCCCTCACTCCTCACCAAGCTGACTGCATGTTAAAAGTCACTCTGTTTCTCAAAGGCTCCTGTTAAATGTAAGAACATATTTAAGTAGAATGTTCTGGAGAAAAAAGATGTGTCTTCATACCATCGTTTTACAAACAATTGATAATCCTTCCAGGGCCAAGGCCATGCATATGGAGGACTTACTATCCCAGTGCTTTGTGGTGACCACAGCTGGAATGCCAAATTTCCCAGGGGACAATGTGACCAATGGGCACATCCCCATCCTCACTCTGCCCTTGGCTGCCCAGAGAGGGAACTCTCAAACAAAGACTGAACTCTGACTGTGGCTGAAAGGCCGTTCCTCCTGCGTGCAGGAGGCACTCACTCATCATGTGCACAGGGCCCCCTCACCCTGAAAACATCAGGCACCTGAAACAGTGCCCAAGATTTTTCTCATTTTCTACCTTCTAACTGCTACACTAAAGAACACAGAGAAACTGTGCACAGCAGGAGCTTTGTGCAATCCCTGTGGATTCTTTTAAGTGTCTGAGTGATGTTACACCACGTTACATCAAGAGTAAAATCAATCATGCCAGGATGAAAACCCCAGGTATTTTGTCCAGTTATCCAGTTTAGTTGTAACAAATCTATATGGATGCTTGCAGGAAGCATGAGCTGTCCACAGCATGCAGAGTATTTGCTTTTACAGATGTTCAGTATCCAGAGTGTTTCTTTTATGAAGTAAGAAGTATTTTAAGACAAGTCAGCTTTTGAGACAAATCCATATGACAGTGAATACTTAAAGGGAAATGAAAATTCTCATTCTGTCTAATAAATAATAAAGACGTTCATCTTAAAAAATGTCTACTCTAGTAGGTCCTCATCATTAATCATGCATATTCCCTTAGCAAAAATGTGCTGTGTAAAGAATAGTGTTATATACAGCAAATTTGTCTGGACTTTTTTCTTTACAGGTTTATCAAAACCACATATTACACAGACAAAATCAATAAATAACAAAGATTATCAGTTAGAGGTACAGTAAGGATCTCAACATCAGTTTTCTATTTGGGGAATAACAGACGGGTTTCCATTTCATTACCTTGGAAGTTAAATCATATGATTACATAAATGTTGTAGAACAGCACTGAGACATAGAAAGTTTTTCCACCATTTGATGCATGTTTTTAAGTATTCATCCTAAAACAAATTAGGAAAACATTACAAGAGCTACTGTATAAACCACTGCATTTAGTACTGTAGTTCTCTTTTGTTTTCACTCCCCCTTCATGCCTTTTAGAAACACTCAGAGCCAAAGTTCAGTGGAGAAGCATTAAGGCCACACTCAGCTGAAGTTTTCACTGATCTCCTTCCTCAACTTTTAAGTACTATTAATTAGACTTTATCTCACAGCTAAACTGATGCATTGAGAGATGTATCATTGAAATATACCACATAAATGCAAGGCTGGATATTTGTGTCTTCCTACCATGATTATACATAGTGTTCATTTCTCTTCCCCCTAGAGTTTATTCTTAGTATTTAACACCAAATGTGTTCAAGATGTCTGGACCAAGGACAGGTGTTTTCTTCTGGAAGTCTGATAGATTTTTGCAGCTGATGTAAACTGACTGAAAGATGCTGACATTTGGTAAGGTTGAAGGGTTGTGGAATGTAAAATGGCAAATAAATTAAGGAAAAAATAGTGGTGCAACTTAAGGCAATAAAAATACAGGTGTGTTTCTGCTCTTTTTGAGATTTTCATTTGTTTCAGTGGAGTCACTCCTGATTCTCAGCAGTGCATGCCTAGAGTGCAGTGTCTGCATCTGGCCTGTTCTTGCACTGCTCCAGGCTGGGGCACAGTTGTTTAACACTGCTCATGAGGATTACGCTGCAATTTTTGTGCTTCACCTGTCCATTACATTTCTGCTCAGATAATGGCTATATTCTAACATTTCAGTCAGTACAAATCAGACATAATTGTAAGGGTTTGTTGTTACAGGATGTAATCATGGATTCTTATCACAGTTTTGTTTGTATGTGTTCGGTTTGTTCTACACCTTCTGCACGTGGCTTCCAGATTTGCTCCATGTATTCAGTTGCTGTGCACAGCTAAATCATGTATGGTAACTGCACTTAAATTACATATGATAACTGCCCTTCTCACCTGTGTTTGTGCACACTTTGGGTGTTATCAAGCTGATTCCAAAGGCAGAAGTACACTTGGCATTTTGTGCTACATCAAGGCAAGTTATCTTATGCAACACAATAATTAAATAGTAAGAAAAACGGTCAGTGGTCCATAAATGGGCTACCAAGCCTACATGAGACACAATACTTTTAAACTGAAATATAAAAGTGTAAATAATTACTGTGAAATTGGACAGGTCATGTATCTGATGCTTTTACCAGCTGCAAAGAACTTCCACAGATGTGCACAGTAGTCTACAAGCCCATAGGCCCAGAAATGTATCAAGACAGAGTGCTAAGAAACGTGTGTATTTTTACAATCCACATGCCAGCATATGGAAATAATCTCTATCTTTTACACTTTTTTGAAGAGGTATATCTTACAAGACCTTCTGGCAGCTGCTGGAGAGTCTAGGTATGATGACTGAAGAGTGGAAGGGAGATTTCAACAAGCTGTTTTCCAGTGCTATCTGACTTTCTGTAGCTCCTGTCTCAGCCACGATGGCAGGGGTTGTCCCAGTTTGTGTAGGAGTTTTGACAGTTCCACATTGTGATCTCTGTAGTAGCTTGACAGAAAGGCCCTGCACTGATGGACACAAAAGAAGGTATTTTTACTTAATAAAATGCAGTACAGCAGTTGCTGTGAGTTCAAAGTTTGTTTGACCTGTGTCAAAACTTTACTTCCTTTTATACAATTTGTACAGTTTTATGCTAGTTTTATGCATGCAAGTTTAAGCTCTTCAGTTTGGAACTGAATTCTAAATGGCCATTTCAGAAGAAACAAAGGTTGTCCAAAATGAACAAGAAAGTCAAAGCAAAGGATTTCATTCCACTCTCAAACAGCCATGTATATAGAGTCACACTGAGGCTGATGCACTTACTTTGAATTTACTGCACTGTGATTGATAAGAAAGTTTCTAAAATATTTTTGTACATAGATATGTATCAGTAACCTCATTGCCTTGTCTTGCCTTATCTCTGACCAAAATCCTTCTCACTCAATGATTTTGTGTCAGTAAGACTCGACTGATGTGAAGTTACTTACAATTTAAGTACAGGGAGAAAAAAATCCTGGCTTACTTGGTACATTACTTCTTACTGCTGCTCAAGTGGTAAGTTTTTACTTGCATTTTAGTCAGGCTAAATGAAATGGGAATGCAGGACAGAATCAACATAAAAGTTACAGCTGGGACAGGCGACTGAACTGCTGCAGTATTTGATCTGATGGAAGTTTCCCCATTTGAGTGTTTGTTCAGGGAAAGTATTTAGAAAGTCACAGGAACAGAACCAAACCTCTCTTAAAACTGGATTACACAAGAGCCTGAGTTACTTGTCAGGGTCTAACTGCTCACAGAGACAAAGGACAAGACAGAAAGATAAGTATCTGACCACGACTGAGGAAAAACATGCACTGTGGAGCCTCTGCTGCTTAAAGTCCATAAGGTAAATGGGACAGGGTTTCAGAAGCACTTAATTTTGTCTTCTCTCCTTTCTTATGATTTTGCCTGCATCATGTCTCAGATGTGGCAGCTGAATCCCTGCACAATGCCAGTGAGCATAACAGTTTACCTCAGAATCCATAGGAGGGTATTTTCTGCCTTTGCTCTTTCCAAGACACTTTGTTTTTCCTTCTTCCAGGAGCTGACACCAGAATCCCTTATGTGAGTCAAACCTGAAACAAATGAATTGTAAAAGCTGTGAGATACTGCAAGGAGGATAAATCTCCAAAGTTTAGACTGAAGACTCAAAAGAGCAAACCTAAAGTTATCAGCCTTATTTTATAGGCAGCCAAATCTAAGTGTCAGAATCCAAAGGATTTGTGTACACATGTATTTATGATGTACAGAGTGGATGTTACATTCCTGACTGATTCCACTGAACGTGTTTTTCAGATGATGTCAAAAATAAAGAGAAACTAATTTATTTCCTTAGTTCATGCATGTCAGCATTCCATGTTCCACTTATGGAAGTAGAATTTCTTTTGATTGATCCAAAATTCATATGCAATTCTCACAAAGCTTTGTCTCTCTGTCAGCACTGAGTGGCTCAGTGGATGACTCGTGGAAAATTCACTCCTGAACAGTGTTCTGAAGATACATCCCAGTGACAGCTCAAGCATGTATGAGAGGCTTGATTTTGCAGAGACCTCCCTTACAGAATAACTGGTATTTCAGCAATGTAGAAACATGTGAAACTGATGAATTAATTAACTCACGTTAGGGCTTCAGAGTAATTATAATGAGGTGAGACTCCCAGGAATTTCTGTACTTCATCCATTACTGTAGAGGGGTCAGTTCTCAGCTGCTGTCCATCAATAATGAGCAACTACAACAGATAAAATAAATGGAAGTTTAATTTAAAATTCATTAATTCAAGCTTCAAACTGAAACTTCCATCCCTGTCAAACTCCTTCATTACATGGAGAGTACAGCACCAGAAAACAAAACGATAATTGGTCCAGTCTTAATTGTCATCATCATTAATGGCCTGGGTAAATGGCATCTTAATTAAATCTGAAATGATACTAAAATGGAAGGTGTTGTGACAACAGAGAAATATTAATGAAGGACCTAAAAAGATATGAAATATTGGCAGGAAATTGAGAAAGATTGGTCCAGCCAAGAAAAAATTATATTCACGGTTACTACTTTTACAGAGAAAACATAAGGCAACCAGTTCTTCACTATCACTGTGGGATGTAAAATCTGAAAAAATCTGCATGTCAGTGCATATTGTTCAATGTTCACAGGTTGATTTGGGAAAAAAGCTAATAAAAACATGATGCAGAGAATTTCATACAAGTACCATCATGTTACATTATTGGGTATCTCATGAAGACAGACACAAGGCTGGCTGAAAAGAGAGAATGTGGAGAATAAACCCAGCTAGAGGCAGCAGAGCTTCCTTGGCACACTCTGGGAAAACAGAAGGTGCAGACTCCAGCCAGCTTGTCTCAGCCAGAAGAGTCCTGGCTAACAGACGGTTTGGATCGCAGCCAACCTCCCTCAAGTGAAGTAACTTTAACGCTGGGTGGGGAGCAGTGCCAGACACACTGCTAATGGTGCCAAAATCCACTCCAGAAATAAATCTGGCCAGGAGACACTGATCACGTGATATTGTCTGCCAGGCCTTGTGTTATCACATGATGTTCAGGGCTTAGGATGTGCATCTTTTGAGGCCTGATCTTACACAGGGCCAGGAGGGGGATAATGACTGGTAGGAGATCAGCATTCAGGAGGCAAGGCTTTTACAAAGGTAAACTGTAATGCAGTATGTATGTCTAAGATGAGGGTGTGGAGTTACAGTCTTATTCACCTGGTAAGGTGGGAAGTAAGTTAGCCACCTTTCAATATGGATAGCATACCATCCAGGGGCCAGGCACCGCTTCTGCAGAGCTCGGAGCTCAGAGGGGGCTTGGGGTCCCGCTGTGATCACCTGATAGAAGCTGAATTTCAGGGCTGCAGGATCCTCATGGGAGCGCTGATGCTGCAAAAGAAGTTACAACATTGCTGCAACGTTACAGGCCACAAGCTCTGGCAAAGTAAGACAAAACCAGTTGGTCTTACTGACAAAAATTACTTAATCTATCTTGTATTTTGAACATGAACTAGATAACTGTGTCTATAATTTCTCTATGTGCTGTTCACATAAATCAATCAAATAAGCCTTTTTACATGGTCATATTACAGGCAGACCTTTGAAAAGGTGGGTCCTGGTATTTTAACCCTTAGGATATTTTTAGGTTTAAATGACAGATACCTCAGCCCATGGGTGATCACATGTGGTCACCGACTGAGGAATAAAAGCTTGTACTGTCCAAACCCTTTATATAAATATACACTGAGAGGATGCACAGAGAGGATTCAAGGTGCAAACCCTTGCTTGTGCCTGCCTGTGTTCTTCAGGGCCGTACCTGGTACCAGGAGTAGGCGCGGTCGGACGGGTCGATGAGGATGGTGATGATCTTGGCCCGGGGCAGGAGGGACGCAGCTCGCCTGGGAGCCTCTTCTGAGTGGAAATAGTTGGCACTTTTCTCAAAGAGGAAATCAGTGCTGACATTAGAAGGAGTGGGGAAGAAATCCATGTACCTGGGAAAGCAACATCATCCTCAGAATTACTTAAAAATCACACAAAGGTTGATAAATCTGTTAAGCATATTTTACTCTAAAATACTCAATTAAAATAATAGCTAATTGCCAGATAGAAGCAAACAGTTTACATTATATTTTGATCATATTTTAGTCAGTACTAGCTACCTTCTCACTACATATAACTAGATATTGCAGCTATTTTTTTTATAACTGGATGAAAATATTACAATCTTCACGTATCTTCTCAAAATTAGCAACTTCGCGCTTTTCAGTCAGAACAAACTGTTGAAGCCAAAAGTAAAAACTGTGTTTTCTGAATCTGGCCTTTTGCTGACATCAATTACAGTGCACTAAGACAAGAAAAAAATATTCTGTATCAGAATGGCTTTCACTCATAAGAGTAAGAGCCTGTTTATGTGGGGAAGATGCACTGAAACAATCCCCCACAGCTTCATCAGTGACGGAATCTTTCACTTATTGTTCTGAGTCCCAGTTTTGGGGAAACATGGGTTGTATTCCTTTTAGTTTTGTGAGCTTTCCTCACCATTATGAAGTTGCAGGTAAATTCAAGCAATATTCTGCTCTATCCATGGCCCTCAGACCATTCCTCATTATTGCTGGGGAAAAGAATAAATGGGAAATATTCATCTTCTTAATTCTTCAGTTAAACTGTACTGATAAAATAAATGCCATTTAAAACAATCTCTTCTGAAGACCACTGATGACAATTTTCTTCTATACTGCTTTCAAAATGGTAATACTGAGGTTGTGAGGGCTGAAAGAACCTCCTCTGCTTCTGTAGCAAGCCTGGGTCTAAATGCAAGCTCAGACAAAGCCTAAGTTAGAGCCAGGGATAGAGCTGTACCTACATAACCACAGAAGAAATTGAATTCGTGATTCTTGCAAGAATCCCAGCCAATCAATGGACTAACGAGGAGAGACCTTTTATCTAACTACCACTCAGTAAGCTCATTACAAGCCAGCATTGAAATACACTGGAAGGTCTGAGAGACTGGTGTGGCAGACAGAATGCAAATCTAAGAATTAAGCAATGACACCAGTGGGCAGTTGTGAGGATCCAAGGCTTGACTGTGAGAACCTGGCAGTGGTGGTGAGTGGGGTACGCACTGCAGAGGTGGCTGCTGTGGTGGGAACCTGCCAGAAGGACATGCCTGGTCTTTACAGGTTGCTGACCGTGAGCTTTATGCACCAGTGCCGTGTTAAGGTGAAGGTAACCTGGCACAGGACTGGCAGCCAAGTTGTGTCTGCGCATAAGGGAAGTGGATACGGCAGGAGGATGAGAGAAGCAGCAAAGTGTCTTCCAGCAACATGGAAACCTTGTTTGACTGTGGAAGAAGTGGCTCGCTGTACTTAGGCTGTCCCACCAGTGTGGAGCTGCCATGCCTGGCTGCATGGCACCCTCGCTGACTCCAAAGGCCTCAGCAGCACAGGCAGCTTTCCCATTCCCAGTCGTTCATCCAGCACCTCCCTACTGGCAGGAACTGGCTGACTCACCCCACCTGCCAGTAAGAACCTGCTGCAGCAACTACAGCTCTGAAAACCAAGTGACTTACAAACCAACAGGATCTGCCGTGTCTGCAGCACTGAGACCACAGCACGGTGCTCCCCCTGGTAATGCTATGGATGAACACACAGTCAGAGGCAATGAAACTGCCTTCCCTTAAACTGGGGGTAAAAGAAAGGAACAAGAGAAATAATCAATAACTCTTTTCTGGTGCTCCCCATCCACGACAGCAGGATACTGCTTTCCATCTGGCAGTGCCTTACAGTGCAGCCCCTTTGTGAAAGCACCAGAAACCAGCAGTGACTTAGGGGACTCCCTGGTATCCACAGGGAACCATGCTCTGTTTCAGCATCCATCACTAACCTACAGAGACACATTCACCTAATTATTTGATTTTTAAAGAACATTTTGAGAGGCTTTGCCTGTCCCCCCTTTCACATGATTGCTATTTCTAAATCCTTTTCAAGGAAAAAATGCCTCTCCCTGATTTTTTTTCTTGTAAGATTTACAACAGGAACATAACTTTTGTGTCCATATATCCAACGGATAACCATCACTGTCCCAACCTCAAAGGCAAATGTGCAATGAGAAAACCACATTTTGTTACTATTTTGCATATATTAATATATGGATATTACAAGAAAGCCTCACAAAAGTTAGTGCATTTATGATCCCTTCACTTGCATTTATTTCTCATTTCAAAGAACACTGAAGGGTATTTCTTATCTCACTCTATATATGCACAGTTACCATTACCAACAGTAATGCAATTTTTGTATTGTTCACAATATATAAACTTGTATATTTATACTAATAACCCATCTTACCAATCAATCCCCCTGTGGTAGTTATTTCTATTAAAGAACTGTACCTCCTCAAAGGTTTTTGGGCTGGGGGAGTTACTAATGATGGAAGGATGCATGATCAGGAACAAATACAAGGCTGTGGTACCTGCAAATAGGATAGAAGTCCAAGATTTAAAAAGAAATCCACACACACACACGTTTTTTGGGGGATCAGACTCACAGATGGGCTAAACCAGCTTTATTTCACTTCATTTCAGTGAGGGGATGTTGATGTATGTCCCCTGAGATTCTGTGCTTTCTGAGCTTTCAGAATGAACACATTTAAAGAACTGCAAATAGTTAAGAATCTGGAATGTCAATGCTGAAATCTGTTTTTCACACTTATTATAAGTGTGTTTTAAAAATAATGACTGGTTTAAATGAGACTGTCACAAAAAATAATTTAAGACACTTGCACTCAAGTAGCTATTAGGGATTGGTGAAGATGAAAGGAAGCACATATGCAATTTTCTGATTACAGAGAAGAAAATTAACCATTAAGTTAATTAATAAACTTGCAATCAATCCTGCAATTCAAACTGTCCATTAGGAACTTCTTGACTTGAAATAAATTCCAAGAAATAACAGGTTTCTATAAACAAGAAACAGGAGAGCAATAAACTTTCAATTTAGAATCCAACTAATTTGAAAAATGTCCGTCCTGTCCTTTCCACTTTGACAAGAGCTTGATAAATTACCAGTAAGACAGACAAAGTGTTGCTGATTTTGACACAAAGTCCCAAAACTCTGACACACACTTGAACCCTGCACTTCCTGTTTACTGTCTATTATTATAACTTACATTACTAAACTATATTTGGATGATAGCCGAAAATCAAAAAATGCTGCTGGGTGATCAAGATCTCTACTCAGCAGCCTGAGCAAAATGACCTGAAGTTACACATAGCCTGTCTTGTTGAAAGGCAATAAAATCTCACCAGTTTTCTGGGGTCCTACAACCAAGAACTTTGGTAATCGATCACAGGTTTTTTCCTTAGACCAGATATCTCTGTGCCGTTTGTCATCACAGGGATTCTAAAACAGAGAGGAGAATTCAGAATTTCATTGGTAACCACACTTGATAAGGTTCCTAAATTATATATAAATTACTAACTTTTCATCCATGTACAAATAATCTTACCAGAAAATGTTATTTTCCCTTATGACAGAAAACAATGCTACATATTCAAGAACTATTTCTGTG
>JAWWLZ010000139.1:2750521-2762866 GCA_035041345.1 Poliocrania exsul | reverse complement strand
CATCTTAAGCTCTGGGACTAATTCCAAATCAATTCATCAATTACACACAATTTAGGAAGACTCAGAATTGCTGATGAGGTATCTAACTACTGATCTTTAATTTTACATTACTAGAACAGCTACCACATTACACATGCTGCAGTTTTTGAAGTAAAAGGGTAAATTAGTTATGACTTAAGGCTTTCCATTCAGAAATTCATACTCTGATTCAGCAGTTCAAACCAGCACATAATACTGATGTTGTTTTTTCATTTGCTGCTTTGCAACAGAATCAGTTTAAATTTGTTTTGGAAATGCTCCTTGCAAACTGTTTTTGACTGCTGTTTGGCAGTACTGCACTGAGATGAAGGGAATTATCTTCATGTACCCCTTCTATGCTTAAAAATACGCAACTGTATTGAGATTAATGTGCATTACAGACAAAATGCAGCATATTCAGTATGTCTTAGTTACTTACAAATATCTTCTCTAAGTAATTCTAATTTTCAAGTAATTTGGCTACAGGCTAATTTCCATTTTTAAATTCATTCTATCTTAATATGATGCAAAATTCCTGACATTTTCCCCCCCCAGTTCAATGTTTTATTCAGTAACAGCATGAATGTCAAGATGCATATTTAAGTACAAATTTATCATCTCAGATTCTCAGTTGGCAATTTAATATCCAAGGTTAGAAAACATTTGAGTAAGCAAGCTGAGATACATTTTAATATTTGATTTAATAAAGTTAGCTCCTCAGAGTGTTTCTCTCAAGTCACCACAAGAAGATGATGTTTGGGGTACATATTATCCCTGCAAGCACCCACGTACCCACAGCTTCTTGCCAAACTTCCTTGGGCAGCTACCAGCCTTTGGGGTAACTTTTTAATCTATCTAATCTCCTTCTATTGGCTGATAAGGTTAACATTAAGGTGTCCATGGTCTTAATGCTCTTTTCTCTTTTTGGGTGATCTCCTTACACAACTGGAGGAAAGTTCATTTCTTTAATTGCTGGAATATGCACATGCACCACTCTGCCATTCACTGCTGTTAGTTCCAAGGGAGAACAGAAATAACACAACATGCACTTTGCTGCCTTTCCCCACATTTTAAAAATTATAGTCACAAATTAAATGAATTAAAGATAATCTTAACTATACATCTTAATACATATTAATTTCACAGCCTTTTACAAGTGATAAGGAACACAATCATATGCTGAAACTTCTGCAGGCTGTTTTATGGAACCAAGTAGGAAATCTTAGCATATGAATGCTTTTTTCTGCAAGAAACTGAAACAAAGAATTTCACAAAAAACACCATCAAGACCATTTTCTTCTGATCTCTGACTCATCAACCCTCCTACCTGCCAGAGAGGGTCCCTTTGCTCAGGGAACAGTTCAAAGTACTTGTGGGCCAGCTGGACTGGGGGCAGGGTCTGCAGCCTGAGGTTGGTTCGGGTGTGCAGGAAGTTGGCCAGGTTGACAAAGGTGTAGAGCCCCAGGCGGTCGTTCCCGTAATTAGACAAATGTGTCATGAAGATGCTGATCTGCAGAGGACACAGTAAGGAGAGCAGACCTGCATCACTAGATGGCAGTGCAACACCACACAACACACATGTCATTTGCATTATTCCTCGTATTTATTGCTGCAAGGCCTGGATCAGTTCACACAGACCTTGCTCCCCTTGCTCTTCACTGAATTACATCCTTCTTCTCAAGGCAGCTCAATGCAATCGATGAGGAAAAGGCTGGAACAGCCCCGGGAGCTCTGAGAGCACCAGGATATGCAATCCCACCCTGGGGGTCAGGCAACACTGCCAGGATCTTCATGTAAATTTACTGAAAGGAGGTCACAGCAAGAGCAATGCTCACAGTTCTACCTTAAGTGCACTACAAATGCAATGTTAAAAATGCAATTTCTGGTTCCATGGAAGAATAAAGAAGTCAGAGACCAAGAGGTAGCCAACCTCTGTTGCTGTGTTTAAATCTCCTTGCTGCAGCTGGAAGTTTTATAGCATAAATAGCTCATCTCTTCTACAAAGCTATTCTGCAAGCACTGGGCTGCCAGACAAATCATATGCAGAAACAGACAAAAATAATCTGAAAGCTGGTTGATAACTTCCAAATAATTGTGCATAAAATACTCCCAAATAAAAAAACCCAACGTTTTAAGGCTGCTGGGATTTTACTTTTACTCTCCCAACACCTTACTGTGAAACTGATCCTGAGAGACACCCTCTCTGCTCCATCCTGAGATCCAGGTGCACTTTACACTCCCAGTGGGAGGTTCCTCACAGGGAGGGCATGTTTGGAGGCACCTGATCAGAGGAGCAGGAATGCACAGACTGCAAGCATGGGCTCAAGACCGAAAACTCTGTTTGTACTATGATCCTTTCCAAGGTAATTTCTCACTGATGAAACAGGCTGTTCTTACAGCCCAATCTGCAAACCCTCGTCTCTCTACCATTGAATTCTTTTTTTGAAGTTCTTTTTAAAATAGAACTCTCCCAAGATAAACTCTCTAGACTAATTTCCATTAAAAAATTAGAAACACGACTCTTTTTATAAATAAATCTGCTAATGCTATGAATGAGCAATATGTATTTAAAGTAAGACCTGATGTAAGCCATTTTAAAAAAAGAAAGGCTTATCGTGGTCATAGTTCTGAAATTAGCTCAGGAACTGAAGTTAATCTTTGTAAAGGAATTCCAGCATTCAATTTAAGAAAAAGAAGAAGGAAAGAATGAAAAACTGGAATCTACTGCAGGCAGGACTGAGATTGAAAACCCTTTCCCTTTAGGCAACCGAATGTATATAACCTTTTCAAGTTGCCTTATTTCAGTTCTGAAAGCAGAACAGGCCAGGCACAGGACAACGCTGTTCCCAACAAGGATACACTCTGCAGGTTTCCATAAAAAAGGTTAACCTGTTTTCTTGACAGCCTCTTTCTTTCCTACATGTGGGCTGACCTCTGACATTTTTAATGTCAATTCACCTCCTGGCAACTCCTCACCTGCCAACAGCTACAGCACTGCCATGAAAGAAATAGCAGGAGAAGTTGAAAAGATTGCTGGTTTTGGGAAAATATGCATTACTCCTTGCCTGAAGAGAATGTCACTGTAATTTTAAGAATGTCAGAATGAAGGCTGAAAAACTGATTGGATGTATCATCATAAATAATTTCCAGCATATCAAACTGTGTCAGTGAAGGGGAATAATAGATCAGAGACCTTAGCTCCCATTTTACAGGGTTTTTTTACGTCAGATACTTTATGGTTAATTATTTACAACAAAGATGCTCAAATACTGGTATAAACTGAAATATTGAACCTTGTAAAGAAGTCCATACTTAATGTAACCAAACACATGGTCTAATCCATGACTTGACACTAAAGGGAAGGTCTCCTTCACTTCCCTGTGTGGCTGAGCTGAGGGATGGTGTCCCCTCCACCCCCTGTGCTGCACGATGGGACGTGGTTCATTCCCTGCTGCAGGTGGGGCCGTTTCACACCAAGGCAAACACACTGGATACATTTGCCTTCCACACTCAGGTCTGATGTTTCGTTTTGCTCCATCATACCATGTCCTGATTCACACAAGCTCCAACTGAGGAGAGTGATTACTATTTCTCTGCAACTTACAGCATATTATACTATTAGAGATTTATTCTCTTAGAACCACCGATCAGGAAATATAAAGGAATCCTTTGTGGGCATCTCACAAGGCCAGACAAATAACATTATTTGTTCAATAATCTTGCACCCCTGGGAAATGCTGAAAAATACAAGCAGAGCTCCACATATTTATTCCTTCTTCAAAAGGGAAGCAGCAGTAAATTTATATTTACTCTAACATGCATTTTAACCTCCCTTTCGGATACAAAGAACTCATTTGATTTTATTACTTCCAGCACTTCTCTCAAATAATTTCTTTCAGGGCATCTCAGCATTTTCTTTATCTCAGTGCAGAAGGATCACCCTTTTTTGCTGTTCCTCATAAACAAACTATCATCTTGGTTGCACTTCAGTGCACACTTGCCATGGGATTTAATATCTTTCAGGAGGGAACAGAAATAGAATGCAGACAATTTTTAAAATGATGTTTTGGGACTAAATCCGGCCTGTGGGCAGCAGCTCCTTTCCTGCTCTCACACATTTTCAGATCAGAGCAGCCCAAGGTGCTCTCCTACACTCTGCCTTCCCCTTCCAGCTTCTCCCCAGAACTTCTGCACTCCTCCTTCCCCATCAGGGAAGTGGAGGGAGGTCTGGGACTGCAGGATAGATGATATTAAACAGATTAATTATTCCAGCATTTTAAATCCGTAACTAGAATAGTTGGTGTAAGAAAAAACTGGTAAGAAACATTTATTACATACTGGGCACATATTTCATGTTTTCACCATATATAGATCTACTGCAGGCAATTCCAGCTTGCATAAATCATATTATTGAACCAGTCACCAAGGTACTTGTGTCACAGGCACTGTGTCCCCCTCCAATCTGTGCAACACATGAAAAGGCAGCACTGAGCCCTCCCAGCTCAGTGAGGGTATGCACAACACTGCAAAATGAAGTTAAATTATGATTGACAATTAATTTTGTGCTCTCAGCTAGGCACTAGAAGCAGATGCATTACCAATTTAGTATATTGCTGATATTTTAGCTCCTGAGCACATGTTTACAGGCCATGAGAGTGTGTGTACCTCTCAGAGCACCGATATTCCAATTAATTTGGCATTGTGCACACTCTGTTTGCAGCTCTGATATTGTGTCCAAGTTGCTCAGAACATTTTGTTTCAGGTATTCAGAGGCTCAGTAACAGCTGGGTTTGCTCCATTAGACTGACACAGTGATAGAATAAACCACTTGTACAAGGCTTTCCATTTGAGAATTTCAAGGATCATGGAAGGGTCAAGTTTTCTTAATTGCCCACAATTTCGATGCATTTCCTGTACACTGTTCCAAGGAATCACCTCTAATGAGCTAATCCTGTCTGTTCCACAGCCTTTCTGTGCTGCCTGTTCGTTTAGGATTTTTTTGTACTTTTTTCTATTCCACCCAGAAAACACCAGACTCTATCTGCCTTTCATGGGTGGGCTTTGAAGAACAGATCGGAAGGCAAAGAATCCTTGTATCTGGCAGTCAGCCAAACTGCTGGGCAAAACTGACTCCTCTCCCTGCCCCAGTTCATGGCAACTCCCCAGACTGCTGCTGGCAGATCCCAAGCATTCCCAAAACGAGTCTGAGAGGACAGGGAAGAGAAGAAACTGATGCCTTTCTCACTCAGGCTTGTAGAACTGAACTCCTTTCCTGCCTCTCACACTCAGTACAATCAAATATGTGGTTGTGCCAAGCAGGACAGGCAGAGAGGGAAGATTTGAGCCTCAGTGTCTTTGTTTTTGTTTTTAGCTCTGCAGTGCCAAAGCCTGGGTATTCATCTTGTTCAGGGTCACATTAAGATACAGCAGGTTCTGCTGATGTTCACAAAAATCCTCTCATTTTCAGTGCTAAAGGAGGTAATTTCTCCCTTGCTGCAAGTCAATTAGCTTAATAACAGCTCTCCTCACTGCAGCTGGGGAGAGGTGAAAATTAGAAGAAAATAATACTTAGAACTGAGCATATACAAGGATTACAATTATTTTAAGATCAATCAGATAAAGGGCCTGAAGCATTAACATTCTTCCCTTTTGATCAGCACTGCTGTAACCATGTGGAGAACACACAGCTGGCTGCACATTAGTTTCATTGTGGGGCTGTCAACCATTTGAAGGCTTTCACCAAATTACTCTCCACAGGGCATTTTCCCTTTTCTTTCCATTTGCAGACACACAGCACTCTGTAAGGAAGTGCATCTAAGTGCATGTAATGCACTTATTATAATCTTTTATGTTTGTTTTCCTTAGGGGTAGAAAAGGGGCAGAAAATTTTCATGAACTGTTGGTTACCCTTAAACATTGACCTGGGAGGGCAGCAGAGCTCCGCACGTGCACCTGCCACAGCTCAAAGGGTGCTCTGGGACTGGCTTATCAGAAGTACTGATGGAGTCTTGGCCAGCATTGATAAAGAGATTTATGGTACACCTGAGAAGAAATGATCCAGTTGATGGCAGTGTCTATACCCCCACCTCATCATTATGAAAGCTCAACTCTGTTGGCTCATTCCCTTCACCAGCTACAAGTCATACTTAGGAGACTGGGACAACAGCATTGTAAGAGACTTTGGACAGAAATTTGTTATACTAATCCAAGAACTTCACTGAATGCTGCAGGAATAGATAGATGAATCTCAAAGTCACTGAGGATTCTAACAAGTCTATCAGGAAAAATGCTAACTAAAATCTTTTAAAGTCAGCACAGTGCCAGGAAAACCAGTACCAATGTGAGACAGTAAGACAAAGACATGGATCTGTGTGACTGGATGAGATTCTCATCACTACACACTTCTAAAATGCAGAATTCCCTGGCTAAATCAGTGCCAGTCACACAACCTCCCTGTAAGTCAATTATTCAGCTGATGATGTGGGGGAAATAATGTCAGTATACTCATAATACAGGGCTGCTGAGGTTGCTTTTTTTCCTCTCCTGTCAAACACTTTGTGGCAGATCCTGATACAGCACGATCTTGCCCGAGGGCCACTGCAGTCAGCAGGATCTTTAAGAGAAGACAGATGCACAAAATACAAATATACTGTGCTTTTTTGTGCTTTATTCTGCAGATTGTGGTTGATCTGGAACACTGTAAGGAAGCAGAGCCTCTCTAGTGAATTGCTATCAATGCACAGCAAACCACTGAGAATTTTTGAGCCTTGTTCTTAGGGGCACTTCTTTCAGTGCAGTGTCCCCACTGAAGTCTCAGCCTGGTAACTTACACCTCAAAAAGTATGTTCACTTAATACCAGTTACCCAAATTAAATATAATGAAGGAATTTGTTGAGATTTACATTTAATTCACACTCTTTTTTGGAAATTAAATATTGAAGTGTTCATTATTGAGACTATTGTTTAGCTGACATTGTAACAATTCCTGGGTTAGTGTTTCCTCTGCTTAGTTTTGTATCAGTGAAAAATCACATTTAGAAAATGTCTCATAACAGAATTCTTGTATCCTTTGAAAGGGTGGGTGTTTCACATTAAGAAATCCCAGCAATCCTAATGAAAATGAAGTCCAAAATACCACTTTGTAATGAGACAGACTCCTAAAGCTACTTGTTTTCATTCTGGTGTGTGAACCTTTGGCCATTTGTGACCTGCAAATTACAATATGAACACATGCAATACATAAAGACAACTAAGAAGGAAACCCTCATCTTCAAACTGATTACATGTCAGGCTAACGCTGAGAACTTCAGAGACTGTTCATAAGCAGACATTTAAAACCAGAGGCTCTCCCTAAAAGGATTTCAACAAATGGTCTTGGGCAGATTTTGGCCTAATATTCAGAATATTTAACTTCTATTTTTTCAGCCTATATTGTATAGAGGATATCATAATTTTCAGAACTAGATGATCACCCAGTCTGCACAGCAATGCATGAATCAAAGACCTAACTGTCACATATAAAAAGAGATTACTGTACTCACATTCAGGGATGTCAGGCAGGCATGATCCACACTGATTAATACCAAAATATTGTGATTATCTCAGTACTTATCTTGTCCTCCCCCCCATTCTCTTAACTCCCTTAACTGGAAAGGCTTATGCCTCAAGCACCCACATTACATTTTCCTGTTTCCCTACTGTTATAAGGCAGTTTTTGGCTATGCTGTGCCTGTGCTTCAGCCACGTATTTCCTGACTCAGAATTATTACTGTGACTTCCTCATTTGTTATGCCCAGTAACCTTCAATCCAAACCCACCTTTTGCCAAAGCACTGCTGTGGCACCAATACCGTCCCCAGCCAATGGATTTTCCAGGTCTGTTGACACAGGGGCTGGAACAGGATGATCTTTAAGGTCCCTTCCAACCCAAACCACTCTGTGATTCTATGTCTGAAATGCTACACATCATCAAAGCCAGGACTGGGACTCCTGCCATCCTCTAGAAGGGAGACCACATGTACTTTTCCTTTAATTAATTTTTAAAAAACATTTAAAAGCTACACTGTACTTACTGGATTGAGAACCACTGTGAAGAACAACTCTCCTCCTTGAATACTTTTGTCTAGTTCCTTTGGACCTCCAGGATACTCTTTATAGAAAATGGTGTGGGTGAACAAGCCACAGGTTTGCCTGGGAAGCACCTGAATTTATGAAAAAAAAATATTCAGGAGTTTATTAATGAGACAAATGCCAGGTAAGTAACACATAACTGATAAATGCTGGATAGATTTGGCATCTCAACTTTGCCAGAAGTTAGTGATAATTTAGTTGAATTATTAACACTGAACTCATAACTTCCAAAAATGTATCATATTCAGTTTGGAACTGCAGATTGATCTCAATCACCAAGTTACAACTCAGCAACCTCCTCAAACACATTTTGTCTGTAACACCTCATTATAAAAGACTAGTTAGCAAGGAGTTCTGAAATTTTTAAATATTTTGAAACATAATCTGAAATATTATCAGCCTATATTGTATTAGTCAGTTCCACTTTTATTGGAACAATGGCTTTGTTGCAAATTTAACTGGAATTGGAAAGTCAAATTAGTTTTTTAATCTGGCCTGGGCATCACCACTGGTAATAATTCTACAGTGACAGGAGGGGAATTTCGCTAGTCATGCTCACATCCTAAGAATGCTTCTCATTCCACTGTGCTGGTTTTGTAAGACCAGCTGCAAAGCAGTATGAACAAAATCATTTTAAAAACCATTCCAAGAACAAATATTTTCAAGAGGAAGAACTAATAAATGCAGCTTTCTGGCAGAAATTCAAAATATTTTCTATCGATGTTGGAAAATAACCTGCTGAGAGTACATCAGTAATGCCTGTTCCTCAGAGAAAACAACAGCTGGGTATGGATGTTCATGTGCATTTCTTAAATTAGGATTGTTAGGACACAGTAACTTTGAAAGCATACAAGTGCCTTATTGGACACAAGCTGTGGGTTTTTTACATACTCTTTATTTCTGGCAGTTTCATTTCTCGACATTCATTTAATGTAAAGGATACTGTGACCACAGATTGTAAATCCTGTGTTGTCAGAAAAGGTTTGGAATTTGCATGTTTGGTATCAGCTTGTTTATGTTTTTCAAAAACCTTTGGATTGTACAGATGAAATATGAGAACAATTCTTCAGAGGCAGGGAATGAAGTTGTACTGGATGGGAGATGCTCTGGCAAATCTTACACAACCATTTTATTACTGAATGTATTCATTACTATAAGCTTGCAGATGTAAAAATTAATGTATTTGCCCTGGAGAACTGAAAGCTTGAGACTCCCCAAACAGGTGGTTTTATATGACTGTTCTTGGAAACAGATTTTGGCCTCAGTGTCCTTGTGTTAAATCTCATTATGTGTCTTCAAATGATGTGTTTTAACAGAAACTCATGATGAGATTTTTGGAGATTCTGAGTCAATCCATTCTCCCCAAATGCTTCCTGCTCCCTGAGCACATCCAAAGCATTATTTGACATACAGGGATTGCTTTGAGGAGAACAAATTGCAGCTCAGACCTGCATGGCGTCAATTTTGTTCCCGGATTTCCGGAGATCATTTTAATTTGCTTCACCCAAAAATAGCTCGGAACCTTATTACTATTTAGCTCAGAGAAGCGTATCCATGGCAACTGCAGAACACACCAGAACTCTGTTCTGAGGGGCAGTGTTGTAAGGCACTCCCCCCTCCAAAGCTGCTCGCTGCAGCCACAGTACAGCACAGAGCACACTCCCATCTTCCCTGTTCCCTGCTCTTCCCACACACTCCAAGAGAACCTTCCTGGAGAACACACCACCAAGTATTGTGGGGAGATGTTTAGAAACACTTGCGAGGCAACAACGACAGGATGAGAACCTGAAACAGCCTCCGCCCCAGATGGCCCCAGCACTGTTGGCACAGCCCCTTCCCCGGCACGCGGGGCTCTCAGGGACAGCCTCTGGCACTATGGAAGTCACAGCCACCTTGCAGGAATGGAACCCATCCTGTTCTGTTGAACTCTGCCAGGCTGGTTGTTCCCTGCAGGTCTCTGAAGCAGCACTAAGAGGAGGACTAGAGGAGTTAGCAGCCTGTAAACTGTTGGCAGTGTGGTGCTGGATGCCACCTTCTTCTACCATCACAGCAACAGATACATTTTAATTAACAACACACTGTCAAATATATCTTGCTACTTATGCAGAGCAGTATGTGCTTCTGCAACGTGAACTTTCAGGATACTGTGCTTTTCCACTTGAAAATAAAGTGTTCATAAAATGGGAGAGCATAACGTGAACATTATAAACACAACTCACCATGATATTTTTGTGGATGAAGCCTCGTCTGTACCTTGCAGGCTTCAGATGTGGGTATTCTTCTGTGCTGGTAACGCTGATGTTCCAGACCTTTTTCCAGGCATCATAAAGTTGAACGTGCACTGGATACACTCCAGAATGGTGTGGAGCCACTGCATAGCCCAAGTCAGTTGGAATACCATGTTCCTAAAACAGAACAGAACAAGGGTGCTTTCAAAAATTTAAGAAACTTGATGTTTTGGTATTTCTCAGATCCTTTGTTTGTGAGAGATCAAGAACAGGTACTAAATACAGCCCGCAGCAGCCGAGACACGTTCCCAGCACAGCCCAGCGGAGCCTCCCCAAGCCCTGCGACAGCAGCCCTGAGGTCCGTCATACAAATGTGGGGTGGTCCCGGGGAGCGAAACAGAGGGCAGCAAGAACAGCCTGCAGTTCGCACTCACCGCCACAGGACGGCACTCCTCACCAACAAATGGCACTCTTAAATCCATTCTCTTGATTTCACTCTTACAAACAGCACTGCAAGCTTTTCAGAACTTGGGGAAAAGTTTCTGCTTTTGTCTCCACAGAGGGAAGCCACCCATGGATACCTGTACAATGCCTTCTGACCAGACCGCCTTTGATCAGCAGAACATCTGGTGACCCTTGCAAATGCCACAGAGACTGACACCTTGTGTTTGTCTGCAGCCACTCCAGCCAATCCATTTCGTACCTGTTTAGTAGACCCTCCTTTTAACAGCTCTCAGTGAATGGTTTTTCTGCACCGGCACTTGCCACAATGTTCCAAACTCCACCAGGCACAGGCTCCACAGTGTGCCAATGGCCAAAGTTTAAAGGACAGTTTTCCTCAAATCTCAATTGAGCCTCAAGACATTAAAGTCATGGGCAGCCTGACTGCACCTTCTGCTTTCAATTTGATCCCTCAGATTCAAATCCAAGTCATCCCTTGGCAAATGATGTATCTCCATCTGACACATATCAGAATGCTCATTTTTGGTGCAAACCAAACACCTCTGTCACAGTCAAATCTGAAGTGACGCCTCTTGGTTTACCGAAGGGTGCCTTTAATTTGTGGATTGAGAGTGTGGAAAGACATTCCCACCAGAGCAAAAGGAAGACCATGTACACTGGGAAATTAACTCTTTTCAATCCTCATAAATTATCAAAAAGTGTCCCCATTCAGAAAAGACAGAAAATATTCATGGAACAATACAATAAAAATTGCCATTTCAATGTAGACATGTAGGGACCCACTACAAGAGTCTTCTCTGCCATTATATCTGGAATTGGAACAGCTCAAGCACTGACCTCTTTAGACAGATTAGGTTGTTGTCTTGCCAAAGAAGCCAATGCTACAAGTGCAGCAATCGAGGCCTCAGTAACAGACACAAACTTAGTTAGAAAGGCCACATGACAAAACAGAGCAGCTATGGACTTTCTACTCCCAGCCCATGGTCATGGCTACAAAGGCTTTGAAGGCACATGTTGCAAGAATCTCTGTGATCATTCAGAGACAGTTTATCAGAGCATTGCTCAGTTGAAAATTTACACCTCACAAGAAGTAAAGACTTGAGCTTGGACAATCTGTTCAGTTGGGCAGACATTTTCTGCCTTAGTCCAAGACTAAAGAGAATTGTTGTTTTAGTCTTAACCATGATCTGTGTGTTTTTCTGTATTTCAATCAGTGTGCCATGCATTCTTTCTTGTGTTCTATGTTTAGTTCGTCGTAGCTTTGCAGAAATTTTTGTGCTTCATTTAGAAAATAAAAATAGGGGAATTGTTAGAACACATACTTTTCAAGCTACAAGGACAGATGCACAGGTGCCAGCTGCTAAGATAAGAATGGAATTTGTCTGGAGATCTTGAGCTTATGCAGAAGAGAGAAAAGAAACTTGCCAAACTCCATGGAAGAATACATCTTAAAGAGCTCTTTTTATAAAGTTAAAATAAGTTACATAAAGACTGCTTGGATCCAGAAA
>JAWWLZ010000139.1:2725546-2738722 GCA_035041345.1 Poliocrania exsul | reverse complement strand
AGACAGAGGAAGACAAAGCTTGCTAACTGAGTGGCTGTGAGCCAGAAATGATGGCTGCAGGCTGCTGGATCTCAGCACTTGTATGGATTCCTTTGGATGTGAAGCCTTAAGCTCAAGTGTAAAGGTGTTTCTGCAGGATAAACTAAGTCAAGGTACAGGGCAGGAACAGTGTTACCTCCTATTCAGTCAGCCCAAGTGATCTCAGGGGAATGCAATTCCTTATGTTTTAAATAAAATAGCTCTGGTATCACAAAACTCCACTGAGAACAGAAAGTCACCATGTCAAGAGAGTTACATTCAGCCTAAGGACAGCAAAGTATTCACCATCACAGAGAAATGTGGGGAATTGAAAAATGAAAACAAACTACTCTCACTTTCTGGAAGGATGCAGGTGACTGAATCCACAGTGCACATCATCTTCTTTGGGCAAGCACCAGTGGATTCACAGAAGTCACAGTTTCCTGTCTGTAGTTCCCTCATGGAGACAGACCAGGGAGTGTGTAACCAACAGGCAAACTGGTGGAGGGGTAGCAGAGCCTCAAGACAATCACTCTCACTGTCCCCCAAATATCCTGCACCCCTCTAGCCCCTCTGCAGTCACCCCTCTCTGACTGACAATTTTATCCAGCTTTCCATCTCAAACACCAGCACAGCTCCAACAAAAAGAGCTGGGTTCTATTGAGCAGCAGTTGTAACAATTTTACCTGATTCAAATTCATAAAAGTTGGTACATAAACCAAATTGCTTTTAGATGTTACAATGACTCACTACTGAAGTGTACTTTATGCTGGTAGCAGCCCATAAAATATATAAAACAATTTTTATAGCTTGTTTTAAAGCTATATTTTAGTTCTGAAATCTAATTCTCCAATTCTCTACTGTCTCACAGTGCATATCACCACACACTTCTGTACCTCAAACAATACATTCAAGTCCATCAGTCCTCCTGGGGCACCAGACAGCGACAGAGACACCAGGGTTAATAATATTCCTTTTTCTTGACACTTTTTGAAGGACAGAACACCCTTTTTTACTTTCTATTTCTGACAAGTCAATATAAAATACCTTAGGAGCTTCAGCTCAAATTAAGAGAGAATGTAACACACAGCAGACACATTGAACAATGGTCTAAAGGTACTGTGGCTAACGGAGTGGGAATGTAAAATGGTTTAGTAGAACCAAAGTTCTTAATCATTAACTTGTTATGTAATTTAAAGAGGTGATTAAAAATATTCTTTTGACTCTCCCTAAAGGAAAGATTTATGGCTCAGTGCAAGCAAATAGCTGTGAGCATCTCTGGTGGCTGAGCAGCTGACACGTTTGATGGCACATCTGTCATTTCCTTCCCGATAACCTTCTACGTGATCCTGGAGAGAAAGAAGCAATTAACTGAGAGAATCAGACTCCCTCCTCTGACAGGAGCTATCCTTTGTCTTGACAGCTCAGGCTTTCTGCACCTTTCAGAAGTTCTGCCTTAACACAAAATATATCTGAGCTTCTCTTCTGAGGCAAATATTTAGGTCATTCCTACACAAGAGGAACTGAAAAGACACATGGTTGTATTTTTAAAATTTATAGCCAAGTGGAATGCTTTGCCATGGGAAGATCTGGGTTCTTTCCACATATGCTGCACAGGGTGAAAAGTCACTTAATGGGTTTTAAACAACTGTAATAATTTAAGCTGTGCTGACTAATATGGATGAATTTAATATAGGGAATAAACAATTAGCTCTTGGGGGGAAATCTGTTATTAAGCAGAATTACATTTAACAAAAGGTTAGGCCACCAGTGCTCCAAGGAAATAACAAAGCAGTGACAGCACTGGCTTTGGAACAGGGAAGACTGACTTGAGCAAATGGAAATGTTTATATTTGTTCATAGTCACTCCAGCAGCAATTTATGAACAACAAACAATTACAGACCTTTAAAGTGCAATTCAGTTCAGCAGTGCCTGCCTAGAGATGAGCTGTTTTCCTGTTGTCTCTCCCACCATGGGAAGTTACAGGACTAGCTCTGATACAATGTCTGCATTAGAAACCTCAAAATCCGGCCGAGATGGGAGGCTGTGCAGGGGATGGAGACTGAAATGCTCTGAATTTATTCCTTGGGGCTAAACCCTCTCCGTTATGAGAACGATGTCTGGCACAGATGGTACACTGAGAGTGCAGCTCTTGTCCAATTCTTCCATGACTAATGCTGAAAGACTGCAGACTGAAGCTTGCACTGCCCATTCCAGCATTGCCCAAGCGCTCCCAAAATAGAACAGCAAGAACAGAGCTGTCATCCCCTCCAGTAATGGATATGGTTAATATAAAGCTTTTCCCTTGCCAGTCACAGAAGAATAATTACAGGTGTAGAAGAAGATTAGGCTTACATGAAGAAAGACATGAGATCTCTATCCTGACTTCAATTCAAAGCATCTCTTTTGAAAAGCACACAAAGGGCAAGATAGCCAAGAAAAGATCACACAGCTAATTATTAGGACAAAATAATTTCACAGTGTTCTAATTTTTCATTTGGAAAATGTGTTTAACTCTCAAGGAACTACAGAAAGTGCATGTATTGGGGAAATGAAGGAGAAGGTAGACCAGCTCACTGCCCAGACCAGCAGCACAGCACGAACTGCCAACAGGAAAATGAAATTACATTTAATTTCCCCCCTGCTCTCAGCTGCTTTTCCTTTGAAAAATCTCAATGCTTTATAGTCATAAAAATTTCACAAAGAGTAACTGTAACAAAAAGAGATATTAAATTAGTAGACTGTCAGCCAGGACAATTATGGTCTATTAAGATAAACTTCCTCTGTGGATATCTAGATAGATTATTCTCTGTATGTCCATTTAAATGAATTACTTGCACTGCACGGGCTCTTAGTCTTTCTAAAAGACACAAGGAAAATAAAATACAACATTGTCACAGCATAATGGTCCCTCCTGCCTGACAGACAACAGGAGACACAAAAGTGACTGAAAATGAATGTTGAGATGATATTACCAACCTTATTTCCAAAGTGGGAGGCAATTAGACTATGGAAACATTCTCTTCCATTATTTCTATTATACCAGAGGAAGATAAGGTAAATAAATATGAAGATGGATGGTTATTGTGGATGCACAGTGACAGCTACTCAGCATGGCACACTGAGGAACTCTGTGCTACCAGCCCAGATTTTACAGACAGGCAAATCTGTAACAGTCAGGCAGTATAAAAATCTGAAGCACTGCTTCAAGTTTTTAGGGTCTTCTTTTTTCATTGAAGAAGCTGTGGTGAAATTGGAATAAATTTCATCTGTTGTTTAACAAAACAAACCACTTACTAGTTTTACAGGATTCAGGTTGATAAACAATGTACCTAAAATATTTTCAGAAGGGCTCTTTACACCTGTCTTCCTGACACTGTAGGTACTCAAGCTCAAGTACCACCACTTTCCCTCCTCTTCAGAGGTGCAGAGACACTCATTTTACAGGGTCTGCTTTTGCCTTGACCTCTTTTGAGGTCAATATATAATACTGATAAAAAATTACCCCTTAACATTATGACAGCAATTTTTGTAAGTGCTCAGCTCCAATTCACACACTTTACAGGGGAGGGTACTTAAGCCTGATGTCCAGGGATCAACTATTCTGGCCTCCCTGCACATCTCATTTAGGTATCTGAAGAAGAAATTCTCCTGGAAACTTTATCTTACATGTAGTCAAGGTTTCCCTCCTTGGTCACAGTGAAAAGGCACCTGGACATGACCCAGCCTGAGCAGCAGGGTTGGACCAGACAACCACCTTATTTTTGCATCAGTTCTGCATTAACCCTCCAGTTCCTGAGCTCTCTCCATCCAGAGAGCAGTCAGAACCAAGCCCAGAGGTCCCCTGAGTGGTGGGAGCTTCCTGAAGAGTTTTAGATTGATTTGCATGAATAGAGCATGTGTAGAAACATTCACCTTACCCTCAGCAAGCTCACAGTCCTACCAGGTACATCCAGACAACATTAAACAGGAGAGATGTCAAACAAAATTAAAGCACAAAAGAGCATCCTACTCAGTTCTGCATTGCTAGTATTTAAAATGTAAGCTTAGTAGCACTGAGCTAATCTCAAGGACTGACATTACAGAGTCTGCATTTAGCACCCTATTTGCACTCTTGCAGAGCCCAATTCTCCATCACAGTCAGTGCAGCAGAGCTCAGTAAAACACTCCTGTTTAATGGGATGTCATTTATCTGCAAATAAACTTTACAATAACGGATTTCCAACTACTGCAAATTGATTTTGTTTCATTCCTTCTACATGTCATTGTGCCACAGAGGATAACTCCTTTCATATTAATGGTAATGAAGATGCATTGCGTCTGACAGCCCTAACAACATGTTTAATAGAACAGTTTAACCATAAGTAGATGAAGAATCAGAAGGGAACACTTTTTTCAGGTTCCACCGTTTCAGAATACAGTTCTGTACAAAGGAAATCATCCTACTTAAGAGCCATTTCCAATTGGCTATTACTCCTATTTAATTTGACAGTTTTATTTTGGGAAGATTACATGGTGACATACTGCAAATCATTCTCCCAAAACAACACAGTTTATCCTTCTGTATCTGCTTTAATCAAATTTGTCTCAATAGCCTCCTGTTTCTGGTAAGTAATTTTGGCAATTAAACAGCCTAACTTATTCTAAGATGACAACCCAAAGGTGTCACTTGCAAAGATAAACAATACAAAACATACTGTCTCAAACTGCTATTGCACAACACGGGAGTTTATTCAGGTTTTATTTTATTATTTTCTTACCAGAATCTGCTGCTTCTGCAGAGAAACAGCAGCTCTGCAGTGATGTGGGTCGGACCTTATTTCTTTCCTGCAATCTGAGTTTGCATGTAGGAGATTCCCAAATCCTCCCCCTAACTCAAACGCTGCCATCCTGCTCTCCAGAGACACCCCATTCATCACATTTCCTCTTTATTCCCCCTCTTTCCAGTGCGGTTTGTTTGCCCAAGGAAAACCCCTACTTAGCAAGGAGGTTATATCTCAATTAGAGTTGCCTGTGAAGAGGATGTCTTGGAAAAGAGTGCATGCTGCAATGTTAAACCTAATAAAAGTTTAACTGCAGGTTCAACCCTTTTGTTTAAGGAAGCATTATATGCAGAGTTACTGCAGCTTGACCATATTAACACTGAAAAACCCCCAAAACTTGGTTAAAAACTAAACAAAACCAACTGCATAGAGTAATGTCCTTGTCTCTCCTTTTCCCAGTTCCTCTTTCCATTAAGAAAGTTCTAACAAAACATTCTCCCTTATTTTTAGCATGAATGGGGCAACAATCAGCATCTTACAGACTTTTAGCTTCTAGAGCAAGTACAGTTCTACGAGGTGACCTCTAATTACCTGCTCTGGAACAACACTGCACAAAAGGCATGCCAGGTAGACAGGAAGAAATAATGTTAAGATGTTACTGCCACTGACCCACAACTATCACTTCACCAGAACAGCAGCACAGAGTGGAAAGTGACCTTCAGGAATGTGCAAGTCCAAATGTTAAAATGGAAATCATCAAGTCATTTAGTGACAGAATGAGCTTTTAAGACCAGTATTAACACAAACGTTCCTTGCAAGCAAGCGCCATAAAACAGAGACAAGAGAGGTGAAATGCTGCAGGCAACTCTTAACATCCAAACCTGTTTCAAACAGCCAATAACCCAGGCTATTCTTCACAATTTATGCTGACATTTACTACTGCTCATCACATTCACCTCCTGCTTGTAAGAGCAGGCCCAGCCCTGAAGTCCTGTGCGGTTTCCAAACACCACTAAGTATGTGCTTGGAGAGAAGGGTCATCAAAGCAGGGAGCTGAACACTCTGCAATTGTTATGAATGGTACATGTTGGGTGGGTTGTGCTCTGTGTGAAAACAGGACTGCTCTTACCTCCTCTCCTTCAGTTACTTAGCAACCAGTTGTCTTTAATTCTCTTTTTAGGAGACTATTCTGCATATGTAGCAAAGGGAAGGGAATTCAGAGGTGCCCACCCCATTTACAGAACTCAGCTCAGCAAGGACTTGTGAGTCACCTGAGAGACAACAAGTGATGGTCCCCAGCCTTATCTTACATTCTGTTCTAGTACAAGTACAAGCAACACTGCAGGGCCCCTCTCCAGCCTGGAGCCTCAGGGAGCTGCTTCACTGCAATCAGTGACCACTCAAAGACAGAACTGGCTTCTCTATCAAGGCCCAAACAGTTCAATACTTTCTGATCTGCATCTGCTGTGATTTGAACCATTAACAACTATTCACTTCAAAATAAAAAAGCATCATTTCAGTGTAATTAATTTGTGCACATACTTTACCTGTACATCGTTGGTGTTCATCCTTGTTCCCTCCTTCCCAACAAAGATGTCATCTATGTCAACGAGAATGTACCTATCCAAGGACAGTCTGAGCTTCTTCCCAGACAGGAAAGAGATGGCATCAATGAAAATCAGCTTGTGCAGCCAAAAATTCAAGTTATTGCCAAAAAGGACTCGTTGTATCCCATCGTGGAGCCCCAGGTCATGAATTACTGTGGCATAGAGAGCACTGAGAGCAGCAGGTGGAGAAAGGTTTTCTGGTGTCGTTACTTTTGCAAATATCACTGGTTGATAAGCTGTGTGATTAATCTGGAAAACTGCCCAGTCATTTCCAAGCAAGGGCCCTTTCTCAAGCTTGGAAGATTTAGTCACATGGAGCAGTGGGGAATGAGGGTTAATGCAACAGTCCTTAATACCAAGATTGCTGTGGACAAGGAAAGGAAAACCCTTCAACTGAAAGCTCTGCAAGCTGTTCTCACTGCCTTTGAGAAATCCAATAACACCTACACTATATTCTGTACAGTACTTATCTAGAAGGCCTCTGTTCCAGGAGTCCATGTTGACATACTTTAGAATATTTTCATATACTATGAGAGCGTATTTGCCTCTATTTCTGTCTATCAGCACTGGGAGGTCACCTTTCCCAGGCGCAATCTCAACGTGAAACGGGAACCTGCTGGATTCCAAGATGGTGATTATATCTTGGCCTAATGTTGAGTACTGGCTTTCCACAAACACCAGCACTACAAGGTCTGTCTTCAGGGGGTCAACAGGCTTCATGGTCTTCATCTCCATCAGCTTGTATGGCAAGAGTTGAGAATCCCCACATTCCACTTCTGAGGAGATTTCTGGAAGTTCATTTTCCTGCTTGTAGCCATTATACAAGTAGTAGGCAGAAATAACTATGCTCACCATACAGAAAGTGGCCAGCAAGATAACTGTTCTTTGAAAATGTCTGTGCAGTTTCAGGATAAAACTCATGGTGTTTACTTGCCTGAGGTGGCTCTCGACAGCAGCATGAAAAACAAACACAGACTCTCAACAACTTGTTCCAGTCCTCTGAAATATTTATGTCACCATTGCAGCACACACATCTGTCTTCCACAGAGCTTTATGGGAGATACAGTCTGGAGGAAAAGAAAACCAGAGATTTAATTGGGGCATTGCATTAGTGAAGTATCATCCTGCTTGAATTAATGGGAGCAAAGAATTCATTGCCAGGCAGAGGTTTGGGGATGACCAACAGCTCAAAACTTTGTAATATTATTACTTATTTCTTCCTGCTCTCAGTAGCTGCCACGTGCATCTGAGGGTCTCTGATCTCACAGGCTCCTCACCCCAAAAGGCACTGAAAATGCAAGACATGACAGCAAAGAATTTACTGTGTTTCAGAAATTCTTTTTATCAGAAAAAAGTTAACTCAAAGTAGGCAACTGTTGACAACCAAACACTGAAGAAACTTTATGATTTTCTTGTTTCTGCCCCCAGCAAGCTGGGGGAACAGGACTGAACAAATTCTATCTTATATCAGTTTTTCAAGAACCAAGAAGTTCTTAACAAAGCACACACATTTCAGCTGTTGCACACACAAATACCGATGCGCTCTATATTAAATGCATTACAGGAGTATTTTGAAAACATAACCTTCTTCCTGTAACATTGGAAGAAAACAAATAGCATTTCACTGGGCTGTGCAGTTTTTCAAACTGTTAAAAGCACATCACATTTCTTTGCATTAAAAAAGCCATAAAATAATCCAGCTCTTAAATTTGAGGAGAGAGAGTAATAAATTGAAGGCTAATTTAAGAGGCAGATCAGATCACCTAAGATACACTTATACTGTACTTGAGGAAAGCAGGGATTATCCAAGCCTGCAGTACAAGAGCTGTCAAAAGTTCTGAGTAAAACAACTGGACTGTGTGGCAAGCATAAAATAATTACATAAGTTATAAAAGGAAGGTTACAAACAGATTTTGAAAAATATTCATGGCATGAAGATGTAGAATATGCCACTGTAACTTCAGTGTAGTAACACATCCATGCCCATTTGTACATGGGACGAGGATGAACTACATGTGTGGCATTAACAAGGTCATTTCCCAATAGCTTAATCCTTTCATTCCTGAGATTTTTTTTATCCTACATCATAACAAGTTGGTCTTGCACTCCAGGTTTTAAAAAAAGCTAAAATACATGAAGTACTTAACAGGACCTATGTAACAGTCACAAATTTAATTAAATCCCAATGACTGATCTTCCTAGTGCCACCATGAGCACAAAGAAAGAATAAATGAGGAGAAAACTGAGGTAGGGAGAAAAAAGGAACTCCAAGGCATCCTGTTCATCAAAACTGCACCATTAACATGAAGAGCAAGCGTAGGGGAGCTGTCTTATTCATAGTTAAGATTCCATTGAAACCTGCAACTCGCCAGATAATCCTGCTGTCTGGAAGGATAAATCTACTCTCTTCACCTGCTAACTCACAGACACCTGTATAGGTGGTTAAAACCTGGTTGTAATAACGCCAAGGTCATGGGTTCAATCCCCTGTGTGGGCCACTGACTTAAGGGTTGGACTCAATGTTCCTTGTGGGTCCCTTCCAACTCAGAATAGGCTGGGATTCTGTGATTAATATGAATCCTTCTGTTCTGGGAGGACTCACACCCAGCCCTGAGCCTTCCTTGCAGCTGCACAAAGATGTGCTCATCACTTCCAGGCAGGAACTGGGGCTCACCAACCAGTGTTAGACAAAAACTAACACAATCCCAGCTCCTCAGTTTCCAGAGGCACTCACATGAAAACAAGGTGAAGAACATATAAAGACCTAACAACAATATGAAAGGACCCTTAGAAGAAGGCAAAGAACATTTTCAAGTACTGAGATGTCTGATCCTTGCCACACTAACTTAAAGAGTATCACTTGAAATAGCAGAAAAGAGATACTTAAGAAGTCAGGTGACAAAGAGGGAGCTCCATCCTGAATGAGTAAAACCAGAGGAATGTTTCCAGACAGACGATTTTTCATTACACACACGAAGGGTTCTCCTCATTTTGCATTTCCAATTCAGCTGCCTGAGTGCCAAGAAATACGTAATTTTAGTGTCTAAAATTAACACTTACTGCCTTGTGTAGAAAAGCTGAACATTCTCCTACTCCTCTTCAATAACCACAGGCCTGGCTGGTCTAGATAAAGAAAAAAAAGAGAATTGACACTGACCTAAGCTCATAGCAAGGAAGGGCTGATTAGACAGAGCTGTTTGAACTGGATATCACAGAAGGGTTGCAACACAAGAAATATTTGCAGCATAGACACGGTTCCTAATTCCATTCCAAGGAGAAGAAAATCTGGAGCCAGCCCAGGAACCACTACTTCCTTCAAGAAAACCCCTGTCATTGTGTCCTTAGCTCCCAATTGCAGGTGCCCCCTGAGGCTACAGAGTGCAGCTGTGAGGAGCACCTGGAAATGCCAAGAGAGATGTGAGGTTTGGCTCTGAGGAATCTGGAATTCACAGACAGAATCACAGACTACTCTGAGTTGGAAGGGACCCACAAGGATCATCGAGTCCAACCCTTAAGTCAATGGCCCACACAGGGGATTGAACCCATGACCTTGGCATTATTACAACCAAGTTTTAACCAACTGAGCTAATTCTCGGGGATGCAGCAGGACACAGCCAGCCTTGGCACACTGAAGACAGTAAGGAAGGGGAACGGAACAGAACAGGGACAAGTCTTTCAATGTATGCCCTCTTCTATCAGCCTGATGTTTATGTGGTTTTCACTTAAGGACTGGTCTGCATGGCAAGAGTTCAAAAGGATACAGAAAGAATAAAATAAAAACTACAAAGAAAGTACTCCTTCTTACATAAAGGTACTCCTGGGAAAAGTTTTGCCCATAAAAGAATTTGTATGGTCTTTTTCCATGGTCTGAAGAAATAAAATCTGCCTCATTTTTCCTTCATCTTGAACCTTATTACTTTAGAAGAATCTGCATTTGTTCTCCTATTTTGTATTTTCACGCCACCAAGAAATTCAGAGCAGAACCCTCTACCTGTTCCAAGTATAAGGTATCAAAATGCTTCCTTTAAGGTGAAAATTGGTGTACCTGAATATTCAGAATTTGTTTTGAAGTTATGGACTCACTACAGAGGAGCTGATCTTGCTGAGAGAAAGCTGAGTCATGGAAGCAAGCTTTGCATTTTACCCTGAGTACACACAGCAAGGCTCAACATCCTTCTCATCTACTGTACAAGTGATCTCTGCAGCCCAGGAGTAGTTCTGGGTACAGGAAAGAAGCATCACCTTATTAAGCAGAAGGTTTACTATCCCAAGCAGAACTGCTGGGCAGTCACAATTACAGGTGTCTGCAGCACCTTGCCCCAAACAGATGCATTAGAACTGAGATCTTCAGCTATGGGTTTGTTTGGGGGTTCTTGGTTTGTTTTTTTTTTTTTTAAATTCACTGACAGGGCAGCTCTGATGAGAGGACAAACACCATGATGGGCTCAAAAGAGCTGAACCACATCATAAGGCACCTGGAGAGTTCCTGCTATTTGCAGCCTCCTTTAGTTTATTGTTTCACTGGCAAACATAAATGACCAAATTCTTGCCTCCTGCAAATCACTTCAGCATGATAACCCTAATGGAAATACTCTCACGAGACAACACTGGCTGGGGACAGCCTGCTAATGAGAAGCAGCAAATACACACAAAGAACATGAAATTCTAAGTCTTCAATTTTTGTTATCTGGCACTACAATTTATCCAGTAAATAGCACAGCAGCCTCACAAGAAGTCTCCTCTTGTAAAAATCCCCATCACTGTATTCTGGTTCTGCTCTTTACCCACCTGGCCACTACCACAGTGCTGGTGACATACTGCTGATATATTAAATGAAGGCTAAGTTTTAAATGAAGACTGGACAAAAAATCAACATATTATTCAGCATGTGAATGTAGACATTTACATCTCCACTGATCAGAATGCTATTTAATTTCCCTGAACATACAGGTCTGCTTTGGCCAGCCACTATAAAATATGACCTTAAATGAAGTATTCTGGAGTCATATTAGTGTTACTAAAATGGAAATCTTTGCAGATACAAATGACAAGGTAGGAAGCAGCAAAGTGCATTTGAAGACAACCAAAGCTGGGATGGATAGTAGTGCTCAGATTTTTAAATCAATTACAAAAATATGAAAGTAGGCTCTACATACTGAGTACTGCTACTTACAGCATTGTACTGATTGGAGTATTCAAGCAGTGACAACTCAGACGAGTAAATTCAGGCTGAGAATGAGACCTCATGACTGCATACTAAAAAGACATCTTTGACTTGAAAAGATGGTGATAAGAGACATGAACTGTCAAGGGAAGTCTTTGGGACCCTTTGGTATCACATGACAAGCCCTGGAATGTGTGACTACTGAAGGGCTTACATTATCTCCTATCTGCCAAAAAAAAAAAAAAAAAGGGAATGGCTTCGGCAGAACAACCATTCTGGTGTTATTTACTTTATTCTGGTGGATAGAAATGCTTTTTGAAGCCCTGGGGGAAAGCACTCCCCAGTTTCTATTGTCCCTCTGATCTCCTCAGCTCCGTGCTGCATCGGCTCCTGCAGTACCAGAGACCCTCACAGGACAGGCATTCACACCTCACAGTCTGACATTAAAGGATATTTACAAAGATTAAATACACAGTATTTAAAACCAGTTTAAAAGAAGGCTCGGAAGATTTTAACAGAACACAGAAGTTGGGTTTGGTCTTCAAATTACTATTTTACCTTCATATAATACTTTCAACTGAAATATCATAAAGCATATGGCATCACATACAATTTTTCTGAGATAAACCCTATTAGAAACAACACTATCTAAAGACTACAGGACTACCTCAAGGTTTTTAAGATAAACGTACAGCACATTCTCTGGTCCATCCCCAGACATTTGCTTTGCCTTCTTTTCTCCCACAGGGGCCAAGCACGAGCCAATGTAGAGTGAATAATCAGAGTTCAGCACCATCAGAGCTTTCCACAGACCCGATCGGGGAGGCTGCCACGGAGCGACATCCCATTTCTTCCACTTTCCATTTTATCAAGATGAAAAAAACACCAACCCACCACATCAAACCCTGAAGCAATTATCCAGCACATCAAGTAGTGAATTAAATAATACATAAGTTTTCTGCCTTTGCCGAAGGTTGCCCCTGACAGCTGAACCGAGCAGCGACACGCACCAATTCCTGTCGGGATCTGGGAATCCAAGCCGCGATAAACACCTCAAGTTATCAACAATTACCGCACCACGCTAATTTTGTTTCCCATCAGAGCCTCACCAATTCCCACAAACACCAGAGGGCAACCGCATCGCGCAGAGCCGCTCCGTGAGGGGCGGCAAAGGGAGAAGCCCCGGCAGGGCTGCTGAGGGGCCGTGCCGAGTGCGGGAAGCGGAGGGCACAGCCCCGGCTCGGGCTCGGCTCTGCCAGGGCCCGCCCGTTCCGCCCCGCCGCGCTGCGGCCTCGCCCCGCCGGGCCCGGCCCCGCCCGCCCCGATCGGTACCTGCGGGCGCTGCTCCGCGGGGGCTCGTACGGCACGGCACGGCACGGCACGGCACGACCCGGCCCGGCCCGGCCCTGCCGTCTGCTCCGCGGAGGCTCCTCTAGCACAGCCGCCGGCCCGGGGCGGGCGCGGAGCCGCCGCGGCGCTCCCGCCGGGCCCTCCCGGAGGAGGAGCCGCTCCGCGCGCGCGGCTCGGGCCGGGCGGGGGCTCAGCCGCCCCGCCCCCCCCGCCGCGCCCTCCCCGGGACACGGCCGGGCCCGGGCCGGCTCGGCGCGGCCCGTCAGGCCGATC
>JAWWLZ010000139.1:2465771-2477370 GCA_035041345.1 Poliocrania exsul | reverse complement strand
GATATTCTGGCAGAGCACCTGCCCTCCACCTGCCCAAACAGCTGGGGGAACAGTGGGGCATTTTATTCCTCACTGCTCAGCAGGCTGTGTTTGTTTGTTTGCCATTTTCCATGGCCCCACTGCTCTACCCCATCCTGTAAGGGTGGAACCGGGAGCCTGAGGGAGGGATGGAGGGAGGGATGGAGGGAGGGAGGGAGGGATCACCTGCACAAGTGCATGTTGCTGGCATTTGTACCTGGAAAACCACAATTAAAGGGAATTCTGTGGCATGACAGGCAAAGCAATCCATGCACAGCCTAAACCCCCTGACACAGAGTCCCCTCAGACCCCCACCAGCCTTGGAGCAGCTCCATGTCCTGCCTGACCCAGCAGCACTCAGGCTGCACATCCACAGCTGGAACTGAAGGGCCTCCAGAAAGGCTTTCTCCTCCAGGGGAAATACATTCAGGCAGAAAATTGAGGTATCTGTGTATAGATTGTCTAAAGGAGAGCTGTATGGATTACAACACATCATTGTGTCAGCTCTCTAGACATCATTCCCTTGGCTTGTAAGGCCCTTCCAGAAAGCCAGGCTGGATTTTCCCCTCCATGGCACAGCCAGGACAGGCCCATTGGCACACACAGGGCAGTTGTGCCCCCACCCAGGGAGGGCACAGGGACACAGACACACAACTAATGCCAGCCTGGCTCAGGGGCAGGACTGCATAAACATTTTGACTACATTGGGATTGGTTTTTCACTCCACACCCTCCCCCTTCAAATACAAGGTAATGCCCCAGTAGGTCAATAAACAGTTTTTCACCAAAACAAGAGGTTAATCCAAGCCTCTCTGCTCTATCACAGCTCTGATGGTATCAGCTCTAGTTCCAGTCTCTGAGCTCAGTGTGACTCAACAAAAAATCTCCTGAATTCTCAAGTAGGACCCTTATCCTACCACTGGCATTTCCACACTGACCTTCATACAGACAGCACAAAGAGCAGATCTTGTGAAAGGGAACATTTGTTTATATTTTGAAGCACAAGAAAATCAGGATCTGTTGGTCACAGATGACACACCAGAAATCTCTCAAGAGAGCTTTCCTTTGACTGACAAAGTGGCTTCTCTCAGAGAAACCCCCCAGAACAGTGGCAGAAATAAACACAAAGGAATTTAAGCAGAGAATAACAAGTCAAGTTTCAACACCCACCAAATCTGCAGTCCTTGGGAAATGTTCACAATTGATACAGAACACCTGCAGATCCTTGGGTTCCAACAGAACTCTCCAAAGGTTTCTCATTTTGTCAGTCCCTCCCCTTGCACACCCATCAAAGAGGATGCACAGGCTGTGCCTGCTGCCCTGACTGACTGTGAGGGGCTCTGCTCAGGCAGCCCCTGCACTGCACAAATGTTGTGTCTCAGCTGAACTCAGCACACAAATCATCCCATTGGAACTGGGGAACTCATTGACAGCCTTATCAAAGTGGAAAACAGCACCAGAATAGATGGACTGTAATAAAACTGATACAGCAGCTCACAAAGTTTTATTTGAAGAGTTAAATGGATTCAGATTGGCTTCCATTGAAGCATCAAACTATGAATTGAGAAGTGATGAAGAGCCATTAACTGAGATCACAAGATTTGTTGCCCCAAACAGCAGCAATGCTTTGTGAGCTGCCTCAGGACAGTGAGTGGAGCTGCTTTTATTCTCCACCTTCATCCCAAAGCACTGGGGCAGTCACAGCATGTTCATTCCCTCTGCACTCTCCATTAATCCCTCTGGGAAAGCAAAGCAGCAGCTCCAGGGACTCAGCCCTGCACTCAGACCCTTCTCTGCACCATCTCTGCTGTCCCTGCAGGCACAACTCTGTGCCATGGCATTGTGGCTCTGTCCTCATGGCTCTGGCAGTGAGCTCTGACCTTCACACCAGCTCTCTACACCTTCTCTCCACCCCTGGGGCTTTGGGCACTGTCCTACAGATGCCATGGGGGTTGCCAACACCTGCTGAGGGGCACTGTGCAAGAGCCACTGGCTGTTGGTTCCAGCTCAGCCCTGGGGCTGCCCAGTGACCTGGGAAAAGTCAGGCCTGAGCCAAATAATGCTCTTGAGCTTTGGGAACTTTGGGTGAGTTACTGGTTAAGAGGGATGGATCTTATCTTTGCTCAGGCAGGATGTACAAATATATTAAAAACTAAAGGTACTTTTTTCCCTCTGCAGTGAGCAGCAACCCTGAATTTTTGCTGTTGGTCACCAGGAGTCCTTTCTCACTCACAGCAGTCCCGTGTTCCTGTAATGAGGGAGGAGTCGTGTCAGGAGCAGCAGGCAGGGACCATGAGCCCTTGGGCTGCTGGGAAACAGCAGGAGTCCCACAGGCTCAGAGAGGGAGGCAAAGAGAAAAGGCCTTACAGGAATGTTTGAGCCTAAAGGGAAGTTTGATACACAGAAAATAAAGACATTCTGACTTTGAGTGATGCTGGAACCAGATGAAAGGAAACCTCTGGCTGCCTGCAGGGGAATTACTGCCAGCCATGCCCTCCAGGGCAGACAGATCAGCCATGGCCACACTGCCCTGGCACAACAAGTGTCCTGCTCCTCTGCTCAGCCCTGGCATCAGCAACACCCCCTTTGCCTGCTTGTTAACCCAGCAGGCTCAGGGAGGAGGGCTCTGTGTAGGAACTGGCCACGAGAGAATCAGCTTTGATTCCTGACACAACATTAACACATGGTATTAATAAGGGGCTGTTTCTCTTCACTGTCCTGCTGTCAGTTGTGAACAGTCGAGTCCTAATCTCCCAATCAATCACCTTCAACACCAGTACCCTTCAGTCATCAATCAAAAGCATTTTCAGGGCCAAAGCAGGAAGTTTTATTTAGCCAAGAGGCAGCAATTCTCAAACCTCCCTTTTCCTCCAGCTGCCTGAACTGCAGAAACATTGCAGTCCCTGCAGGTGTGTGACATCCCAACAGTGCCAGGGCAGAGCTCTGCCCTTGCTGGGACAGGCCCATGTCCAGGGGCACAGCTGGGCACAGCACTGAAGATCTCACAGGGACCAACTCCTGAGTCCTTGGCCAGACGTGCCCAGCTCGGGGCTTCACCCCCTGGGAGTCCCTGAGTGCCCAGCAGTGCCCACGGGAACACAGCACCTCAAAGACCAGTTCCTAAGGCTCCATTAGTAACACTAATTATGAAATATGGCCTATTCTCAGGCTTTTTTCAAATTAATAAAGCACAGGAACTCTCCCAAGCCTTTGAGTTTCTGAGCATAAAAGGCTGTTGAACTTGAAGGGGGAGAGTTTCAAAGGCACAAATGGCACTTAACTTGCAATTATGCCCAGGAAAATGTCCCACTAATGGCTAATAGAGCTGATTTATTTTCATAAACTTTAATTACTTCACAGTATTCTTTTTCTCACTGAGCAGGATAATCAGTTCAACAGAGCAGCTCAAACCAAACGTGCAAACTGCAAGGCAGACCTGCTCCAGTGCCAGGTGTGCACGTGCAAGGTTGAACTCCTTATCCATTCTAATATTCAGACACTGGTTAGAACATCTGCACACAACAGACAGTGTTTACATTACACCTGACTATCAGTATTTTAACTGGGAGGGACTTGACCAGTGTTATTTGGAGGCACAGCACCTCCCTTTGCCCCTGGTGGGGGCAGAGGCACCCACAGCTGCACCCTGAGGGTTCAGCACCTGCTCATCCACTGGGCAAATCCCTGCCCCACCTTCACTGTTCCTTAAGGCTCTGAAGGACTGATCTCTCCAAGTACAGAATGGACACTGGAGAGAAAAGTCCTACAAATCTTCCCTCAGAGTCCTCTCATGTCTCTCACCTTGGTCACATGAGTTTCCCAGTCCAACACTGGATTCATCCCCCCTTCAAAACACTCATGCAGTGTGACCTGGAACACAGCCCCACGTGTAAAACCATTTACATTTTCCTAATTTTGTCCTCCACTCCTCAGTCATTGCCATTTGACAGAGACACATCCTCAGAAAGTTGAGTTTAGAGTTTATTTTTATCCCCTAAGAGCACAGGAGAGCTGTTTAATGCAGCTCATCCTAAAGCAGCAAGAAAGGAGTGACACTGAGAGCTCCTTGAACTGCTCATACACTTCCCTCTCCACTCACACTGCCAGCAGCAATCACCAGCTTCATTAACATGTGTTTTAATTGCCCTATGGATTTTATTTTACTCTTCTTTCCCTTCTTGTTGCAGATCATGTTGAGAGGCCTCTTCATTGATTATTGGCAGCTGCTGCATCCTGAGGAAACCTCTTCCAACTCAGCTCTCCAGATCCTTTGACTTCCTGCTCCAGCAGCTTTACAGCCCCCCTGAGAGCTCCATAAATGCCCTGCAATGGTCACATGAACACCTTGGAAGGGGAACTGGCACCTCTGCAGCTCCTCCTTCCTGTGGCACTTTAGGAAGAGAGAGAAGCAGAAAAGCAGCAGGTTTGGACTCCCACAAAAGATGAATCTGATGGTGAAGCTCCGCAGGAGTTTCAGAACGCTGCTCATTGTCCTGGCAGCCTCCTGCCTGGCCACCATCCTCCTCTCTGCCTACTTCCTCTACTCTGGGCACAGCCAGGACGTGGCCCTGGTGGAAACCACCGGGGCAGCCGAGTGTGACCCCCTCAGGCTGCTGCCCTACAGGGCTGTGGAGAGGAGAAGGGCCAAGCCCAGGGATCCATCCAGGACCGACCCCACCGTGCTCCTGTTTGTGGAGAGCCAGTACTCCCAGCTGGGGCAGGACATCATAGCCATCCTGGAGGCCAGCAGGTTCCAGTACCACATGGTCATAGCCCCGGCCAAGGGGGACATTCCCCCTCTCACGGACAACGGGAGAGGGAAATACACCCTTGTTATCTACGAGAACATTTTAAAGTACGTGGCCATGGACTCGTGGCACAGGGAGCTCCTGGAGAAATACTGCGTGGAGTACAGCGTGGGCATCATCGGGTTCCACAGAGCCACCGAGAACAGCCCCCCCAGCATCCCCCTGCCGGGGCTGCCCCTGCTCCTGCACACCAACGTGGCCCTGCGGGACTGCCTGGTGAGCCCCCAGGCGCCCCTGCTGCGCATCACCAGGGCCCCGGGGGCGCAGGGGGGGCCCCTGCCCGGGCAGGACTGGACGGTGTTCCAGCCCAACCACTCCACCTACCGGCCCGTGCTCCTGAGCCACCTGCAGCCCTCCGGCCCCACCCCCCCGGCGCTGCCCAGGGCCGCCCCGCACCCCACGGTCATCCAGGACCTGGGGCTGCACGACGGGATCCAGAGGGTCCTGTTCGGGAACGGCCTGAGCTTCTGGCTGCACAAACTGCTCCTCATCGACGCCATCTCCTTCCTGTCGGGGCAGAGGCTCTCGCTGGGCCTGGACAGGTACATTCTGGTGGACATCGACGACATCTTCGTGGGCAAGGAGGGCACGAGGATGAAGGTCAGCGATGTGAAGGTAAGGCAGGAGCTGGGGGGGACCAGCCCAGGCACTTTGGGTGCAAATGGGGACTTAGAGACAGGAAGGCTGAAAATGCTGCACAGCTCCATTCCCTGGGACAGGCTGAGAGTGCCCAAGTGCAGCCAGCAGGGCCAGAACCCACAGCCTGAGATGGCTGGGAAAGCCTCTTTGCCCACAGCCAGCCGGGGTGGATGGATGGATGTGCATATGGAGGGGCATGCACAGGTATGGGGGGTGTGTATCTGTAACATCATTTACAAGCCTTTCTTACATTGTTTCTGTCACTACTCCTGGAAAGTTGGCAGAACAACAGAAGTTGGTGCCTTTTTAAACCTCACTGTCACTGTATTTACAAAGAACACAAGAGCAAAAGGAAAAAAACAAAAGGCCTGAAAAAGTTAGAGCCCAAATTTGACTTGTAAGAACAAGCAGGATAATTTTCATTGGCAGATGAGCATTTAAAGCCACCAGGGACAGGATGGGAGCACAGCAGACACTTGACAAGTGGCACAGCCACCTGATACAGTGCAAAGCCCATGGGCTGTTCTTCAGGGGCTCCTTCACACTTATTTGATGATCTGGAGCACCCAGGGATGCCCCTGGATTTGTTCACTGCAATTTTCAAAGGTGTGTGAAACTTGGAAAGCACAGACAGAACTCCATAGCAGGGCAGTTATTCCCTGGGAATTTTCCACATGGGGAAATCATTCAGGGATTAATAGCAGTCCCTAAGCATGGAGTATCACATCCCAAGCCTTTATTCTAGAGAGGTGTTTTTTCTTTAAATACCCCAATGCTTTCAAGGAAAATAAGCAAGCCTTTTGTTTGGAAATGCTGATTTGTATTTTATTTCTAAATTCTTATTCCCATTTCTGTGTTCATCTGCCTCCCCATCCAGACCACTGACACATCCAAACACCCAGCAAAAGCAACAGTCTCATACACAACTAAACCAGTTTGGCCCATCAGAGCAGTTTGGGTGATTCTATCACAGCCAAAGCAGGCACAGGATGCTCCTCAGGGCTGGTTTGGAGGGCCTGGTGTCTTTGGGAGCTGAGCTCTGCACAAGCTCAGGGATCAAGTGCTCTCTCTGGAAACATCTGCTAAAATGCTCGAGGAAGGGCTTGGATACAAGAGGAAATGAACTGACAAGGCAATTGTGAAAGGAGTTTGCCAGCAAGAGCTTTCCACCTGCACATCTTTGAGAGCCTCTTTCTGACCTGGTTTGCTCCACTGAGCAAGGCTGTTGTTATTCTACACTGGTTAAAGAGCCCCATTCCCAGCACAGGAGTGGCCACACAGAGACACTTGGGATTCAGGCCATACTTTTCACTGCAATAACCTCATTATGCTTCAAAAATAACGAGTCACCTCCTCTATTACCCAGCAATGACCAGCATGGCCAGGCAAACCCTTCCCCTGTGCCTGGCAGAGCAGCCATTGGGGCCTCCCTGCTCCTCACAGGGGACACAGCAGGGACCTCCAGAACCCACAGGGCCTGGAGCAGGAGCTGGATGCTGTTCAAAGCCTTCAGCATTATTTTATACCCTGCACACATTGATCCACCTGAGCCCCCAGCAGTGCCCACTGCTGAGTACCCAGACAGCCACAGGACACAGCATTGCCAGCAGTCAGGCTGTTTGCAAGGAATGCCTGGTGAGTCTTCTCTTACAGCCTGTGTTTGAGTCAAGGTCCAAAGGGGAGCTCCCATCCTTCCCACATCTCCCCAGATTAGCAGCCCACTGGCATCACAAACCCACCAACAGGGCCCCTCAGGGGATAAACCCCCTCCTCACCTCACACAGGGAATCACAGCACAACCCACAGGGAGAAATCCTTGGCAGGCACAGGCTCAGACCCTTCAGCCTTCCCTGCTTTAATGACTTTTGGGGACATTAAAGAGGTTATTGTCCCTTTTTACATGAGTGTCCCCACATAAATCCACTCTGCCACTTGAGCACCCACAGATACTCTGTGGCTTCATTTCCAGTCAGTTCCCTGAAAACACCAAATAACCTCCCTCTGTTCAGCCTCTCCAGCATTTCCTTCCAGTGCCCAAACACACAAGTGCCCACTCAGAGGGCACAGCTACAAATGATCCTCTGAGAACAATATCAGTGTGGAACAACAATAAGTCAACCTGTTTCTGTGCAGTTACTTCCCACAACTCCAAGGATTCCATTCCCTCACAAAGCCCTTTCTCCAGTAGGTGCTTCAGGGATAACAGACAGTTTTATACATGGTGCATCAGCCAGAGAAACAGAGAGCAGAGAACAGAGTTATTATGGGCTGTGTTTACCACAGAAATCTCCCAGTCCCTCGTGTTGTTCAGGTTGTGCAAGGTCATGTCTGGCTGGGTAATTAAACAGGAGCTCAGCAGAGCCACAGAAAGCTTTTCCCAAGCTTTGGGGAGATCTGTCTGGAGCCCAGCAAGGCTCTGCACATGAACTGCTCCCTTTCCTGCCTGCCAAGGTGTTATCTCAGTGCTGGATTTGAGAGGGCAAAAGAAGTCCCCAGCTCATCTGCAGAGTTACTGAATTTGGGTGCTTGCAAATGGTGTTGGTTCCAACCACACAAGTTCAGCATCACTGGCATCAGGGACTGAGCAAAGAACTCTTAGAAACATCTGGGCCTGCTGTGTCTGGAAGTGCCATCAAAAACACACAAACCTCTCACCTTTACAGTTCCCTTTTCACTGAGCACAAACAAAGCTGCATCACCCAAAAAGAGAATAAGAACTTGCTCAAAGCTGTATTTTCTGTTGCTATAGTATGAGACAGGACAATATTTACTCACCAGGAAGAGCTCAGTGCAGTCCCCAGGGCTTTTCCAACACCTTTCTCAGGTGCACTTTCTGCTGTTCACTCCAAAGCCCTGCAGGGGCACAATGCAGTCTAAGGCACTTACTCTTCAATAAGCAAAACAAATAAAACTAAAAAACCAAATCCAAACAAAGTAAAAAGCATTTGCCCCTCACTTTCTACTCTCCTCTTAGTTCAAAAATGTACTTAGTCCCCCAACTTCCCTTTTCTACCTTCTTGCAGGTGGGCTCTCTCAGCCCCCCCTGCTTCCCTCTCTCCCTCCCTCCCAGCTGGAGCTGATCACCAAACAGCCATTGCTGTCCCAGCACCCCCATCTCACACAGCCCCTTCTCCAAAAGCTCTGCTTCCCTCTTCTGGATTCCCTCCCATTGCTGCCATGAGGCCAGAGCATCCTTGGGCTGTCTGAGCTCCCCCAAAGTGATGGCTGGGGGCTTGGGAATGTCCCCTGTGTTCCTGCAGGCTCCATCCTCCCTTCTCCCTGCAGCCCCCCCTGTGCTCTCCTGCCTTCTGCCCCTCTGGGCTCCCCTTCCTTCAGTGGGAATGGCATCAGGCTGACCCCTCCTCACTGCCACAGGCTGCCCTTTGGCCTTCACCTTCACCCCCAGGAAAGTGCCTTGAGCTCTCACAGGCTGTGAGTTTTGGCTCAGTTTAGTATTCCAAAGACAAGAATTCATGTTGGAGTCACATCTCTCATGGTAATCCCAAATTAAGGAGTCCTGGCACAGCAGGAGGCTGAGCTGAACTGAATCTCTCCAGCACAGGCTGTTCCTGATCCTTGTGCAAGGACAGCTGCTGGCAGGGGGAATTCCTGGGAATGCTGGGCCACATCCCCAGGCAGGGCAGAGGGGTCAGCCAGGACAGAGCTGGGGGTGGGCACAGGGTGAGCAGAGCTCTCTGTGCAGCTGCTGAGTGCAGAGTCAGGGCAGGGGACAGGGGACACACCCCTGGAGCTCCAGCTCAGGGCTCTGCAGGGCTCTCTGGGTGCCCTTGCACCCATCCTGCACCCACACTGAGCTGTGGGGAAGGGGATGGGGAGGCAGAGCAGCCCAACCCCTCAGGGAGCATCCAGGGACCTCCAGGTGTGCTCAGGGTCAGCCCCCACATCCCCAGGGCCTGAGCAAAGCTCCAAACTCCTGGTGCTACAGAGGGCACTGGAAACAAATCTGCTTTATTGTCCCTTCATCTGTGGCTTTTTCCTCCAGCAGCAGCTGCAAAGAGCAGTTGGTTCCTCGCTGCTGGTGGGAGATAAAATGGTCATCCCACCCCTTTGGCTGAGCCCCTGCCAGCCCAGTGAGCAGGGCAGGGCCAGGGCAGGGGACACTGAGGGCAGGAGAGGAACGAGCACAGGGAGCCAGGGCAGCCAGCCCAGCACTGGCACTGCAGCCTGGGTGGCACTGGTGGCACCTCTGACAGCACTCAGAGGGGCAGGGCAGGACACAGGGAAGGGAAATTCTGCAGTTCCCACTTCTGGATGGTCCTACAGCATTTAAAGGGGAATTGAAATAGTAGGGCAGAGGCATTGTAAGAAAACTTCAATAATCAGACACTGTTTTTAAAGATGGGAGTGTCTGCTCCATTCTGCTTCAGCAGAGGTGACAGCTCATTCAGTATTTCCCTTGTCCTGGTCTCCTGAATCCCCCAATTCCTTCTGTAATAACTGGAGTGGGGAATGCTGCTCCAGTGCCTTGCCAAGACCCATCACACAAATGTTTCCTGTTTCTTTTCCTCACCAGACTGTTCTCTCATTCAGAATTTCAGTACAATGGAGTTACACCCACAGTTCCTTGGCCATCAGCAGAGCATTTACTGTGCTCCCTGGCAGCCTGAGGGACTGACTGGCTGTCCCAGCACCCTCCCTGGATTCCAGCAGGAAATATTAAAACTAATTTATAATGGCAATAGTTCCAGTAGTTTATAGATAATGTTTTATAATAGTTAGGAATGTCTCTCCAGAAATGTCAGGAAGAGAACAAACCCTTTTTTATTCAGTTCCAATAAGAACTTCATGTACCAGACAATGACAGGCCCAGCTATTCCCAATGCCCTGCAGAGTCTCAGTTACCCCCTGTCCCCACCCAGCCAGCCCCAAACACGGCGGGCTCTGGGGGGTGACCACACTCAGCCCCTCCAGCAGGGACATCCTGCTCTTTCTGACACCTCTGGCTGGAACAGGCTGGATCTGTTACCTCAGAGTTTCATTGGTTTAATTGGTGCAGGCACTTAATTGGCATTTTTGCATTGATTTTTTAAAAATCACAAATTAAATATAATAACACTGGTATCACCTTCCCAATAATTTCTGGCCAAGGTGTGGAAAAACTCAAAGACTTGGAGATCAGGGTTTTAGTTCTCCTCCCTTCCAGCTTGTGTAGCCATTTGTCCTTGGGCTGAATGGGTGGAAACCCTTCCCTAATGGCAGAGTGGCCACGCAGAGGAAAAGGAGGTTGATATTCCTGCTCCTCCATCCCCTTGGGCTGCTCCAGTGCAACAGCTGCTCCTGCCAAATGTTGGTTTATTCACTGCAGAGTTTCACCAGAGTGTGACTCAAACAGAATCATGTTCTGCAGCTCCTCTGCTCTGGCAGCCTGAAGGAAAAGTGGGCAGTTTGTAGAATATTAGAAAAAAATTATTCCAAAGATGATAATTAAATGTAGCTTTGGAATTGCTGATCCTCCAGAAATTAAAAACTGCAAATAATTCACACTCTGCTGAGAGACTTCTCCAATATGAGACTATCCCAGGAAATGGGTATTTCAGGTTTTGCTGCCTCTTCATTTCGTGTAAAGGCAGAATTATTAATGTGGCTTTGACATTACATATTAAATCCCAAACACCAACACTGAGGTGATTGCTAAAAATTGTCTTAATGTTCTATCTGAACTGAATTCAGGCTGAATTAAAGCCAAGGGCTCCAAGGCCTGGGTGTTTCTCAGCCCAGAACAGCAGCCCCTGCAGCAAAGGTGGGATAAAGGATGTTGGATCCCCATTTCTGACACAGCCTGGTGTGGCTTCCCAGAGCTCAGGGAATGTCTCTTGGCTCCCAAAGCTCAGGGAATGTCTCTTGGCTCCCAAAGCTCAGGGAATGTCTCTTGGCTCCCAAAGCTCAGGGAATATTTCCTGGTTCCCAAAGCTCAGGGAATGTCTCTTGGCTGCCAAAGCTCAGGGAATATTTATTGGCTCCCAAAGCTCAGGGAATGTTTCTTGGCTCCCAAAGCTCAGGGAATATTTCCTGGCTCCCAAAGCTCAGGGAATGTTTATGGCTCCCAAAGCTCAGGGAATGTCTCTTGGCTCCCAAAGCTCAGGGAATGTCTCTTGGCTCCCAAAGCTCAGGGAA
>JAWWLZ010000139.1:2439503-2450169 GCA_035041345.1 Poliocrania exsul | reverse complement strand
GGATAATAAAACATGCCCTGAATAATAAAATGTGCCCTGAATGCCTTCTCCTCTTCCTTCCCCTTCCCATTCCTGCTAAATGTTGAGCCCCTGAGAGGAGGGATACCATCCCCTGACCAATCAGCCAGGAATAAATTGGGTGCTGGGTGTTCATTTCGAGTCCAAACCACCCATTTCATCTCCCTCAGTAGCAAATTTTGTTTGCAAAGGGTTTGAAATTGGTGTTTATAATCAGTGTGGGAGGAGGTACAACACAGGGACCCCAATCAGCAGGGGCTAAGTTGCTGATTTTATTTGGGTTAAGATTAGTTTTGCTTTTTCTTTTACTCCAGTGCATGTTCATGGGATGGGAATCTCCATCAGACACCATTTCTTACACTGCCTTTATTGTGTCTGTTTGTCCTTCCAGTGTGACTGCAAAGGTTGGACCTGCCTATGGACTGGACTCCTCCATCTCTGTCCTCCCTGGAAATGCTCCCAAAAATAAGGATTTACAAGGGACACAGACTGAAGGTTCCAGTGCTCCAGGGACTGCTTAACTTTTATAAGATTGTTCTCATTCCTGCAGCATTTCAGAACAAAAGACATCCTGGCCATAAAAATTTCACTGCCTTGCCCAAGCTCTTTAATTTTTTCTTTCCCCTCCTGTGTGACAACAGCAAATCCAGCTGAACAAACACCTGGTGTTGAAGCAAAAGGGATCCAAATAAATGTGATCCCTCCAAGGATTTTGGTTGGGGGGTGGTGGGGGAGGCCAAAGGCTGGAATGGTTTGAAATTATTGATGTGCACACACCTGACTGGGGGTTCTTGACACTGCCACAGAATAAACACTTCTGGGGGTGGATTAGAGAGCTTTTCTTCTCTAAGTAATAATAATTATAATAATAATTTCCCCCTGCTCTGTTTGAGGGACTTCCAAAGGCCCTGATTTCAGCTGCTGCAAATCTCTCAAACTGTGCACTCAGGATTATGAGACACATTTTCCTTCCCCCCTTCCCTCTAAAATCTCATAATGCTTCTACTTTTCCTCATAAAATATTCATTTGTTTTACAGATCTGTGTCAGAGTGAGGTTAAATCACACCACAGCCAAGAAGTCTTGGTACAAACCCTACAGAACAGCAAATTGTGCCTCTCTAGATCTTTGGCCATTGCACAAATCAGAAATGGCATTTACAGGTATCTCTGTACCAGTTTGGGGGTTTTTTCTTTTCTTTCTTGGTGCTTGCACACAATGGAGACACTGTAAGTGAAATATTCAAAGTATTTTAGGACTTTATTTGTAAAAAATCCTAAAAACTACTTGCAGGTCCTCAGAAACTAAAAATTCACCAGCTTTTCAAAGCCCCTCCAGACATTCCCACCCTGCTCCTTTGGATCCCAAGGGCCTTTATGCAGCCAAATGAAGTGATTACTGGAAAAAAAAAAGGATAGAAGGAAACCAGCCAGGTTTTCCCTGTCACTCACAGATCCCTGTCCTTTCCTGGCCACCTCTTGTATTCCTTGGGTGTGGAAATTGCAGCTGAAACCTGGCAATGAACCTGGAAGGTTCTTGCCTAACCCAGGAATCTTTCTGGGCTCAAAAGTTTCCTGTCTGAGTCTTACTTACTAAAAGAACAGCAGAGCTCTTCCAAAACTTTAGTATTTCTAAAAAAAAAAATCATTATAGTTTGTATTTTCCCCTCCTGGAAAGAGATTTATCCTCCCCCAAGATGTGGAAACCTGAAAGCACTAAATGAACTGAGCTGATGTGTTTGTGAGAGGAGAGAGAACCCCTTTGTCAGTCCTGGAAACACCCACACCCCAGTTACAAACTGATTTATGGAGCCCCAGGAATGAATTCTGCATGTCAGGGAAACTCCTCTTTCTGGCATCAGTGACAATGAAATCTGCTCAGGAAGGAGAGAGAAACCCAGCAAAGAAAATGTTATTTACTGACACTGCAGCTGCAGCACCTCTGGGCAATCACACCAAGGAAGCAAAGAAAAATTTAATGAGCAATCTGATTTAAAAAGAACAAAAATCACCTTTTAGGAGCAAGTTTTCTGTCTGAGGTATCACCTACCCACCCTCCCTGGGGCTGCTGCCCATCCTCAAGATCTATTAATTTACGTGTACACTTCAAGCCCAAGGGAATTTCTTCCCTGAGAGGAGAAATCCCAATCTCCCAAGCAGGCACCATCTTTCATTTCCTACACCACACAGGCTTTAATTGCTTTGAAATGTCCTAGTTAATTAAGGTGTGCTCTACGAGTGTGTTGAGCTCAACCCTCCAGAGGGGACAAAAATGAGTTTCCCCTTTCCAAAGCAAAAGTGCCATGGACAGATCCAGGTGTAGCAGGAAGAAGGGTGAGGAAATGCCTCATTTTTGCCCCCTCTGGAGGACTGAGCTCTGAGGGAAGTGAAGGGAAACATTTCCCACTCTGTGCTTCTTCCATAAAACACTGACAAAGTATTGAGTGCTAAAGCAGAAATCTCACCTTGCCCTTGGATCTGTTTAACAGTGGCACATTAAACACATTTTTATTTTACATAATAAAGAAGAATAATCCTGGACACTTAACAGTGAGACACAAGGAAGACATTATAAAATTTGGAGATGGGCAATAAACTACTTTGATAGGTGGCCAACTTTAAGTACATCCATTTTCTGGTTTCCTTCCAGTGTTCAGTGCCCTGAGTGGAGGTGATGGAGCCAGCCTGGAATGGGGCCAGTAGGGCTGAAAATACCTGCAGGTCTTGGAAACATTGCAAGTTTTCTCAGTTGAAAGTTACAGGCAACAGCACAGACCTTAAAATCAAAAACTGTGCCTCAAAGCAGCTGCCAAGTCAAAGGGAATCATGGATAATGTGCCCAAAGTGGATGATGTTCTTGGCTTTGTCTCCCCCTTGTTGGTGGGTAAAGAACCAAACTCACCACTGGTGATAAAGTCAGAGAACCATCAAGGTTGGAAAAGATCTTTAGGATCATCAAGTTGCTATTAAAAGCAAAAGGGGAGGTGGGGAAAGCAGTGCCAAGACATGAACTGCAGCTCAGCCAAATTTAGCTAGAAATGAGCACAGGATTCAACCTTTCCTTTCCTTGCATTTCTAAACACCCTGCAAATGTTTCACAGCAGATTCACAAGGTAACCTTTCACTTTTTTTGGATTTGGGATGAGGATTTCTGTATGCAAGGGCAGGATGGGAGGGGGGCTAAATACATGTATGTGGGGTTAAAAATAAGAGCCCTCCAGATCCAAAGTTCCCCCACGTGTCAGCAAAGGAGGCACTTGGAATTAAGTGCTAGACAAGTATGGAAAGCTGAGCTTGAGAAACAAGCAGGAATAGGATTATCCTAATCCAATGAGACATAATTAAATGCAGGAATCAAAGGCTCTTAATGGCACAGAACTTGTTAGAGCCTTGAAGTGGGTATTTGCACTTGATTTGCACTTTATTCTGTATTTTTAAGCTGCAGCTTCTTCAAAAAAACCCAAAGCTTTTTCAGAAGGAACAAAAGATGACAGAGAGGTTCATAAATCACTTGGGGAAAAGGCAAAAGAAACAAAAATAACAAAAACCAACATTACAAGAAGACTGTTCCTCAAAAACCCCCAAGAGAACAAAGGCAAGGAAACCTCAGCAGCACCAGTGCTGACATTGCTTTGAGATCTTTGCTCCCAGTTGTGTGTCCATAACAATCCTTCAAAGGATCAGTGCTGGACACCAGAAGGGTATCCCAAGGCTTTGCCTTCTGCCAAGCCCACGGAGCTCCCACTCTCCATACCCATGACAAGTAACTCAGTTCACCCTCTCAGTAATTCAGCACCAAGCCAAATGCTGATTGGATTAATAAAACAATGTCAGGAGTTGTCTTTGCAGGGTTGTTTTCTTGCCTTTCCTGGCTTTCTCTCCCTTTTTTTAGCTTGTTATCTCTTCATCCTGGTTTTCTCTCCTCCCAAGACAGGAAAAGAGGACAGAAGGTCAAAAAAGAAATATATTCCATTTGCCCACTCTCTAAATAAAAAAGAACCCCCAAATTCCCCAAGCTCTTGCCACCTTTTTTTTCCCATCTTCTCAGAAGAGAGACATAGAGAAGGAAAACAGGGCATTTCTTTGCTTTTAACATGCTTGGAAATGGAGTGTAAACACAAAATATGTATCACTGACCCCTCTTGGGTGATCAATACACCTGAGGAGATGTTTGATATTGATCTCCAGCTCCTGCCTCTGTGCTGGTGCCAGCACTACACAGAGGGATCCTGGGGGTGGATAAACAGCAAATAAAGGGCAGTTTGTCTGCTGGGATATATTGATTAAGTGGCTGTAAAGCCATTGGGGAAGAGTTATGGGTGGGTGCCTGTCCTTTATTGCTGTCACAGGCACGAGGCTCTATCTGGGGGCACCTCTGATGCTTCCAGAGATGGGATATTGGGCAAGACAGAGCTCTGGGAATAAATGGCACAGGCTCATTTTAGCTGACTCAACATGGAACAGATTTCTCCCTCCTTGCAAGCTTTGTTTGGAGTGTGAGAGATGCTGTGGGAAATCAGGTATTAAAGCTCCTCTTCCCTCCTCTGGGCTTTCCCTTGGAAAGGAGAAACCAGCAGGAATTTACCCAACACTATGAGATAAGTGTCATTACCTGATTTTACAATTTTTTACCTGATTTTCTGCCCTGACAGGAGGCCTTGCCCTCACCTCCCTCCCCACCAAGGTGTTCAACTTGTGGTGCACAAGGGCTGCAACTTTTCTCTCCACCTTTCAGAGCTTCAATAGTCTCAGTGACAAAGAATTGTGGCTTCTCTCCTAACTGAATTTATTCAGATTCAAATTAATTTCCTTCCTTTTTTTAAATTTTTTATAACGGAGTATTTTATATCAAGTTGTAGTAGAATAAGGGAGGAATCAGGAGGTACAGCAGAAAGGCAGAGCCCCAAAGCCACACCCGCCTTCTCCCCGCCTGACCCGGCCGGGCTCGCAGGGTGAGAAGCCCCACAGTGCCACCTTTTGCTCATTTATTTGGCAGCAGCCAAAGGCAACGAAGGGCTGGACCACTGAACTGGGCATTTCTCAGCCACACCACACTGGGGACAAACCTGCAGCATCTGTTAATCGTTGATATCCTAATTATACATCTGTTAATAGCAAGTTTCATCATCGGGTTAATAGCAACAGTCTGTTCCTGCCTGTGTGTGCTCAGCAAAACCAACCTGAAGGGCACAAAAAACATGCCCAAGGGTTTCCTGCTGAAAGATTGTGCCCTTGGCAGCAAGGTCAGTTCTCCAGGGTGGTGCTGGAGGAGACAGATCTTTAGAATGCCCTTTGGAAAAATCCCACCAGCAGGAAGGCCACGAAATATTGAAATTTGCTCAACAAAAGGCTGTTCTGGGGTGAAATGGCATTAAATGGGTGAACTTGGAGATAGGTAAGGAATCTTAAAATACATCCTGAGGGCTACAATGTCTCCATTTAGTCCTTATAAAATAAATAAAATAAAAGCAGCCAAGCTTGGGGAAATGGGATGGAATGAGATCATGTTTAAGGTCCCTTCCAACCCAACCCACTCTGAGATTCTGTGCTAACACACAGACTGTGTCTCCTTCCCCACACCCCTCCCAGTGCCAAGGATAGAGGGGGACAGGAGCACTCCTGGATCCGGGCACGGGGGTTGGATGGGATCACCTGGGGCATAAAAACAGAACCAAGAATAAATTTAGAAGGAAAGAAAAAAAAAAGAGCTGTGCCAAATTGCTGCTCCAAGAACATGAGGAGACAAATAAATGGTCATTCAATGCTTAAGGCATAAATAAAAGTCAAATTCAAGCTGTTCTCACCTGCTGACTCATTTCAAACACCACACAAAGTCTCACCCTCAGAGTTTATCACCTCTAAAAGCTTAGAGCTAAACCCTTGAACGCAGAGAGTTATTTTTTAATCCTTAAGCTCAAAGCTCTCATCAAGTCTACAACATCCCAATGCCTGGAATGCTTATAAGGTGCCAAAGAGAAGCCCTGGCTGTATTTTTTATGGATTAATTACGTGCTGGCAGGGAGGGGACTTTGCTCTTGTAGGGGCCACCTGCTCATCTCATTATCAAATGCCTTGTACCAAGTCAAAACATGTGATAAACCACCCAGTGACTCCAGAGAGGTGTGGAGGGAGTGTTAAACAGCTGCTGTCAGGCTGTGGTGGAGCTTGTTCTGCTCTCCTCACTCACCCCCTGACAGGCAGGGATGGGCAGTCCATCAGTGTGAGGATTTTAATCCCACCCCATCCTCAGTGAGCCCTAAAGCATCAGATGCCCAAAAACCACACACAGACATCCTGTTCACACCCAAAAATACCCACAAAATCCCATTTTTAATCGGGACATTGCACTGCCTTTTCCCATCAGCACCAGGGTGAGCTCGGACAGCGCCGTGACTGCTCCTGACTCACCCTGGGAAAAGGCTTTGCCCAAACCCTGATAAATCCAGGGGCTTTGAGCAGGGCTGGTCCAACAGGCTGAGTCATCCTTCAGGAGCTGCCGTCACCCCATTGTGCCATCAAATCACCTCCTTTGTCCTCCACAGCCTTGGCCGAAACCAAAACCAGCATTTGCAACACTCCTCCTCCTCCCTACACTCGCCCAGCGAGAACTTGCTTGGGTTTGTTTGCTCTGTGATCCAGCAGAGATCTCAGAGGGGCTCTGAGAACAAAGTCACCTTTGTGGCACCTGTCAGCAGAGCTTTATTAGCCCTCGGATCCCGATGGCTGACGAGATAAAAGGAGGGGCTCTGTCAAACCACACAATGGGTGTAACCCTGTAAGTCAGCAAAGAACTCGGACTGTTCCTCCTTTCTCTGTTTCCCCACAGCCCTCACAACTCCCACTATTAATCCTTGGCTGTGGCAAGAGAGCAAACAGGAGGTGCTGGGGAAGGAACCTCTCCTTGATTGTCTTCAGGCCCTGAGGTTCCTTTGGATCTTCCTGTTGTCCACTCTCCCCTGGGAGAAAAGCTTTCCATGGGAACATTTTCCCTTCAGCCTGAGCAGTTTGACAGAGGGATATCCCTGCCCACAAATTAGGGGTGGATGGTTTAATCCCTGCCTGTATCAGGAGCTCTTCTGGAACATAAAGATCATTATGAAATGATGCCTTGAGAGAATTTAAAAAAAAAATAAAAAAGGGGGCTGGGGGTTGCACATTTTATCTCCCCTCTAATTAATGATCCTTTATATATGTTTTTGTCATAACAAACTACAGTGTCTGGCGTCTTCTGAGAAAAATGTCATGACCTGATTTTTTAGCACTGTCTGAGACCTTCCACCCTCAGAAACAAAACAATAAACCCATTTCAGAGCCCTTATTAAGAGCAAGCAACGTGCTGACAGTTCAGCTGAATTATAAGAGCAAGAGGCTGAAGACAAGCCCTGGGAGAGTTATAGTTGGAACAGACCCATCCCTGCAGCTCCTGCTTTCCACCCTGAGCCCAACACCCTCTGCCTCTGCCAGGGCTTGGGAGAACAACTCCCCATCAATATCCTGCCACCTCCCAAAGCACCCCTTAAAAACAGATTTGAATGTCTGAGCTCCTTTAGTTTGGGGGGTTTCTTCACACTCATTTACATTACCCAGAGCTGCTTTTGTCCCCAAATCCTCCACCAGCAGGCAAACACCACCCATATTCCACAGCACCACCCCAGCAGGGGAAAATCACAAAGGTCCCAACATGACCAAATTATTATCCAGCCAATCCACAGCTGGAACAAAAGGCCAAACTCCTGAGGAGGTGCAAAGGCAGGGAGTGCCAGAGAGCAGCTCTGCCCCCAGACACTTCACAGACATTGTGTCTCTCCTCTGATTTATCTCGTGCTGTTCCAGCCGCAGAAAATAAAACCTGAAATGATTTCATCTTTTTTTATGTCGAGCTTTTATGAATTCCCAAAGATCCTCATGGGAACGCTTCCTGCTCGGCTTCTGATTGGATGGAGGTTATTTGGAGCATGGTGAGTGGTTTTTTCTTCACTTTCTCGATCCAACAGCCCCTCCAGGAGGACATGGGAACGAACAGCAAGGGAGGGAGTGAACTGCAAGCCCTCAGTCACAGGGTGAAGACAGGATTTTTGCACACTGCAATCCTTTTTTATGTGGAATGATCAGTTCTGCAGCAGATGCACGTGCACAAGGAATATTCTTTGCTTGAATCCCTCCAGTGTCTTAATTCTTGGATTTCTTTTGGGCAAGAAACTGCACTGAGGCAATTCCAAACCTATCAGCTCCAGAGACAGGACCTCTCCCATGGCCATGGGAAAGTTCTGCTCTAGAGGAGACAGATTTGGGACACAGCACTTGTGAAACAAGGGGAGTAACAGCTGGTCCCCAAGGGCTGCCTTCTGGAGCCACCTGGGAGAGACATTAGTGGCTGTTTTGAAAGACATTGATGCTCAAAATGAGTTGATCACAGAACCACAGACAGGTTTGGGTGGCAAGGGACCTTCAAGCCCATCCAGTCCCACTCCCTGATATGGGCAGGGACACTTTCCACTGGATCTGGTGGCTCAGAGCCCCATCCAACCTGGCCTTGGACACTTCCAGGGACACTTTCCACTGGATCTGGTTGCTCAGTCCCATCCAGCCTGACCTTGGACACTTCCAGGGATGCCCCAGCAAGTGATGTGCCTGTACAGGCCCTTAGGAAATCCTCTGCTTCCTCTCTTTTTCCCTCCTCTTCTCCCTGTCAGGGCCCTGCACCTGCTGTCATTCCCCAAAAATCTGAAGAAATCAAACCAAAGCCTTTTCCACTGAACAACGAAATAAGTTCTTAATACATTTAGCAAGCAATAAAGGAACATTTTAGCTGAAATTTCCCATCTGCTCCACTGGAAAGCAACAGCAATTAATTTTGAAAATATTTATACATCTTGTTTTGCAGTTACTATGTGTTTTGGAGTTCTGTGTGAGCTGGTAATTCCTGTAAATATTTATTTGTAGACACAGTGACTTGGCCATGGATTAGGGATGTAAAGTTGCTTTTTTCCATTTGTGCAGCCACTACCAAAACCAGATGATGTTGTGTCTCTTCAGAAGTGGAATCAGAATGGTTTGGGTTGGAAGGGACCTGGAGCACGTCTGGCCTTGCTTGTACTTGTGTTTTGGCCACAGCTTCTGTGTGAATAAAGGCAGTGACTGAACTCACCCTCCAGGTGTCCATCCTATGTCACCTGCTCCAGTCAATCCCAGCAGGGACAGGGCTTGGAGCACCCTGGGCTGCTGCAAAGTGTCCCTGCCCATGGGAGCTGAACTTGAAGATCCCATTCAAGGATTCCACGACCCTACAAAAACAAGAATTTAGATGTTATTCTTGAAGAACTGCCAATGTTAGAGCTCAGGCATGATAATTCCCCATATCTGACCTCTCTTCCCTAAAAACACCATGACCAAATCCACCTTCCAGGCTGAAACTTTGCCACTCCCTCAGCCACCCCTTTCACAGGCAGCACAAAATCTCTGCTTTAAGCTGGATTTAGTTACATATCAACTGTTTTTCCCAGTCTGCCTTTTGTGGGGGCAGAGTGATTGGAATTGCTGCTGTAATTAAGGAGCACAGTCTATTCTACTTTGGGAATTGGGAAAAACTATTTTTCTCAGTGGAATGATTTAAGCTGTCAGGATTCCAGACAAGGAGGGCAATAAAGGCATTTTCCCAGCTCAGAGGAATGGCCAGCACAGCCTCCCTGCACTGCTGTTTGTTACACACCTCACCTAATTGAATATAAAGCTAATGCTAACCCAAAGTGAAAGTCACATCTTCCTACACAGGGGACACAAGTTTGGCTTGTCTGAGGCACATGAGAAGGTTCCACATGACCCTAGCAGGCATGGACAGTGCCCAGGGTGCTTTCTGTTTCCTCTCACCTGCTCAGGTGCCCCCCAGCCACATTTGGGGCTCCTCCTGGGCATCCCCTCTGTCATTTGGATTTCCCAGAGGCTTTTCCACAGCCACACCAGCTCCTGCACTCAAACCTCCTTCTTGTAACTTTCTCATCTTTGTCACAGGGGATTTCTTACCTCTTTGGGCATGCTCCTCAATTCACTGTGCCCACAGCAGACCCCCAAGCAGTGCAAGGTGAAGTGACAGGGCTGCAAACCCCTGTGCTGAATTTCCCAGCCCAGTTTCTCAGTCTGCAAGGCAGAACTGCCTCTGTCCTGCACCCTCCAGGCTCACGTGCCTGTGCTGTGCAGCAATTTGTACTCATCAACCACCTCACACACCTTGTCACAGATTCAGCTTCCAGCCTGGAGCCTGTTAAGACACCAACAGACAACACAAAAGGCGTTACAAGTCCTAAAGAGCCCCTCCATCACTGCAGGTAGCAAATATTCTGTACCTGGGATGCAACACACACAGATCACACCTGCACCTCAAACATTTGAGTCCACTCCAAAAGGATGAGGGTTTGGGGAATCTCTCCAGCTTCTTTATCCTCTCCCAAATGCCACAATGCACCTGGAGCTTTGCAGGGCAGCTTTTCTAACAAGCTGAATATTCTGGTGAGTGCAATCCAGTCCCTGAAGCTGCAGGCTGTGCTGAGGATGTGAGTTCACCTACTCTGGAATAATTTTTCCTATATATAAGCAGTCAAACAGCACAGGCTGAAGCTTGAAGCAAAAAGCATTGCTAGAACAAACCCACATATT
>JAWWLZ010000139.1:2426175-2439403 GCA_035041345.1 Poliocrania exsul | reverse complement strand
TTTCCTATATATAAGCAGTCAAACAGCACAGGCTGAAGCTTGAAGCAAAAAGCATTGCTAGAACAAACCCACATATTTACAAAGAAAATCAGGAGGAAGGTGTCTCAGGGGAACCCTAGGAATCATCTGCACTGATATGGAGTGTAGGGGGATTCAATGGAAATAAGAAGCTGGAATGAAACCCCTTCCCTTCTCTGATGGTCTGATTGAACTCTGCTGATGAAAGACCTGAGGTGCTGCTTAAGCTCAAAAATCTGGAGTGTCTCCTCTGCACTTTGTGCACTGAAACACATCCAATATCTCCAGAGAATCATTCCCAGGCACTTCTTAAACAAGCAAGGTCCAGGCAATCAGAATTTCTGTTCAACCTTTCATGTATTAACTCACCTTTTAATTTCCTTATAAAAATATTGCAGAATTCATTTGGTTTGAGCATTGATGTCACAAAAAAAGCAATTTAACACCACCACTGATGCTGAGAACAACCTTCAAAGTCACCTTGAGGAGTGTGTTAATTCATCAGGAACAACACATTATTTGTGATATTCAGTGATTTCCACTCTGGGAAGCATTTGCATCTTTTCCAAGTCAGGACAGAGGAAAGTAATATCCTGAAGTCTTGAGCTGCCACCTGTCCCTCAATGTTCAGTACTTACTATATAATTTATTCCATATAATTTATATTAATCTTGCAAGGGAACATACTGAGAAAAGTGTTCACTTCTGTCTTGGGTTGAGCTGGCCACAATTTCCCACCCAGGAAGGTGAGGAATTCCTCAATTAAAAACCCCAGGGTTTTAAAACCATGCACACCTTTGAGAGGGAGGACATAACAGAATTAAGGGCTAAAACATCACCTTGTACACCTCAAAATCAGCTCTGCCTAATTTGTCAAGGCTGAAATGAGAAAAGCTGGTCCTCTGGGGTTATGTGTGCACACATGGACATGATTTCCCCCATCCAAAATAAATCCCTGCCTGCTGTAACTTGACATCACTTTCCTGTGCCATCACTAACTCCTTTCACAGCTGCGTTTACATCCAGATTTCCTTCCTTTGGCCCTAAAACTGACACCACAGCAGAGCAGGGGAACAAGGGGAACAAGGCCCCGTCCCGGGCACAAGGCAGGGGTTGCAATTCCATCCCCAGGCCGGGGCTGTGCGCTTGAATCGCGCCTTTGTGTCGCGGGTACGACCCTGAATAATTGCAGCCTTGTGCTCGCCAGTCGCGGGCAGCGCTCGGTGTCACCTCGGGCAGCTCCCGCCGTGCCCACTGCGGGGAAAAGCCACGGCAGAGCCGGGACAATTCCCGCAGGGCTGGGACAATTCCCGCAGGGCTGGAGCTGGTGGCATTCAGCCCCCAGCCACCCCCTGGGGCAGCGCTCAAGCCCCGCTCGGGTACAGACAGGACAGAGGGAGCTCCATGGAATAGCAACAAGGGAGGGTATTACCCCGTTTTAGGCTTCAGAAAGGCGGCTGTGATTCTCCCTCTGTCCTGGAAGCTCACCCTGAGCTGGGATTACTCCGGAGCGGGTTAGATCCCAGGGGAAAACCCCATTCATTCCTTGGAGACAGAGCACCATCCCAGGAAACAGCCAGGCACAAAAACAGCCCCAGAGACAGAGCACCATCCCAGGAAACAGCCAGGCACAAACCCAGCACTTAGTACACGCCAGGGAGATTCCCTGTTAAAAAAAAAAAAAGTCATTTCACATTTTCCTAAGGAAAAATTGGGAAAAATTGGTTTTCCTCCAGCTTTCAGCTGTGACTTTTGCCTTCTGTGCTCAAAGACTTGCACAACCTGGAGATGCAAATGTGGCAAATCAGTGGGAACACACATTCTTAAACCACAGGGATCCTGCGGGACAAAGGTAAGACGTGGAGGATTCCACTTGATTCATTAGAAAAATGATTATGGGCAAGGGAAAAGACACAGCAGAAGGGCTCAAATCCCAGCTGAATTATCTATTAGTAATATAAAGGTAATTTAACATCCAATAAATGCCCTTCCCAGGGAGGCACCAACAACTTTGGTTGTCTTCTTTTTGGGCGGATATTTGTTTGCTGATGGGGTTTTTTGAAGCTCACACGGCCCCGAGAGGCAGCAGAAAAGCCCCTTTTCCCAAGGAGCAGGATGCCCCTTCCCGGCTCCCACCAGATGGCAGCGCAGCCCCGGCCATGGAGCACGGCGGGAGAGGGCTGGAAAAAAGGAGGAAAAAAGAAAAATAAAGGGGAAAAAGCAGCGGATCTCCAACAGGCTGTGAGCAGGTAAAGCAGCGCTGCTGCAGGAATAGGCACCGTGGGATGATGGTGCTTCCAGACCAGGAAAAAGCAGCTCCAGGCTGGCACCAAGGACATGATGTATGGACACTCACACAGATAGGGATGCACACATTTGTTATTCCTCCTCCTCTCCTCAAAGTAAATATTCATCCTATTTCTAATGAGAAAGACCAATTAAAGCAAATTTCCACTAATGTCATAAATTGGGCTTTTGGGATCTCAAGGAAAAACATCACCTTAGGCTAAGCAACAGGTTTTGGTTTGGTTTAGGCCTTTAAAAGCAAAACAGCACCATTTTGAGCAAAGCCATCCTTTGAAACAGCTACAAGGAAGCAAAGGTGATGCTGGAAAATAAATATTTCCAAGCCCAGAAATGCCCAGAAGTGAAGTGGAAAAAAATTTCCAGGCTACCTGCAAGTTTCTCAAGCTGCAGGATGAAACCAAGAAGCTTTTTCCTCCTGTAACCCCATTTAAGCAACTGCTCAGGTCCATGATCAAAATCTGAAAATCACCAACCTAAGCCATAGAATGAGATGGAATTACTGAACAGTTCGGGTGGGAAGAGACCAGAAAGATCACCTCATTCCCTGGACAGACACACCCTCCACTATGCCAGGTTGCTCCAACCCTGTGTCCAGTTTAGCCTTGGATCTTCCATATTCTCCCAGCAAGTTCTACCCAGGTGTTTTGTCTCGTAACTCCTGGGCTGAAACACCTTCCCAAGCCCCTTTTTCCCCTCCTGTTGCTGTGTAACCTCAGCTCCTCCCAGCCTTTGTGTGCCGGCTGTACAACGAGCTGGGAATTGGCCTCTCCCTCCTGAAATCGATCCCTTCAGTGTCAACAAACGCAGGGGTTCGGCAGTGCCAAGAGCAAAGAGCAGCACGGGCAGGACCGAGCCCTGCTGTGAAGCCTCGTCCCTGGAGATATCCAAACCCTCTGCACACCATCCTGAGTGACACACTCGGGGGAGCTGGAGGGGAACTCCTGCCAAGCACAGGTTTTTCTGGGAAGTGGTTGTGTCCCTGTGTTTCTCACACTGAGGCCAAGCATGAGGAGAAAAATGCAAATAAAGGCAGCAATGCTCCAGCAGTGCAGGAACAGTGGCATTTAGCTCGATGGAACGCCACCAAAGATGGAAGTAAGGAATGTACAGCTTGGCTTTGCACGACTGGTACCTGGAAATGGATAATGATCTGTGGCACAGCACCTGGCACACCTTCCCATGGCCCTGCAGTGGGCAGGGACTGCACAGGGTGTTCCCACAGACCTCCCAGCCTGAGAACTGACTGTTCTGCACTGGGCAGTTCCTGAAAACCAGGTGGATACAGGAGGCTGGAGGAACCATCTCTTGGCTCCCAAACCGTGCATGGACACAGAAGGGGGACTCACAGCTCAGCCTTCATTTCACAAAGACCATGGTGATAAGAGAAAAGTCAGAATTCCCCATTTCAACTATACTTGAGGTTATGGGTTCAAAGCTTGGAAAATCAATAATAAGAGTGGCCAAAACTACATACTACTGAAATCCCTCCAGCCTGACTGGTAACACTTCCCTTCTAACCTGACCTGGACAGTGCCTGGCTGTGCTCCCACACCACTCACAAACCAAAGCTGTGCCCTCACCACTGGGGCACATGGCCTGGCTTCCATGATGTCCAGCTTTCCAACCTTCCCCCCACAGCCAGGGAAGCAGGACTGCCCAGCAGCCATCCAGGAGAATACACCTGGTGGAGTGGTTTGGGTCTGTGCCCTAAGGAGAGACACAGGGCTCCATCCCAAAGATCCACAGCCTTTCCTCTGACTCCTGGGGCCCAGGGAGCCTCAGCTGTCCCTGCCACCCCCTGCCCCAGAGCTCTGCAGCCCCTTCAGAACACCCTCCAGAACAGCAAGTTACACAGGCTGCCTGCACCTAAACAGGTTTCCTGACTGGCAAAGGTGGCCCTTCCCCAACTGGTGCTGGAGAAAGATCCTTGGTGTCTCCTCTGCACAGACTGATTTTCTCCCTGTAAGCCAATAATGGGATATTTCCTGAGGATTATGGAGTGATCCAAGAAACTAGTGGCAGGTTGGTTACAGGTCCAGGAATAACATGTCCTAAAGAAAGTTGTTTTTTTATGATTTGATCAGAGACAATTACTTCTACAAGATGATTTTACCCATAACATTACTTGAACCTTCTTAACTAAAAGCCTTTTTTCATCCCCACACACTTTTCTACAGAAATCCCACCAGAATTCCACCCAGAGGCTGGATTGTTTTCCACTCTTGGCTTGAGATGCTCTTCCCTTAATACTTAATAAAAAAATAATTCATTACAAAAACAAACAAAAACTGAGGGAGCTGCAGAGCCTTTCAGGTGCCACCCACAGATGTGAATTCATTTACCTCTCTGGGAAAACCATGAGTGTACATACAGTCCCTGCCCCTCACTGTGTGTCACTCCTTACCCCCTGCTTTCTCCACTGCTCCATCTGCTTCTCTGAGACTCCTCTGAAAGAGAAACGAACAGTGGGGTTTATTCCCAGGGGGTTATTGTTCACCTGGATCTTCTCACAGCTTTGGTTTCTGGTGCAGCTCCACCCACAGATGTGTCTGCACACAGGAAGAGGCACGAGCTGCAGTCCATGGCAAGGAGACCTTAAAGAATGGATAAAGCTCTTGCACCCAAGCAATAAAATCCAGGAAAAAAATTTGTTCCCCTTGCTGTACCCTGCAATCACATTCCAAATTCCTATCATTTTATCTAAAAAACCAACATTTTTTTTCCAGTAAGTTGTGCAGATTTTAATTCATGCATCTTCTTACCACACTTTTTTTCAGTGTCACTGGAAAGACCCAACACTGCACCTTTTCCCAGACCAGACAGAAGGTGCTCAGCCAAAAACTACAGAAAGGAACGGCCAGATAAACATTTCTTTCATCAGGAAGCTCATGTGTGAGCTCACAAGTGTTGAAAGGTCTTATCTGCAGTGAAATCAAAGAAGCCAAGTTAAATCTCAGCTTGGAAACGTTCCCTGGGGCAAGTCCACCTCCACCTGAAAGCCAAGAGAGGCCAACCAGGACATCTGGGACATAGGAATGGTCTAAACCTTCCCTACATTTGGTATGAGGCTGCTGGAACAGCTCCTGGCATGGTTCTGGTATCCCCAGGAGAGTCATCCTGCAAAGGAGCATCAGGAGGGTGGGGAAATTCCAAGGAGGCTTTGGGAAAGTGGCAAATCAACAGGTGGTATCGTCAAACTATACACAAAAGCTCCAGAAAGAAAGGCTGCTGGTCTGAAAAAGGAAGATACAGAAGCAACTGGAAAAGAAGGGCATGAAAGTTAACACTGGAAAAGCAGAACACAAGAGAGAAGAACCTCAAATACAGGCAAATGTGTTAATTCCTTAGGGAACTCTACTTATTACATTTGCTGTCTTTATGACAGTTTTCTCAGTGGGCATCTCCTGGTGCTGAGAACTCATCCCTGCTCTAAATCTCATAGGAGCTGAAGAGAGGAATTTCCTTCAAGCCTGTATCTGAAATGACTACTTAAAACTAAACAGCAGATGCAGGATAAAAAGCTTGTTTGTGTTTGCAATGAGAACATGTTCTTCCTTTCAAGCCACCCAAAGAATTGAGTGCATCCTTCTGCACTAAACCTGCAAAATTTCATTTTTATCCACGCTATGAGAAACAGAAATAACACCAAGAGGATGCTGAACATCTTTATACCAACACAGCTCATCTCCAGTGAGCCCTTCAGTCATTGTCTTCCCTCCTTCTTCCCCTTTGCCCCAGGTGGTTTTGAACACCTGATGTAACTCTGCATCCTCCTGTAAAACCAGCACAGATGAACACAAAGTGTTGCTTGCACCTCTCAAGTTAATTATTCCACTGCACAGCCCTGTCAGTTTGTCACCAGGTCAGGCCAAGTGGGACAAGGAATTCTTCCTGACTTCTCTTCCTGATTTCCAAAGGAACAGCTCATTTTCACCTCCAGCCCTCTGTGGTTTCCCAATCTCAGTTCCAACCATTTCTTTTCCAGAAGAACAGTTTCTCCAGTGCCTGTACTTAGGTATTTAGCTCCCTTATCTCACAGTAACCTGCCAGTTTTAGGAGATGATTTTCACTGAAATAAGATGGAGCATTGGTTGTTTTTGTTTAGTAGAGAAAACACACACATCCATGAATCAATCTGGTTTTTCCTGCTGAAAGGTGTAATTTTCATCAGGATAAATAAGCCTCAGGTGTGGTATTTACCAAAGAGCAGCAGAACATAGTCTTGAAACTGAAGTCATCTTCCAGCACTGTCTTCTCCATTCAATGAAAATATTCAATGTTCAGGTGAGTAAAGCCTCAGACTCACTCCTGTGGTACAGTCTGGAGTTAGACATGTATTTTCAACACTTCTAACATTCCTTCAGCCATTGGGCTGATTTCAACACTGGCTGGGCACCAACACCCATCACTGCTAAATTCTGTGTCTTGAAACACAGGAATACTCACTTGTTACAGCGAGGGAAGTGAAACCACAGCACAGCTCACACTTGAACTCCACAATGAAGCTGAAACACAACTGGGATTTCTTTAGATGAGGTGTGTCAGACCCATCAGAAGTTTGGTAATACAATTAAAGCAGCAGCTGCCTCTTCCTGGAACAGAATTGCAGCGTGTTTGTATCTGCAGAGACTGCCCAAGAAATCCATCATCTCAAACGTCACAGGGGAAAACCTTCCAGTGCTGCTTTTGAAGAATTAAGTACAATATATATGGGGGGAAAAAAGAAAAAAAATTCACTTGGCCATGGATGCCCAAACTTTAAATTTCAACAGCCTTAGAGAAAGGTAGTTGAGCATTTTGCACCTCAAATGATTCAAAGCTCCTACAGGAAACAGGTTTACATTCAAAACAAAGTAATTTTTGATTTCAATTATGTATCATGCACCACAGTACACAGTAAAAAGAGTCATGTGCATCCTAAAAAGCACCCACAGTTTTGTATTCACACACAGCAGGTACTGTGAAATAATCACCATCCAACTGAACAAAAACATACTTGCAACCACTGATTTTCTCTATTAAATCCATGTTTATTGCTTAAGTTTTATCACAGTGGAGATTAAATTATGCTTAATCATCCGGTCAGTGCTTTTGTACCTTCTTTAATGCCAAAAAACCCCCCCATGTTTAAACCAAGTCATTCATACACTCGAAGTCTTCTCCCCATCCCACCACTCATCGCCTCTGTGTGCTCCTTTAGTTGCCACGAACTGTGAGATTGTAAAAAGGTATAGCTAATAAGAGGCTTATTTATAACACCATTTTCTTCAAGTATTCAGAGAGCAGTACAAGAAGCTGTACTGAGCATTAGAAACACATCTGCACTGTTATTTATTGCTATAGGACCGAGGCTCCTGATGGGATGGCGAGGGAAATATTGCATCACTGTGTATGAAGATGAGCTCAGCATCCCATCATCATTCCCAACTCCTCCCGTGTTAGTGAGCGCCACCAGGCCATAAAAACCAGGCTCCTTCCCTTTCTCCTTCCTTCAAGGCAATGGGATCTCAAACTACAAATAAATAAAGCAACGTGTGTAGTGCAAAATTCCAAGTAAACAGAATGACACAGAAACGAAACTCGTAATTGCCAGCTTGGGTCGGGCCCCGTGTGGGCCACAGTGATTGGAGGAGGTTGTTGCAGGGACAGGGGGGACACAGGGCCACCCCCAGGTGGGGGGGCCAGGCTTCATCCCAATTATCCCAGCACAGCTGGACACCCACCACTCCCATTGGCAACTACATGGAACATGGATTGCGTGGCCCAGACTCATAGAAGGTCATTGTTTTCTTGGGTTGGTGATGGATGTTTTTGGTTTTTTGTTGGTTTTTTTCCAGATACAACCATTGAAGAAAGAGAACATCTACAACATTGCGATTTTGAAAGAACTTCATGAGAATTAACAGGAAAGACATTCAGCTTGGGGGGGTGTGGGGTGTTGGCTGTCTGGTGGTTGTTTCCTTTCTCGACAGACCCCAAGGAGTGGTTCGATTCTGCACAGCTCTGGGCCATTACAAACCTCCTGCACCAAGCACAGGGCTGCATTTTCTTAGTGTTGTCTTTTTGTTGTTGTTGTTGTTTCATTTATTTTTCTTAATTATGCAAATCTACTTCCCACACAGCCATGTTTTGAACTGCAACAAAACCCCCTAATATTTTTGTGGCATAAAGTTCATATTATGCAGAGAAAGGCAACAAATAAAATTTGGTCTAAATTAAAATTAGGACCTACTGTAGACTTGCTCAAGACCCTTTTCTCCAAAGTAGTGGTAGTGAGCAGAAGAGTCATGCAGCTTATCAGTAAAACAAGTACCTATTTTGCCATTTTTCTTCAGTGCTCATTAAGATTTCTTTTTTTAAAAGGTCTGTGTTCTCAGTCTGCAACTTATTTTTTGCATCAAGACTGGGATGAATTATTTTTTTTGTTTTAAAAAGCTTTCTTACACAACATGTTGGATCTTCAACAAAGGAAACACAGAACTAGCACTAGAGTTCTCTCAGCTAAAAGGATGGACACGTTCAAATAAAAAAATAAAAGGAGAACACCTCTGCAAATAAAAAGAAACCTCTCCTCATTTGGGACACACACATCGAGCTTTTAAAAACTCAAAACTCATAAATACGGTCATGTCATAGAACTTTAGAGAATTAAGGCTTCTAAAAACTTCAGTGCCAAAATAACCTCTCTGCATCAGTATTAAGAATAAAATATTTTCCATTTTAGGTTGTGCTTGCTTGCTTTTTTTTTTAAAGACTTCTCTTAGTTCCGTAGAATTTCATCACATAATATTACATACTGAAGGGGAGTGTTAGAACTGCTTATTGAGGTTTTTTTAAGTAGTTGTTAGACTAAGTTACAGCGATAAAATTCGATTACTGATCTGATTCAGGACTACTTTACACGGGGCTGTTGGCTCATTTCACCTTTTTTTCGTGCTTAATGTGGCCGTTTCTTCGATACTTGCCGTTGGGGATCCCGTTCTGGTAGTGTCCATTGACAGCACTGTGCTTGTCGCTCGACCAGAGGTGTTTGCTCTGCTTGCAGACAAACTTGGTCATCCTGGCCAAGACATAGCAAAGTAAGGCAGCACCCACTAGTAGGACAAAGGCAATATCCAGTAAGAAATACTGAAAGGAGGAGATGCTGTAAACAGCGGCACGGAGATGTTGGGCTCCGTTGTGGCGCAGGATGTAATTAATCCAGTACACAGTCCGGTTCACCGGGTGGCCGGGCTGGTCCTTGTGGATCTCCGACAGCCTCTGCGCCCGCTGGCGGTAACTGGGGGGGGACAGAAACACAGGGAAGAGGGGACAAACAGGGAGGGGAGAGAGCAAAAAGCCCCACGTTATGCTCTTGTGCAACTGAGGCACTGCAGAAATGCAGCGCGACGAGAAACGCGGCTCCGCTTTCGCAATAGACATTTCCGCTCCGTCCGGAGTTTCACCTGAGAAGCTTTTCCTTTTCACCCCCGTGGCTGATTGTGTCAAATTCCTCCTCTGCTCCCTGCGGGGTCGGCAGGTTATTCACCCAGGACCTGCCTTTGCACTGAGGGTGATTGCACAAGGCAACGGTGATGCAACTGATGTTATCGAGGTCTCTCTATCGACATTCCCCCTCGCTGCTGTTCAACCCCTACAGGGTTCTGCTGCCCCAGGGCCAGCACCACTTAAAGACTCAGCTCCCAGGAAAACAAGAAGCTTTTTTTTTTTAACACCACCATATTCTGAATTTTGGGTTAGCCAGTTCAATATATCACCAGCTGACATCTCACTACTTTTAATCTGCAGGTGGTCTCAGCATCAAAGGTGTTTAGAACAGAAGAATCAGAAGGAACTACTGAAGAGACTCTCCTCACACATACAGTGAGAAAACTTATTTGGTGGAATTAGACTTCTGGAACTCAGCTCACAGACTTGTGTTTATTGCCCTGAGTAACCAAAAAAAAGCAGACTGGAATCCTAATATTCATTAAAAGTTCTTAAAAATACTGTCGTTGCAAACACAAATGATATTCCTGAAGACAGGTGGTATTAACTAGAACAGAAGATATTTTTAGGGGTTCTTTTCAATTGAATACTGGGACTTAAGAGTCATTCTTTGTGAACATCTGCCTATTTAAAGTGCAACCCAAATCCCCTGTGTGTATCTTGCTTCAGGCCTCTGAGGCAGCACAACAGCCAGAACTGGTAATAAGGAATAATCCAGACAGACACCAAGAGACCTTGGTCTGTAATGTGGAATAAGTCAAGACAGGTTTGTTTCCATAACCTCTCTGCCCTCCATGTGGCAAAATGCTGCCAGATCAAGTGAGAAATGGAGCTTTGGTCCTGAGCAACGAGCCCAGCACTGCACAGCAACCCCAGCCATGGGTAACCCTGGGGCACAGGACCCACAGCCACAGACCTGCCCCAGCTGCACACACAACCCCCACCACACAGTTTATCCCACTGCACAGGGGTTTGGAATGGTCATGAACCCATTAACATCCTCTCACACCATACCTGGGGTCATTAATGACTTTCACCAGGGCCTCATACAAGGCAGTCTCAGTCATGGTCTTCCAGTTGAGCAGGATGCCCATGCCCTTGGCCTGCACACGAGTCATGGTGTCGTAGTGGTCCCCAAACAGGGGGATCCCCACCACTGGCACCCCGTGGTACATGGTCTCAAATATGCTGTTCAAGCCCCCGTGGCTGAGGAAAGCTTTGATGTTGGAGTGACCTGGAAACAGAAGAGGCATGAAGGTGAGAAAACACATTTATATCTCCTAAATGTGAAGTTGTTGAAGCACCTGGGTACAACACAACTGTCAGTGTTTCCATGGCTGAAACTCAGGCAGGTGAAAATTAATACAACTTGTTCTCAGGTTCTCCCCCAAGACCACTCTGCTGAAACTCCTCGTGCATTAAATTACTTCCTTATACACTAAGAGAGCGAAGAGCCAAAGCAAACTCTCAGGTGTATGAGTCATGTAAAATGATTAATGGAGTAATTAATATGCACTCCTTACTCCAGAGTAGCTGCAGGTGGTGACTACAGCAGGTTGAGCAGTACAAATGAGCAAGGCAGGGCACATTTTAGGATGAAACAGAAGATATTTCATCACAGGACAGCTGCTGTTATGCTCTCCCTGAAGCCTCACATGCCTCACTCCAGGCTGGCAGCAGCTGACAATCCCAGTACCAGCCTTATGTAATGGAGAAGTCCCACTGCCCCGGAGCGATTCTGTATCCCCAACAAATTACCTGTTCACAAGTCATTTGCCTAATCACTGTTGGGGTGATCACTCCAGCTGACAGCACACACACACTGACTGCATTCAGCAGCACCCACTGGGGCTGTGCTGGGAACACTCACACATCCAGGTATCCCAGAGACAGACAGGAACATCCTGTGGCCTCTCATATCCACAAAGGGCTCTGCTGTCACCTGGAAATGTTAATTCTGTGTTCTTGCTCTGTGATTTCCAGGACAGGAGTGATCCTGGCTTTACAGTAACTGCTAGGACAGCAGAAGGTTTCTATAAGAGCCATCTGAAACCAAGGGAGAACGAGCAGTATCAAACAAGTACTTACCAAGGAGGTCGTTTTGTGGTAACCACTCGATGAGCTTCGTGTTGTTGCCCAAATTCCTTGGTTTGTTCCCTGAAAACCTAAACCAGTAAAAATCAAATGGAAGCTGAGTTATCGAAACCACTACAGGATAGAGCTGTTTTGTGACAGCTCCATCCACCAACTTAAACATTCTGTTTATTGGAGAGCATTAGAACAGTTACTTAGGAAATAATCACCTGCACATCCCCAATTAAGCAAGTCCTACGTAGAACTGGCTTGTACATTCTGTATGTTGAGAAGAGCCTGCATTATTTACACTAAGCTGCAGAAAAGCAACTAAACCAGTGTACAAAGGTCCATCAAGACTTCCTTGATTTAACATCATGATGTAAGACTGAAGACCTCCCTCATTCCTAGAAATATCCTGTGTAAATCCACCTGTGTCCAACACAGACAGCTCCATGATTTGAAGAACAAAAATGAACCCAAAAACCTCCACATTACCTTTGCTTGATAACAATTAAGATATTTAATTATGCATCTCAAATTGCCACTGGGGTGGAGTGATTGCACCTTGTCCCAGACATCTTCCCAATCTATAAATCATGATGTAAAGTAAGAGCAGGTGGGTTCCCTTATCCAAAAACTCATTCAGCAAATCAGATTGCAGGTAACAAATCAAAAACAGTGAAAAAGCTTTAAGGAAAGACTAGCAAAAAAACCCATTTAATAGAAGGTTTGAACTGGAATTGCTGGTTTTGCATTAAAAAAAGAGCTGGCAGGGAACACACCACTAAACAGCCTGTTAATACCACTGAGAGCACAGCAGCAGGCAGGAGTTGTAATACACTGATTATCTGGGGGGAAAATGGTTCACATCAACGCCTCCAAATTCATCAGTGATGCTCCATGTGAAGCAGAGCTGACTAAACAATTTTTGGGTTTTTCCAGCAAGTTGAGAGCACCACTCAAGATGTTTTTAGAGCAGAGAAAGCTTGTTACTGATTTTGACTCATGCAGATTTCTGTTCCTCCAATTTCTCACAGAAAAAAAAAACAAGTGAGAAAATCTGTAATTAAAGTCGATGTTCCCAGATAAGAGTGGAAAAGGGACTTAAAGTGAGGGTAAAGGCAAAGAGGGATGAAAATTTAGGATTTCATCATCAGGGTTGATTCTTGAGCCCCAGGGTGGCTTCTTAACCAAAACTGATGACAGCTTGTCCCAGGCACTCAGCAATAGGACAAGGGGGGCTCAAGCTCTGCCAGGGGAAATTGGAGAGCAGAAAAAAATTCTTTGCAGAGAGAGTGCTCAGGCCTTGGAATGGGCTGCCCAGAGAGGGGGTGGATTC
>JAWWLZ010000139.1:2299687-2310843 GCA_035041345.1 Poliocrania exsul | reverse complement strand
CCTTCCATCAGTTATCACAGAGTATTTGATGCCAACATCACTCTCTTAAATCAGTGTTTCCAGACAGGAGACAGCATTTAGTGCTGGTGCCATCTGGACAAAGGGACTTGCTGGGAATGTTGGATGCTCACTGCCAAATTTCCTGCATGTCCTATTTACACCTCACTTATCCTTCCCCAGCTCGCTCCATTAATGAGTCACTGCCCTGGTGTTTTGTCTGGGATCAGCATCACCTGCTGACATCTGAACTCAGGCACAGCTTCATTAATACGTTAACATTTCAGAGCAAATATTTTGTGTGCTTTGTTTGGTTTAGGCAGCATTGCTGGACCTGAAAGAGATGTGGTTTCTGGATGTTTGGTGGCCCCACAAGGCCGAGGCAGCACCTGCTGCCACCCCCCTGTGTTGTGCTCCGTGTTATTTCCAGGGATCTTGCACCGTGTCTCCAGTTCCTGTGGGGCTGTTGGGCACTCCTGCACAGCCAGAAGTGAGTGAGGAGCAGCATAAATGAGAAATTAGTGGTGGTTAGCAGGGATTAGGGAGTGCAGCAGCATCCAGGAGAGCACTCCTTGTTTTGCTAAGCTGGATTTCGGGGGAAGTCAAGAAGCATTTCCCCAAATCCTGTTATTCCTGGTGGCCTGGGAGTAGCTGTGTTGTTCTCCCGTCCTGGATTAGCTCCAGGCTGTGCTGGAGGAGGCTCAGGGTGTGCCAGGATGGTGCCCATGCCAAGGCACCCAGTGCCACAGAGCCTCATCCAGTGCCATCAGTGACAGGACAAGAGGGAGCAGCCTCAGGTGACACCAGAGCAGGTTTGGGGTGGATATCAGGGAAAATCTCTGCACCAAAAAGGTTATAAACCCTGGAATAGCTGCAGCTCAAACCACCATCTCTGAGGGATCTAAAAGACTTGTGGATGTGGCTCTTTAGGGACACAGCTCAGTGCTGGAAGTGTCATTGTTAGGCCAGGGGTTGGACTGGATCTTGAAGGTCTTTTCCAGCCACAATGAGCTCAAGTTGCTTTGTTCCTTTGGAGCTCAAACCACAAAACAGACTGACAAGCTCAGCATTTAAGGATAGATGGGGAAAGAGTTCCCTTTGTCTTCATGGGGCAGGAATTCCCTTTGTCTTGATGTTCCTGCTGCTTTACAGAAATCCCTAAATCAAGGAGAAGGTGGTGCTGTGAGTACAGACATTTTCCTTCCCTTTTCAAGCTGCAGTCTGTGTGGTGGTTAGAAGTTGTCACAGGAGTGAGTGACAGCCCTGGAACGCTGCTCCCCACTCCTCCTGCCTGTGCCACAACAGCACACCCACCTCCACTCCCACAGTGGCACTGGAAGCAGTTCCTTTCCACGTGGGATCTGCCGTGTGAATAAACAAAGCTGTTCCATTTCCCCGTGTTGTCAATCAGGAACCCGAGTTAATGCAACACTTCTCACCTTCACTCCTCGTTTCTCTGGGAGCTGCTCACTCTGGGAGTGCCTTTGCCTAGATCCAAAATGCACTTATCTGTTGTGGTCAGTGCTGGAAAAGGGATTTTAATGCAATATTTCTCAGGTGAATTGGGACTGGGGTAGTTTTTTCATCAGTCCAGATAAAGCTGCTCCTGATCTTACCAAGGCTGCAGGTTTGCCTGGAAAGGCTCTGCCCATTTCCCTGTCCCTGCTCTCTTGGATTGCTGTGTGACCACAGGGGGAAAGGGAGAGAGAATAAAATTGCCTTTTGATCCACATGTCCATGATTTACAATGATAATTTGTGATAGGCTGCAATAAGGGGAACAAACAGCATAGCCAAGTTGAGATGAACAGAAATAATAATCTTAATTAATATTTCTTAGCTAATCAGCATTCCCAATGAGCCTCCACACCAGAACAGCAGTTGGATGCTTTAATTCATAGAAGTGTTTGACACTGAGCAAACATTTATCTAGAAGAGTATTCAATTGTAATTGATGGAATTACTGTTTTATTTAAATAGTTTTATATTGATTATGATGCCCAGAATCTGTTCTGTGATAGATCCTTGGAGACAGCAGAGCTTGAGACACCTCACAGAGCAGGATAATAGGAATATTATAAACATTAGAGATTGTGGCCATTGCCACTTGATTAACATGCTCTCACAATAATAATTTATCTCTAATTTCAAGTTGGTGTCTTTAATCCAAGGTTTCCAAAGAGCCTTAAAGGCCTGTGATGCCCTTGAGCTCAATAAAGCCACAGAACTGTGACACTCTGCAATGTCATGCCAGAAATGGTGTGTTTGTGTAGCTGTTCAGGGGTTGATAAGAAATTACAGCTGCCCCAAAGTTTGGCTGTGCTGTGAAGGTGTCTGAAACACCTGAGGTGTCTCTGAAGGGCCTCAGAACCCTCATTTTTCCCATTGTCATAATGTCCTTTAATTCTAAAGCAATTACCTCTCTGAAATGACACCACATAAACCCACTGTGTGGTGGTTGTTAACCCATGTTTTACATCTCATTTCCCCTCAGCCATCCTTGCTGTCAGTTCAAGGACAGGAACTGTTTGGCTGCTGCCTGAAGGTGTCATTTTGTTGAGAGGTGTGCTCTTATTCAAGGCAATCATATAACAGATACCCTTCATGTCCCTGGGGTGCAGTCACTGAATAAAAGCTTCCTAAAGAAAGGTGAGTTGATTTGCCTAAACTGCCACAGGGTTTGGAGTTTCAGCCTTGAGGTCTTTTAGCTGAAAAATATTCCCCACATGTGCATGACAGGTTGGGGTTTTTGGTCATGTAAAAATGCCCATTATCACCAATTAATGTATTATTTTAGGCAGAATGAGGCACGTTGAAGTTTGCCCTGTCTGGGTTGGTAGCAAAGGAGCTGCCAGTTTGAATAATGTTTCATGAAAAACCAGAATTAGTGTATCACAGCACTAATTGCAGCTTAATTTGCAGGGTTATTCAAAGCTGAAATTCAAAGCTGAAATTCAAAGCTGACACTTCTGCTTGAGTTTCATTGTGGGATTTTTCACTTTCCCTGCACTGAGCACCCCTTGGGACAAGGGAGGGTGACCTGGTGGGGACACAGATGAAGGTTCCTGTTCCTTTTCCCTCCCAGCTTGGTCCCATGGTCACATATTTTCCTTTCAAGTTCACTCACAGCTCTGGACACAACAGTTTCTTTCCTGCTCTGCCTCTCTCCTGGTGTTCCAGTTGCATCCACAGGAGCTGGGAAGGGAAAAGAGAGGAGAAGGTTGGAATATAGAGCCATGAAAAGCAACATTTTGTCTTACTTTCCAAATTTTCAAGCATTTCCTTGGACAAGGATCCCCCCTTGGTGTAACAGGTCCTTGGAAAAAGGGCATTGGAACAAAACTGGTAATTATTAGTCCATGAGTGAATTGCTACTTTATTTTTCTTTTTGAAAATTGGATGGAAGAGGCTTAACTGATCAAAAACCTGAGACAGCAAATAACCTGAGTGAGGGTTTTTCTCTAAACACTTGGCTTAGAAGTGGATATCAAAGCACATAAAAATTCAGGAGGTACAGCTGAGGGTGGACTGAATGTGTGTGTGTGATTTATGTGGGATGACACAGTCTGTGAAGGTTTGGGGGTTGCATTTAGGCTTTAATGTTGCATTTCCTTCTCTGCTCCATCTGTGCTCATAACCCACTTCCCCCCCAAAATCTTGTAAGATAAAAATGATTGCACAATCGGTTCAGTATAGCAAATTATATTTTTCTGAATTATATTTAGCAGTGACAGAAGATTTGAGCAGAGAAAACCTTCCAAGGGATGTGTTTGGATTCACATGGGAGATTTTCCTCTTTAAGTCACCCCCCCACCATCTCCCAGGTGCAGGACCCTTTGCACACACCAATAAAAGTATTTCATAGCTTACTGAAACCACTGGGACAATGTTTGATGTATTTGATTATTTTTAACAATGAAATGCACAGTTATCATTAATGATGCCTTTAATTTATGGAGCCCTCAGTGCAGTTGCTCTGTTTGCGACTCCTGGTGTTTGTTTTTTGTTTTTGTTTATTTTTAATCTAAAACATTCTGACTCCTAGGCTAGCGTTTATTATTTTAAACCTTGTGATTTGTTTTTCCCCCAGCATATCCTGAGCTCTGCAAGCACAATAAAAACACATTTTCCATAGGCACTAGTGGCTAGAGCTCTGCTAGCACAAGTTACTGAAATTAGAAACTTCCAGCTGAGCTTCTGTTAATCCTCAGTGAGCCTCAGAAGAAGCTCCATTTGAAGACAATTAATGCAGCGTTTGAACATTGGGGAGCCTGAAATCAATAGTGTTGTACATCCACATTATTCCAGAATTAGGAACATCCCAGCTTCTCCCTCAGGGCTGGAGTGAAACCTCCTGTTGGAAAGGGCAGTCATGAGCTCACACTCAGGATGGAGGTTTATTTGCTTATTTATTGATTTGGAGAGGCCTCTGAAACATTTCTCATGGCACCCCCGAGGCAGAGGAGCTGGGAAGTGCTGAGGATACTCCCTGTGGGATCTCCACTCCATCCAAGCCAAGCAGCTGCCCTGGCAGGGCTGAGACTGCAAACACCTCCAGGAGAATGAAAAGGAGAGTAGGACATGCACAGAGGCAGCCCATGGGGTGAGGATAAATTAATTTTTAATCATTGAAATGTCTTGTTAGCGGAACAATTTGCATGAGTTTGACTCAGTTCCTTAGTTTTGGATTTCAGGTGTGTAATGGATCCAAAACTTGGAGGGGTGGGGAAAAGGAGAGCACAGCACAGGCATAGGAAGCATTCCTGAGTCTATTATCCCTTTATTACCTTTATGGAAATCATGTCCCCAAAGGTCAAAGTCTGTAAAACGATGCAAATAGATCTGTGGCCCAGCAGCATTTCCTTGTGTTTCACTGGTTGCTACTGCAATGGGAATAATGAACTCCAGGCTGCTCCTCATCCCAGCTTCCTTTGGGGCTTAAATTCAACCCATTTATTCTAAAGAATTTGCTAAACTTGTGGTAGAAGGTGATGAAATCCACAGGATGTATCTCACAGATGTTTTATGGCACTGGTGAGATGGTGATTTTATCTTCCAGACAACTCCCCAAATCAGCATCTGCCTCTTGTTCCCTTTATGCTTTGCCTTGCTCAGATTTTTTTTTCTCTTGCTCAGATTTTTTTTTCTCTTGCTCAGATTTTTTTTTTCTCTTGCTCAGATTTTTTTTTCTCTTGCTCGGATTTTTTTTTTCTCTTGCTCGGTTTTTTTTTCTCTTGCTCAGATTTTTGTCCCTTGCAGAGTCTAAACACAGTTTCAAAATAGTCGTGTTGAGACACTTTCCCTGTTGCTATTAATGCCATTTGCTTCCATGTCATCACTGTCTCTTGCTCAGATTCCTTTGCTTTCCCAAGAGTGCTCTGCAAGTCCTTTGGAACTGAAATCCTTTCCCTGAGAGAGCAATATTGGCACATCCTGAATCAATTAGGAAGGAATGTGGCACAGAGGAGTGAGGAAATCTCAGCCAGTTCTGTAACAGTGACAAATATTCTGATAATCAGGTTGATGTTTCTTTGAAGCATTTCTGCACTTGAAATATTTTGACTTGGAATTGATTGTCTGAATTGATTGTTTTGTGGATTCCTTTATATAATATATATATGATATAAAAATGCATATCACTTTGTGTGCCTATAGGTATGTCCAGCTGTGCCAAAAATAGCACACACATATGGCAAACACACCAAAGGCTCATGCAAACAGGCAGCAGCAGAGAATATATGTGCCTATATATTTATATATATTTATGTTTATTTTTGTGCATTGCTGCCAGTGTATTGGATAACTGAGGGCACCACCAACCCAATATGCAGTGCTGTGTCTGAGGCTGATTCTTGGTGGGTTTGGGTCACTGTTTGCCAGATCAGCTGTGTCAGGAATGCCATGCTTGGCTCTGTCGTTGCAAAGCCCTCCCTGGGGAATCTCTGTGGTGTTCCAGGAATTCCGTGTGGGAATGAGCTCTGTGTGACTCTCATCTCACTGTGCAGGTGTTGGCAGGAAGCAAACTGGCTGGCAGTGTGGCACAGATTCTGTTGGCTGTGCCCCCGGGCTCAGCTCCTGTGCTGGGAAGGGTGGAAGGATCTGTCACTACATCCCCCCAGAGAGGATCCAGCAGAAGTAGCCTGGGGGAGAAACTGCCCCGCTGGAATCAGGGGCTGATCTGGAGGTGGAGGAGGCTGAGAGAGAAGGGTGGGGCAGGGGCTTTTCCAGCTGGATCAGAAAATGAGAATTTACTGAAAGGATTTAACAAGGCACAGCAAAGAAAAGGGGAAGGAAATGAAGTGCCCTGGGGACAAAGTTCCCTGAGGACTCTCAAAGGTGGAATGAACTGAAGTGTGGGGCATTGTGTGTATCCTGGTGGTTGTCTGCCTGTTTAGGAGGAGAACATTGCAGAGGAATCATGGGATGGAGGTGGGGATTTGGTATTTCTTTTAAAAAAGTGTAGATGCCAGAAACCCCTCACTTTGCAACGTGCTTTAACTGCTGCAGTGTCTCCTGTGTCAGCACCAGCTGTGGGTCTGGGGACATTGTCTGGGGACAATTGGGTGGCCGGGCTCCAGGTCCCCAGAGTGGCCACACAGACAATGCTGTGAGCAGGGCCAGGGAGGCAGAGCAAAGCAGCAGCACTTGGAGTCCAGTACAACACCCAAGCTTCTGCAGGGAATTAGCCAGCCCAGAGCTTCTGCTTCCATGGAAATTGGTTCAAGAATTAAGTGGGAGTCACAGAATTCTGAATACTCAAGACAGCTATGATGCCTTCTGAGGTCTTGGCCAGGAAGTCACCACACAAAAGCAGGCTCTGAGTTATTTATGGGCAGGCAGAGCCCAATGTTTCTGATTTTCTGGATAGTCAGATTGGCACCACCAGCAGAATGTGTCAGGAAGGCCCAACTCCTGCTACCAGAAATGAATCAAAAGTGGGTTTGGGGAAGATCCACGACATTGGTGGACCTGGCTGGGAATTGAATTTATTTTCACCCTCAGGGAGGAGTTGTCTTTGGTTTACAATCTGCTCTTACATTCTCTTCTTGTAGTGTCAAACTGATATATTTGTCCTGGATTTTTGGTACTTGCTGCTGCCCATGCTGGGTTCATTTTCTAATCATATGGAGGCTATATGTATTCTTTACACATAGGCTGTGCTGCACTGCAGAATTTATTATCCCATCCTTTAAACTGCTCTTACTTGCTTAGAGTGCAGCATTTTTATATGCTGGAGATGCATTTACTGCTGGTGAGTTATGAGGCATGGTAAAAACTGTGTGTATCCACAGTTTTCTGTAATCATTGTTAAATGGAGACATGAAAGCTTTGTGAGGAGGAAGCAGAGCAGCTGTAAACACCTGTGCTCCTCTTTGTGGAGCTGTTCTGGCTGGCTTAGTTCATGGAAGGAGCTGTTTGGTGCAGCAGGTGACTGCTGAGGAGGAGATCAGTGCTGGAATTATCCATTCCTTTGGAGTGACCACTCAGAAACCTCTTTGCTTGAGGCTTGGCCAGGATCTTACTCAGGAAATAAATGCTGAGTCACAGCCCATGTGCACAGGGTGTGATGGATGGGCAGAAATCAGAGCCTTGGGCTCTCAGTATGGTGGCACCTGGTGCTGAGTGAGTGCTGTGGTGCTTGGGCTGCTTCCCAGGGCTGGGTATAAGGGATGCCATGGGGGCCTGGGAGTCTGAGTGCTGACTTGAAAATAGTTGTGCCCAAATCATTGGTCAGAGCCAGTGTGTTGCCACTGAGCTCTTTCAGCATTGCCCACAGCTACAAGGGGATTAAAGCATTAAAAATGAGGCTGGCAGGAGAGTCACATTTCTGTCAGTGGTGGTGCTGAAGGAGGTGGGGGGACCACTCGTTGTAAACAGACTATTCTGAGTTGGATCATGGAGTCCAGCTCTTAAGTCAATGGCCCACACAGGGGATTGAACCCATGACCTTGGCATTATTATAACCAAGTTTGAACCAACTGAGCTGTCTCAGGGTTGCAAAGCAAAGCAGATGCCATTGTCCAGTTAGATGTGACAGCATGGCCAAACTGGTTTTTGCTGTACCCATACCAAAATGCTTCCAGAGGAGGTTGCTGCATGCCTGGGAATATCTTCTGTAAGGGTTGTGCACACACCTGAGTGTTTCCTGCCGTATCTGACCCTGTCTCCTCCTGCCTCCAGGTACCAGATCCACACGGGCCTCCAGCACTCCATCATCCGGCCGACGCAGCCCAACTGCCTCCCCCTGGATAACGTCACGCTACCTCAGAAGCTGAAGGAGGTCGGGTACTCGACGCACATGGTGGGCAAGTGGCACCTGGGCTTTTACCGCAGGGAGTGCATGCCCACGCAGAGGGGCTTCGACTCCTTCTTCGGCTCCCTGCTGGGCAGCGGCGACTACTACACGCACTTCAAATGCGACAGCCCCGGCATCTGCGGCTACGACCTGTACGAGAACGACAACGCCGCCTGGGACCACGACACCGGCATCTACTCCACGCAGATGTACACGCAGAAAGTGCAGCACATCTTGGCCTCTCACGACCCCGGGAAACCCATCTTCTTGTACATCGCTTACCAGGCTGTGCATTCGCCTCTGCAGGCGCCGGGCAGGTACTTCGAGCACTATCGGTCCATAAATAACATCAACAGGCGGCGGTACGCGGCCATGCTGGCCTGCCTGGATGAGGCCATAAACAACGTGACCCTCGCCCTAAAGAGGTATGGCTACTATGAGAACAGCATCATTATATACTCCTCAGATAATGGGGGGCAGCCCATGGCTGGAGGGAGCAACTGGCCCCTCCGAGGAAGCAAAGGCACCTACTGGGAAGGAGGGATCCGCGCTGTTGGGTTCGTGCACAGCCCCCTTCTGAAGAACAAGGGCTCTGTGTGCAAGGAGCTGGTGCACATCACGGACTGGTTCCCCACCCTGATCACGCTGGCAGAAGGGCAGATCGACGAGGACATCCAGCTGGACGGGTACGACATCTGGGAGACCATCAGCGAGGGCAGGCGCTCGCCGCGGGTGGACATCCTGCACAACATCGACCCCATCTACACCAAAGCCAAGAACGGGTCGTGGGCCGCCGGCTACGGCATCTGGAACACCGCCATCCAGTCGGCCATCCGGGTGAACCACTGGAAGCTGCTGACGGGCAACCCGGGCTACAGTGACTGGGTGCCCCCCCAGGCCTTCAGCAACGCGGGGCCCAACCGCTGGCACAACGAGCGCGTGTCCTGGTCCGCAGGGAAAACCGTGTGGCTCTTCAACATCTCCGCAGACCCCTACGAGCGCGTGGACCTCTCGGCCAGGTACCCCGAGGTGGTGAAGCAGCTCCTGCGCAGGCTCTCGCAGTTCAACAGGACAGCGGTGCCGGTGCGGTACCCGCCCAAGGACCCTCGCAGCAACCCCAAGCTCAACGGAGGGGTCTGGGGGCCCTGGTTTAAGGAGGACGACAAGAAAAAGAAGTCAGATAAAAGTAAAGGTGTGAATAAGCAGAAGAAGAAGAAGAACAAGAAAAAAGGCAATAGGAAAAAGGGGCAGTTGTTCCCTTGCCGGTCGCGTCTTGCCGGTGGGTAGACTCGGAGCACCTGCCTTGGCCAAGGCTGAGTCAGCCTGGACCAACTGTGTTGAACTTCTGACAAGAACAGACTAGAAATGCCAGTTCTGCACTATGGATGAACCTTGTCATCTTGGAATTTTTTTCTCTGATTTCACCAGCACAAGGTATCTCAGCACTCTGAGTGTGCACGGGACAGACTTCCTCCTCCACGGGATGAATGGTCCTCACCCACCACTGCCACATTCCAGACAACAACAACCACAACACCTCATTTCAGGAAACTCAGCTGTGATGGACAAATGGTGCTTCCTTGCCTTAATTAGTTGGAGTCATTGGAGAGGAGGGAGATGTTGTGATGGATGTTCTCAGCCTGAGAGATGACTCAGAGAGAGGAAAAGCAAAGCCTGAGAACCTCAGTGGGTCAGTGTTAGTCACCAACCCCTGATACACCACAGCAGAAATATGAAACCATCAGGGCAACATCTTAGAGGTGCTGGGAAGGGGGGCATGACAGGAGGAAAGCTGCTTTGGATTAGATTTTGTCTGTCTCAAACAAACCTGAAATAGTTTGAACATTTCCTAGATGTGCTAAGCTCCCCCTTTGCAGTAAAACACATGACCAGCCAGCACACACCACGTATAATTTATTACAGGCACAGACAAAAACACACTGCCAAGGTGAATGTAATATTTAAACACTTTAACATAACTACACAGCAATATGTAAAAGACATAATTTATTTTACAGCACAGCCCTTATTTCTCTCCCATTAAAACTTCCTGGCTGATGCAAGGTACCCTTTTGGATGCCAGGGTTGTTTGGGGGGGGTTTAACTTTGCTGTTTTAATTTTCTTTCCACCCTGTCATTCAGAGTTTTATTTATCAGATCCATGTCCTCAGAGTACTGTAAAACAAGGCAATGCTGCACACACTGCTGGGATGAGGAAGGAGAAGGATTTGGGTGGGTCTCTGCATTGTGCATTTGCCTCCAGTGGTTTTGAATGTAACACAGGGTTTATTTAATTTAGGAGTCATGTGAATGCTGTTCAGTTTCTGTACAGAAGCTCAGCCATCTTGATGTTTGGGGGGGAAAAGTCGACTTTGAACCTTTTATTTATGTACCTGTTAAAATAGTTTATTTTTATGGCATTCATAAAAGTAGTTGTGCTGCTTTAAAGGTAAACCAGAGGAGAAATGAACCCTGCTCAAGAGAGATTATAAGTCAGAGTTACAATTTAATAAAAATATTACAATAAATGCAATGACACAGAGGAATTGATTTTTAACCCCCAAACCCAGCAGTGTAACCCAAATAGTGGGGTTTGGTGGCCCCTGTGCTGAGCCCCACGTGGTTCCCTTGAGGCCAAAGGAAAAGGGAGGGACAAACCTGTTGGTGCTGATGATGGCACAGACTGGTGGAGAGTGGTGGTCGAGGTTCTGATCCTCCTCTGGATCCCATGAGTGGTCCCAGAGGTCCCCAAACCCCAAGATTCCATCCCCTCAGGTTTGGGTGGGAGCCCCCAGTGCCTCCCCCAGGGCAGGGAGTTCCACCCTGGGGGATCTGACTCTGGGAGTCAGGGGGGATTTTGGAAT
>JAWWLZ010000139.1:2265313-2277190 GCA_035041345.1 Poliocrania exsul | reverse complement strand
TTAGAGCAACTGATTAATTGTGTGGTGACATCACTCCATCTAACAAAAACAAAACCATAGATGAACTTTAAAGTGGTAAACAGTTTGTCAGTTTTGAATCAAAGTATGAAAGTCTGACCAAAATAGAAAAAAAATTGTGATCAACCATAGAACTGGTCGGGTTTTAAATGCTGATTAAAACCAGATATGTTTAAAATCTGTGTCCAGCTCTCCCCTCTCCTCACTTTTTCCCTGCTAGCTCAAATGGAAGTCTGGGAAGAAGAGGAGAGAAAATGTCTCTTCACCATCTGTAATCTGACATTTGAAAAAAGTCCTTGTTTGACCAATTAGCAGCATTTGGGCTATAAATCATTGCTGGTACATTATTAAAGGCAAACCAGAGAATGCCCCATGTGGAAATGGCCACATCCCCCAGGAAGCAGAGCCTCATCCCAGTGTTAAAATGCCAAACAGATGGAAGGACCTTCCAAGGGAAAAAATGGCTGAGAAATAGAAGGTAAGAAACCCTGCCAAGCTCAGCAGGGCCACTGAAAGTGTTAAGGACTCAAGGATTATCAACTATGAAGAAAGATATTCCCTCATTACAAACATCCAGTGAGGAAACAGCATATCCCAACATGGGATTATCCCCCCAAAAAGATGGAATTGGGCAGGATTTCCCATCCTAATTACATCAACCTTAGACAAAACATGTCAAAGCTGACTTGACAACTTCACAGAATAAGGGAAAAATAAAGAGCAGACCCAGATGTTCTGTGCTACAGAGTTCATATTAATGAATCATTTGCATTTTATAAGCAAAGGGCAGGGGAAAAGGACCTGGGAAGGTCACCCAAGGGCTGCTGCTGTGCTGGGCACTGGGAAATGTGGAGTGTGGGATGGCTCCTCCCTCCAGGAGTTCAGCTCTGAGCAGAAATTGGGTGAGGAACCAGCCCCTGGTGTGGCTGTTGTGCTGATCCAGTGCTGGTTGTGGGGATTTGTGGTGCTGTGACACAACTGAACACGAGGGATGGAGGGATGGATGGATGGGCAGACCAAGAGATCTATACTCTTCTTTTTTTTTTTTTTTTGGCAGAAAGAGAGAAGGTACATCTTACTGACTGCAGCAGATTGTGCTCTCAACAAATGTAAACAGCAGTTGGGTAAGAAAGCTGTGAACAGTTTTGGTGCCTGTTTCTGCATTCTGTGTCATTTGCTCATGGAGATGATTAAATGCCTCAGCACTGTCACATCTGAAGGTGACATGTGAAGGTCCCCTCTACATTCCCACTTCCCACACACCTAAGGCAGGGATGGATGGATGGATGGATGGATCCTGAAGTTCCTGCCTGCTCTGCCCTGGGGGTGCAAACACACCTTCTGGCATTGCCAGATTTGCAGGTCACTGATTGTCAGCACCTCATGAAGAGACTTCCACAGGGAAGGAACACTTGCTTTGCACACACCCCAGGAATTTCTGAGTGTGTAGGAGTGGAATGGGCACCTTGGCCATGAGAACTGACTGTGTCTTCCTGTTACTGAACATGAGGTACACTCTGTGCCCCTCTGGAGTGAAAATGGAAGGGGTTTGTTCTCCAGACATCCAAAGGGAACATTCACCATCCCTGGAGATTTTTAACCTGAGCTTGGCTGTGGCACTGAGTGCCATGATCTGGTAAAAGGACTGGAGTTGGCCCAAGGGTTGGCCTTGATGATCTCAGAGGTCTTTTCCAACCCAATCAATTCTATGATTCTGTGATTCTGCCCTGGCTCTCCTCCTTCCATCCTTCCTCTGGATTTTATTTTCTTGCTCAGAGGGGGAAAAGCCATAGGTAAGAAAAGCCTAATTGAGGCAAGATTAATGCAGTTCCTCTGAGAGTAAGGGAGAGATTTATTCTCTCCCTCCCTTCCACAGATGTCTTGTTAGGGACTCAGCTTGGCCTCACATATGTACCTTTATTCATTTACTTCCTCCTGGTCCTCTGAGAGGAGCTTTTCTCCTGGAATTTACTGCCTTGGCTGCCTTGTTTCTGTCCATGTTAATAGTAAGATGTACTGAAGGGCCATATATTTGTGCTGCTCTCAGATGTGAGGGGAAGGGATTTATCTCTGCAGAAAAATATGTGCCCTTGGCTTGGTGCAGCCTGGAGTTCCCGTAAGGAAAGGCTGAAACTGGAGCCTCTGGGCTGGCCAAGGATGTGAGCCTTGGAAAGAGTGGGACCCAGCAGAGCTGCTCCAGAGGAATGGGCAGCCTTGGGATGCTGCTCCCTCATTGGCTCTCCCCTTGGGCTGACAACAAGCGAGGGAGGAAGGAAACACTTATTTTCCAGAGCTATTTGGAGAAAGGCTGTGAGAGGAGACCAGGAGAGCAGAGAAGCCTTGTTGGATTTGTGTTTAATTGAGGGAGGAGCTCAGGCCAAGCCCAGGGTGTGCTGTGCTCTTGCTAAGCTTGTCCTTGGGGCTGGTGTATCCCAGTGTCCTTCCCAGCTCTTTCTGGGGAGAACAGCTTTGAAGGGCACTCCGTGGCATCACTACAACATTTTACCCAGAAAAGGAGTGTCTTTACCCACTGCCAGACTCCAAAACCTGCCATTGGCATTAATAAGCTCCAAACAGGCCCTGGGCCCTTTTCCCAGACAGCTGCATTTACTGAAATTATCTATACTTTTCTGTATTCAAAATGTCATTTTCATTTTTCCTTTCCAGCTGCTGTCCTTTGCTTTCCCATGCACAGCCTGCCCTTGGCATTTCACGACTTCTCATCTTTCTGAAGAGACAACTCCTGAAACAGAGATCCTGTGGGGAGCTGGGTGTGATGTTCCTGCTTCCCAGGCTGGTCCCAAACTGTCATGGACAGCACAGGAGGCCAAGGTACCTTTCCAAAGCTCTGTGTGTCAGCTCTGCTTCCATGGTCACATTTTCATGCCCTTTGCTTCCCTTTCTTTAAAGTGCAAGTTTTCCCTTGGATTCAGCGCTAGCACCTTTTCCTCCTCCTGTTCCATGGCTTAGCCCCTGCCTGGGAATGAAGGGAATGCTGTTGAACAGAGCAAGGAAATGAAAACAACAATATTTATCTTGCTTTATTGGGACTTTCATTTCCTCCAAAGCCAGGCTGCTTTTTAACCTGCAGTTTTCTTTTTTTAGCCCAGCCTTGTGGGTTTGGGGGCATCCACTCAGAGCACTTTTATTAAGTCCTCAATTGTCACTTCCTTCAGTTTAATTCTTTTTTCTCTCACACCTCATGTTGCTTAAAATTGCTTTTGGCTTGTGGAACTGTCTCTTAAACACCAACTAAAGTATACTGTTATTCAGGGCTGGAAATGGCTCCTTGAGTGTGGGGACTCTTCTGTAGTTTGTAGAAATCAAACTACAGGCAGGTACTTCCTCCTGCTCTTGGGGCTCAGGGATGTTCCTGCTGAAGAAACTACTGGTGAATTCCTCTTGGTTCCTCACTTTGCAGAGCTCTGTTCATGACACTGAGTGTCCAGTTTGTTTTCATCATCATTACCTGCATTTTTTTATATTTACTGATATTACTTCTCTCTCACCCACTTGATTCTGGCTCTAATCAGTGATTTAATTTATTCTTTAATTTATAAAGAAAAAACCCCAAACAAACCAACCCCCAAACTCCACCAGGTACAAGTGCTGGTGGCTGAAATGGATTCATGCTAACTAATAAAAGATTCCAATTGGTTTTTATTTATCCCCTGCTATAGATTTAAATTACATCTTCCCTTTTGCCAAGCAACTCCCTGATATTTTGCCTGTCATCCTGACTGCTAAATGATTTTTTTTTCTCTCTGTTTCCTGTTTCAGCTTTTCCATTCTGTGCTGGTTTCAGGGTCTCCCTCCCAGTGTCCCCTTGGCTCGACATGAGAACTACCCAACAAGCCTTGAATTACCCAGCCAAGGGGGCACTTATGGCTTTTCTCTTCTCCTGTGGGACAGGGAGGAAAATGAGATGGTAATTTAGGAATTATGGTTGTTTTCAGCTCATGAATAATCAGCAGTATTTGCAAATCATCTCCAGATGAAAAAGGGGCATTTCTCCTCTCAACCTGAGAACAAAGCAGAGAATTTATCTTAATCTTCCTAAAAAATCCATCCTCCCAAACTCACAGCCACAGTCAGGGAGCTGGCAGGTCACACACACCAGCCCTGGTGGGGCTGGGACTGTGAGTAAGCAATTTTACAGCAATTTTAGTACAACTCAGGTCACCCACAGGCATTTCAACCTCAGCAATTATTTTTCCTGATGTCAATGACATCATGAGAGGAGCAAGAAATGTATTTTTTTGGACAATTATAAGCAGAGATTGCTCTTGCCCTTGATATTTATGGGCTCCCAACCATCCTGCAGCAAGAGGTGATATGAGTCTCCAGAGCAAAGCTGCCAAAGGTTGGGAAAAGTTCCAAAATAGCAATAATCCATGATTTCATTGTGCAGGGCTAATAGTTTTTCCTGAAAGCAAAGCCCAAGTTTTTTGGCAGGTTCCTTTGTAACAACGAGATAGCAAAGGTTGTGAATCCCTGGACAGCAATTCCTGCACAATCAGACTTGGTAACTCATAATATCTCCCCTGGAAATACAGCAATGAAATGCTGAAGTCAGAAAAAAGGGGGATTGGGGGCCTTGGGAGTTCATTATGAGCTGTACAGAGAGAACTGGGTCTGGTTTTAGGGAATGGAAATACATCAGTATGAGATGTCAGTGCATGTATATGTACACATGGAGTGCTCCACCAGCTCTCTGATGGGGAAACATCTTGTTTAACATCTTGTTAAACGTTTTTTTAAACAAGGTGGGGACAGAAACACAACCGTGTCCCACAGAAGCAATTTATTTCTCTCACTCCTTGTAAATGACCAGAGAACACAGGTAAGAGGAAACACACTGATGAATCAAAAATCTGCCCTGCTCTGTTCATGCCCCAGTCCAAACTTTCTCTTCTCTGGTGGAGAGGGAGGGAATCTCCTCCCTTGGACTAAATCCCTGGGGGGTCTTGGCTGTCTCTGGCTGGGGGACTGAGCATCCAGTTCCCTTCATCACTTGGGAACAGCTATTTGGAGACAGGCTTGGCTTTGTCTCACTCAGATGATGCTTCTGTGGGATTTGTGGTGCCAGAATTTATCAGAGTGGATATAAATATGGGTTTATATTTTAGGCAGAAGGAGAGAATGGCTCGTGAGATATCCCCCCCAAACTGTAACTCTGATGAGACTTAGACATGTAATTATAAATAATACGTAGAATTTGGCTTTCCCATATCTGAGAAAGAGAAAATCCAATCTGAACAGCTGCCAGGGGAGGGAACAGCCTGCTCTGAGCAGCTCTGAACAGCCATCCCAGGATGACAGGGACAAGGAAAACCTGTCTCCTGATCAGAGTCTGGAACCCAGGGCTGAGAGAGGCTGCAAGTGCTCCCTGAACACAGGAATGGCATTAACAGCATGTGGGGACAGCTAATGGCAGTGAGAGGACGGCACTGGAGCAGAACAAATGGCTCCAGACTGAAAATGGATATGTGTGGGCTGGCTGTTCAGCAAAGTTTTCTAACTGATAATGCTGGGCTGGCTTGGAGAAGGATTTGAGTCTGATTAGTGAAGGAAGAGGAGAGGAGAGGTGAGTCCTGCCCATCCTGTAAGAGGCTGGTGGGGCCCACAAGTGTCCCTCAGGTGCTGTGTGGTCAGTTCCTGCAGCCTGGAGCAAGGACAAGGCCTGCAGGTGGGATGGCTGTGGGGGAATCAGGGGAGAGAAACTGGACAGAAAACCAGGGAGCTCAGAAATTCCCTGCTGAGATTTCCCATGGCCTCAAATATTGTCATCCACAGTGCAATTTCCTGCATTCAACCCATTCTGTTCTTATGGATCTGGTTAAAAAGAACTGGACTAGCAAATAGTTCTAAGTTAATTAAAGATGGGAGGGTGAGCAAAGCCAATTTCTGTGAGCCAGGATCAAATCCAGAAGCCCTTCCTTTCCCTGCTGCCATCTTGCCAAATTGAATTCCCTCCTCTTTCATGTTCACCAGGCAGTTTCCAGGCTGATACCTGGATGGAAAGGTGGACATGAATCCCAGCAGGACTGAGCCCAGGCTGCCCCAGCACCACCTTCTGAGTGATGAACTCCCTCCCTGCTGGCAGCACCTCAGTCCCTGTCAGAGACATCAGCACATCCCTGTGCCTTTCACTGGGCAAACTGGGAGCCACTTCCACCTACCATCTCCCTAGTTCCTTGTTATTCCATTCACTTTGCATAACCTGAATTTTCGAGTTGATAAAGATTTCAGCTGACAGGCATTATTCATAATGCCCAGAACTTCAACTGTGGTGTTGGCTTATAAATAATTCCTATAAAAGCATATGCTTTCCTTTTATAGAGACATGGGAGATAATTCCATTACTGTTATTAAACATTTATTAAACTCTTATTACCATTACAGTTATTAAACATATTCATCCACCTTCAAAAAAAAACCAGTCTGGAAGGCAAAGCAGTTGTGATGTACTGGAAAAAGTCCTAAGGATTGATGTTCAGCCCTACCTGTTAACAAGAACACACTCACTGAGGCAAAGTGGCCCAGCCAAAGGCTTCTTATTTATCATGTTTCTTTTTCACTCTAGAAACTTGAAATGTTTCCATGAGCATCCCAAAATGGGCCTAATTGGTACAGCCAGTGCATTGCTGGGACTTGGTGGTTTGAATCTTTTTTTTTTGGCTTTGAAAAGAAATAAGTAAACCTTGGTAATCACTGCAGGGAAGGCAGAGAACTGCATGGAACTGCTTTGCTTTAATCATCTGGGAAATACTTTTTCCCCAAATCAGAGGGCTCAAGGTCAAATAGCTGTTCTTTTTCAGGTAATGAAAGAAATGCTGCAGTCCTGTCTCCACATCCTGAAGCAAAGAGCAAATCTTACATCATGGATATACAATCCTTCTTCTGCAGGTGATGGGTGGGTTTGTGCATATGTATTTATTTTTCTAGAGATGTGAAACAAAAATGCAGATAAGGGTTGTATTTTAACACTGGGGAAGCAGCTTCTGAACCCTTTGACAGGGCTGTTGAACTCCACACAATGCTTTTATCTCTCTGAATCTCCCAGGGCAGATTAATCCTTCACTTGTAGGTTTGTCAGATGAAAAGCAGCTCGAATGGTTTGGTATTTTTTTAATTGTGGCTAAAATACCATTGGAGCTGTTAACAAATCACACAAAGCCAAGAGTAAGGACTCCTAAAAAAGCAGAGACACCTCCTGCTATCCCAGGCTGCTCCAAGCCCTGTCCCACCTGCCCTTGGACTCTTCCAGGGATGGGTCAGCCTGTGCCAGGGCCTGCCCACCCTCCCAGGGAGGAATTCCTTCCTGCCTGGCATTTCCTTGGCTGCTCCAGAGACACAGCCGGGGCTGGAGAGCTTTGACGCAGCCGAGTTGTGTTTCTTATGCTCGTTGGCTCCTGCAAATCCTTCCTTACAGAGCAATCTCCTCTTGTGTAAGTAGCTTTGAGCACTCAGGCAATGGGTGATTCTTTATCTGAGCCACATTTTCATGACACAAAATGGGTCACAGGCATTTTTCTGGAAGTCTTTCACCCCACAGAGCTGCCCCAAAGGTGAGCTGGTTGGCTGGGCTTGAGGGGGAAGCCTCTTCCTCCCTGCCAAGTTACTTTGCCAGCCATTCCTAAAGCTGCTCATACCCAGTTGTTCTACACAGAAGTGACACTCATTTTCTGAGCAAAGTGGGAGAATAGCAGCCTAATTTAATGCAATCCCTGCACTGTCTCTTTTGAAGCTCAGAGAGGGTTCAGAGATGTTCAGCCTGTTCCAGTTCTGAATGGCTCACTGAGTTCTGAAAAACTATTTTTCCAATCTTTCTTTGCTTTTACCTTAGTTTTCTTCTCCCTTTTTTACATGAATCACAGAATCCCAGACTATTCTGAGTTGGAAGGGACCCACAAGGATCATCAAGTCCAACTCTTCAGTCAATGGCCCACACAGGGGATTGAACCTTGGCATTATTACAACCAAGTTTTAGCCAACTGAGCTAATGAAATTTATCCAAATCAAGGTGATACCTTTTAAACTATTTTCAGAAAGACAATTGATTGCTGTTTCCTACCTGGCCAGGTACAGTTCACATTTTTGCATTCCAATGTTACATTTATGTTGATTATTAACTTTTAAGTAGTTTATGGTAAGAAAGAGCTAAGTGAGAATATGGATAAGAGGAAGAAATGAAATTAAATGAAATTAAATGACAAACCAAAGAGAAAATATTGCTGGGGTTTTTATAATGTATGGGTTCAATAGGCCTGTGGAGGAATATGCCTGTTCTTTGTGTTTTAACTAACCCGTGTAGGTGGCTCTGGAATTCTCTCTCCTTTTGTTTCCCTCCTCCTTTCCCCAGGGAGGACACACATCTGTAGGTCAAGCACAGACATCTGAGGAACAGCTACACCAACAAGGAAGTGACACACAAACAGAAACCTGAATCAATATCCAGCCAAGCCCTTTAATTCTGCAGCTCATTTCATTCTGATGTAAGTAGATCCTTAATTCTATATCTATGTATCTATATCTGGACTTGACCCATCTTTATGTCAAATGAAAGGCCTGGTATAAAAGGAAGTTTCTGTGATGAAGGTTGTCATCAGGCCACGTGCAATCTCTTCACAAATGCTTTATTTCCACATTGGAATTCAGGAACAGAGGGATGTAAGATCAAACTCTCTCACAGGCTGCAACCTTAAAAGTAGCTTATTTTAAAAATAGAAATTGGATCTGATCTCTCCTTTGGGAGTAAAAGAAGTGTTGTACAGAAAGTTACAGCAAGTTCAGGATCAGATTCTGTGGTGAGCAGCTCAAAATGATCAAAACTGCAGTGGAGTTCTTTGAAAGGGCAGTGCAGATTCCTCTGGGTGTGTCTGTGCTGAGTGGTCACAGCAGGACAAACCCACCCAAAATTCTCCAACCCTGGAGGTTTTTAAGGTGAGACTGGGCATGGCACTGAGTGCCATGATCTGGTAACCACAGTGGGGTTGGATTGAGGGTTGGACTTGGTGATCTCAGAGGTATCTTCCAACCCAACTGATTCTGTGATTCTGTGATTCTAAAACAGCTGGAATGGAGGACAGTAACCACCAGCTTTGGGGTGAAACTCCAGCGAGACCACAGGAAAACATCTCTGTCACTGCAGAATTCATTCCACCATGCCAGGCAGTGTGAAAACATGAGAGGTAACCCCCAATTAGAGATCCTGTTCCACAGAAACACTTCAGGGAGTTCCTGGCTTGAGACCCCCTTGGTCTGAGCTGTGTCTCTGTGTGAGGTGCACATATCCATGTACACACAGGTTTTTGGGAGCATCCACGGGGCTGAGCATCTCCTGGGAGTCGGGAAAAGAGAGGAGCACTGGGAGAGTCAGCAGCCTGGCAGCTCACACACAGCTCACACTGTGCACCTCATCCATCTCCAGGAAGTTCATTTATTCTCCTCTGAGAACGAATAACGTGAGGCCTCCCCTTGCCAGTTGTTGTAGCTACTCGGAGCGGGTTGGATGCGAGGCTGCTATTAATAGCAGCGAACGAGATGCTAATTGGGCAGTTATGTAATGGCTTTGTTATGAAACCTGGTTTGGGTTTGACACCTTCTGTTTGCTCAAAACAGCAGCAGCAACCCCAAACAAATCCAGGGGTAGCAGGATGGGACTTGAAATAAAGGCTGAAAAAATCACCGGCGTTTCAGAACTCGAATAGAATTAAGAAGAGGGGGGAAAGATCAATTCGCCTCTCTGAATTCCAGCTGAAGCGAGCTGGAGGTGAATCAATCCACTGATCTGCTGTTCAAAGAGATACTTTAAAGTAACTGTCTTTAATACCTGCCCTGAAAATACTGGCCAAAAAAAAATAAATTTCAAGCAGCCTGTTTCTGCAGCTTGTCTCAGAAAGTGCTTTTTCACTTAAAAAAGGGAGGGAGGAAGGAAGGAAGGAGGGAGGGAAGGAAGGGAAAGAAGGAAGGAAGGAAGGGAAAGAAGGAAAGAGGGAAGGGAAGGAAGGAAGGGAAAGAAGGAAAGAGGGAAGGGAAGGGAGGAAGGGAAGGAAGGAAAGAAAGAAGCAAATGTCTGTGTGCTCTCTACCCCTGTAAAGGATAACAGACAGCCCAGGCAGTTTGACATTTTTAAAGTAACTTTAAAAAAAAAAAAAACAACACCAAAAAGAGAGAAACAGATGGAGGTGACATTCTGTTCCCTGCCACACAGAAGGAGAGAAAATGGCTCTCCATTAGGAGAGGAGCTTTTATCCGGGGTGGCCCCTTGCAGTGACTGTTCCTGGGCATCCAGAAGGCATCAGTGGTGCCATGTGCAGCACTGGGAGCTTCTCCTCCTGCTGAAACCCAACTGCTGCCCTCCAGTTGTGAGCTGCTGTTCCTTTGGAGGCGTCAAACAGCAGCACACAGAGCCTGGAAGAAGAAGAATAATCCCTGTGGAGGTTTGTAGTTGTATGTTTATGATAATATATAAATATTGTAAATATAAATTTCAGGAAACTGGCCACAGATGGTACACTCAGCCCTGCTGAGTGTGTCTTATTTTCCACTCCTTATCACCTTACATTGTCCAGATGATGATAAACCCCCTGATTCATCCTGCACTGAATGTTAGGAAGGGTTTATTCTAATAAAGGACAACTTGACTTAATTTCTTTATTATTAAACCCCCAGAGGAGGCAGCCAGAGGGCTCACAGAGATTGGATGCACAGTGTCCCAGCACCACACTAATTACAGCCAACATGCCTAAAAAGCTGTGATAATTCAGGGTTCAGCAAGTGTTGAAGGGAGTAAGACACCAGAGAATCCAAGCAGGAAGTTGGGTGGTCCAGATGGTTTGCACATGGATCCAGTTAATTATCAGGAGCTGGGATCTCTCACCCATTATGTGTGTGCACATATATATCAGTAAGCAGAATAATAGATATATTTATAGCCTGTTCACTTCATTAGGGTATTCTGGAATTACCACGTGGCAAATAATAGAAGAACTTGCTCCTAAAATAAAATGCAGGCAAGCTTTGCTACTCCTACACATCAGTTGAAAGGAGTTTTCCCTTCCATGCACATCTTCACTACAAGCAGAGCCTGTGCTGTTCCTGCTCCGCTGTACCCTCACTTGAGAAGGAAGGGGGATGGAGTAATAATTCCATATTTAATATGTAGTAGCTATTTCCTATTTCTATTGTTGTGTTCCAATAGGATACAAGATCTGTCACCCATTTCACTGTAGGAGAGAGCTCAAAATTCATTCAGGCCTATGGTTCCTTAATTCTAAATTACTCTGAATTTATACTGGGATAAATTTATATTTTTACACAACTTCAAAAACTTCTAAAACACTTTTACACTGTCTAAATCTTTAACCACTGTTTAAATTTTAAATACCTGAAAAATGTTGAAAGTTGCCTTGAAATGATGTATAAATGAGGGGATTTTTTTCCTATATCTGATGCTATTTTTTTTCCCTCTGGAATAGTGGTTTTCCACCCTTTGCATTCCTTTCTCACTGATGGGTGCATGTAATTAGTGTGTCTATTGTCTACTCATACCTGTTAATTACCATTTCCTCCTGGATTTATATATATATATTTAATTTCATGTGTCCATCATGTTTTAATTGATTTCTGGCAAATGGTTTGCTGATGGAGAAACTGAGAAGCTACTCAGGAAATCATCCAGGAAATTCCATTTCTTGTTTTCCTTTGGGTTCTACCAGGTCTTTTTTATTTTTCTTTTGAGTAAATGGAAAGACCTCCCTGTAATTCTGACTCAGAAGGATTTCTGGTTGGAAGTCAGGATGGGAAAGGAGCTTCTGGAGGAGGTGGGGTTGAATGTTCACATAAAATGTTCAC
>JAWWLZ010000139.1:2235577-2247408 GCA_035041345.1 Poliocrania exsul | reverse complement strand
ACTCCTGTTAATTTTACTCAAGTGTCATGATTGAGATTTTCCCTGTGCCCTCCCTGCCCTGGATCCTCCTCATTTAGCAGGAAGAAAAGGAGATCACCAGGAGAGGAGTCCTCCCCTGTAGGACATTTTCCCAGCTGGAAGAGTTAGTTTTATAGAAAGGGGAAAAAAAGATAACAGCTCATTTCTGGTGCTGAAATACAAACTGGAGGTATGAAACAAAGCTCTGGTAATTCAGAATCAGCACTGATTCTGCAATCATGCCACGTTAATAGTGATATTATCAGACTTAAACAGCAAGAGTCAGTGGAACCAGATGCATATTCTTGGCATCTCTCTGATATTCAGCAGACTATGCAAGTTCTAGATAGAAAATGTGATTATGGGAATGAGGACAGAGCTGTACACCTGATGCTACAGAGGCATTCCACTCAATCTTAGCATGTCAGAGCTCCATACCCAAAGCTGCCCCACCTGAATCTGTGTTTCACAGCACAGAGTTAATGGATAATCTCAGCTGTGATTGGGGAAGAAAAATTAAAATGGCTCTAATTTTAATACAAAACTGCATTTTAGTGTGAGAATGACATGTACAGCACCACTCTGAATTAGTCAGAGTGGCTCCAAAATAAGAGGTCAAACCCCTGGTAATTGTCTTGGTTTAATTGAGATTGGCAGCTCCTTTGGGAATTTGATTCTCCCTGTTTTTAACACATGGATTATTTCTTTGCCAAGAGAGGAGTCTGTGAAGGAGCCACCAAACCCTGAGCATGTAGATTGGGCCTGAGAACCTCTGTGTGGGGTGTTTAAGCTTGTGCTTTATTTTGCAACCGTGGTGGCCTTAACTGTGCCCTCAGGAAATGCCACTCATGGGCAGTAATTTTCCTCCTCTGCTCTGACTTGATCATGTTCAGTCTGGTACCTGAATCCTCAGCAGCTTCTGGTGGGATAACAGAAGGATCAGGGTGGTGTCTGAGTCTGGGCTCTTCCTGTATCCTTTTCATCCACACTTATCTCACTAATTTTGTTAAGATATTAATTAAATGGCTCCTGCTTTGAGAACTGTTGTTCTCAGCCTGATGCTTGAGAAGGTTGAGACAGCTGAGTCTGGCACGTGTAGGTTTGGTGGTGTGTTTTTGGCTTTGTTTTGGTGGGCTTTGTGTTTGTTTTTCTTCTGAAATCTTTACATCCTGTCTCTGAGATGGGGCCCTGTAGCCTCATTGCAAGGTAATCTGTTTAAATGCCATCTCTTTCATGTTGTTCGTTTTGCTTGAAATGTGCTTGTTTTTCTTTGCTGTGTCATGTGAACATTCAATGTAAAAAAAGGTCCTGTAGTTAAAATGGTAACTCTTGTATAAAAATGCCTAAGTAGCTCAGCACAGATTTTGAGGGTTTTTCAGTGTGCTGCATGACTTCTTTTGCCTTTGTTTTTTTCTCTTTTTTTCCTTAGAAGTCACTTCCTCTGTTTCTCAAACTGTATTTATAGACACCTGGTGTTTTCTAAAGCTCTGACAGTGGACAGCAGAAACTTCCTGAGGGGGGAAAATGTATGAGCTTCTGGTGATGGGAATTGTGCTTTTTTCCCTCACCTGGTTGGTATTTGTGGTGTTTTGTGAGGAAATTGTGGCAGTTACTGGTGAATAAGAAGGAAAAAAGCTGGTTATCTTATGGGGAAAATGTGATTTTTTTTTAAAACTTGTTTTCTTTTTGCAATTTTGCCTTATGAAGAAGGGCAAATACTATCCTGGCATCCCATTGCCCTGTCCTTTAGCATAAGTGCTAAAGAAAATGCACAAAGAAAGTCATGTCATAGCAGGAAACTATGAAGGTGTAGCTTGATCTTGCATCAGAATATAAATCAGAATAAGAATTCACAGTATAGCTAATTTTTAATTGCCTATTTACAAGGATATGTTTGCCTTACTAGTTTGGGAAGTGTCTTCACATTTCCACGGGTCTTTCTGTGGCACAGGTGAATAAACTGCTCAGCCTCTACTTGAGCCTGATCTCATGAAACGTGTTGGTTTTCTGCGGTGGATTGTTGAGTGACAAGCACTGCAAATGTGCTTGAAGCTTCCCTTAATGACTAAGCTTTCTTGCCTAATATAAAAGCGAACGGCTGTGCAGGAGGGAGCAATGTTGTCAAACCTGTCATCGAGTTCTCAGGCTTGCTTTGAGTACTTGTAATGTTCCTCCTTTAATTGACTTGCAAGTTGGCAAGGGCTGAGTGTAAAAGGGGAAAAGCAACTTTTAAAGGTGGTGGGAAAATTTAGCTTGAGAGTTAACTGTGCAAAGGCCTAAATAATTAGCTGCAGTTTAATTGCCTGCTTTCCTCAGCTTGGGGGGAGGTTATCCTTTTTTTTTTGAGTAGGATGAAAAGTTACTGAATGATCTACAGTCCTTTGAGAGTGTAAAAAAATATGTGAAAAATCATCTTTTCATTTGTTGGGTGTGAGTCTGTTGTCATTACCTGAATAAGGAAAAAAACCCTCCCTTGCATTTAAGGAGGTCTAAAATGGACACTTAGTGTTTGAGAAATGATAAATAGTTATAATGGTACCAGTTTGGTGGAAACAGGTTAAAAATTTTTTAAAATTCAGTTTATTTCTGCTCTGCTGCAGAGGTGGTGGTTAGAAAGCTGGAGCATGCACAGCTTCTCAAGAAATCCTTTCCATGTCCCAGCAGTCACCCACAGCAAAAGCCTGTAAGCTTTGGGAGCACGGCAAGGTGGGGATCTGGGAAGAGTCCACGATGAACTCTCCTTGATCTGGTCTTTGCTTTAAGCTGCAGCCTAATCCCCTGTGTCTGTGGGAGCCACAGGTAGGGCAGTGGAGTCGAGGTGAGTGAGAGGTGAGAGGTCTTGGCTGCCCAATGGCCCACACCCAGCTCTGCTGTGTTCATAGTGTGATCCTGGTACACAATTCCTGCTCTGAACTGAGTTCTCTGAGCCATCATCTCAACAGGATTAAATAGTAACTTGTGCCACTGTGGGATTTGTACAATTCCACGGTGCCAGGGACAGATGGGAGGCAAGGATATTAAAATGGCAGATGGTTCTCTTGTACCCTCTGCCAGAGAAATTGCAATAAAAGACCAAGAGTTTCCTTAAACTTTTAGTTTCTGATGTTTCCTTTAGGAAATAGCATGTTATATTTTTCACTCATGTGCTTGGCTGATGATTTGCCTTGAACATCAGGAACTAAATCAGGAACCACAAAATTGCCTTTGGGAAGATGGTAAAAATCTACAGTATAGAGGGCAATTTCAGAGTTGTCTTTTGTCTGTTGTAAATGAGCAAAAGCTTGAGGTGGTGTCAGGAATTCTGTCTGTGTGATTGGAACACAGGATCCTGTGTCAAACCAAGCACAGGATCCTTCCCCAGCTCTGCTCAATCCAAGCAGAGTTTCAATTGGTCGGAAGGCGTGGGTGGAATCTGTACTGTAATTTTGGCAGGTGACAGGGTGTAAAATTGCCATTTCCATTATTCCTGTCTGGAGCCACGCTGGTAACTTTGCCAATGGCCTGTGCATTTCCCTGTGGAGTGAGGCTGCTCAGGCAGTGCCCCCTGGAAGGGATCTGTCCAGGGTTATCCCAGGGGCACCGGAGCCGACGGGACAATTGCAGGGCGTGTCATCCCGCTGTGATGTGTGCGCAGCTCTCCTGCCACTCAGCCAGGCAGGGCCGAGCTAATGAGGGGAGCGGGAACTGTCCTGCTCAGCAGAGCGTGTGCTGATCCCAGTGAAGGGGCTGTGCAGAGAATGCTCAAACAGTCTGTCCCAAACTCCTGTTTCCTTCTCCAGATGCCCAGTGCTTGTCTCACGGGCTGCTGTGGGTGTGTCTGACATGGGCCAGGAGAGAATTGTACTCATGATCTTGTCAGAAAATGGTTTGATTGCTGCATAACCCAGAGACAGATTTCACACAGCACCTGGAGCTGCAATGGGCTTCATGATTCCGTAGTTGTAATGAAGGTTTTACTGCTTACATCTTGTTTACACTTCAATACAGATATTTATTTGGTTTTAAGTCAGTTGACTTTTCCTTGGGGAGAAGTTTTTGCCAGTGTAAGCTCTCTTTTTATGAGGGATATTCTTTGATTAAATCTGAGATGGTGCTTTTTTAGTGGAAATCATGCTGCTCTGTTAGGTGGAGGGGAAGTATTTTGGTTTTTTGTTTTTAATTGCTGAGATCTTATTGATAGGTTTGAAATGAAATGTCTGATTTATTTTTGGTATTAATAAAATTTCAAATAATTGTCCTGAGTGACAATTCTCCACCAAAATCTGGTCTATATCCAGCCACTTGTTCTTAGACCACAGAATTACTTTACACTTGCTACTTCTTGAACTGTGCTGGGGTTTAGATTTTTAAAATGCTGCCAGGCTATTTGATTAATGATTTGCTTGGAGGATTCCAATGAAGAGTTTTAATCTTGAATGAAGAACCAGAGCTAATACATTCTCATCTCTAGAATACTCTTAAGAGACATCTTCTGTACTATATGGGGTAGTAGTAGCTTGGAAGGAAGGGTTGCTGCAACAGAAAGGTACACAGTGACAGTCATTTTACCCTCTCTTTGGTGGTAGTACTTTTAATAGCAGTGAAATTTGATTGGCATAATGTTAAAAATCAAATTGCCAGGTGGTGAAACGGTGTTACTTAGGAAGCTTTAGATCCTGGTTCAGCATGATAGATAATTAATTAATTACCTTGTAGCCTGTGAACAAGCCCTAGGACTAAACACACCTTAGGTGTGCTGGTGTTTACATACATTTCAAACCCGGGATAGGGATCACCTTGCCTTGCTCGGGGATTGCCTGGTGCCAGCAGAACCCCCTGTGTGAGCAGCACAGGCGATCAGTGCCTGTGAGAGATCTGGCAGCTAAAGCCAGCTGGGGGTTTGGCTAATCTGAAACGTGACATTTTATGTATTTATGTCTCTGTAGCACGTGGAACCATTACCAGGGTGATTCAGACAGATGGGTGTTATTGCTGTTTGCTGTAGGAATGCAGAGGCAGGGAAGGCAGTGTGGGATTGGAGGGTGGAAGGGGCACCCTGTGTGTGCCCGGGCATCCTTTGCAGCTGCTGCAGCACCAGGTGTGGTGGCTCTGAGTGAGGCCTCTCTGCAGTGGCGCAGTGAGCAGGGGCTGCTCCCGCTGCTGACGCGGCACCGACACGACAGGCCCTGTCAGCTTCACTTCGGAACTCGGTTATGTAAAAGCCATCAAAAATTGGAAAGGGCTGGGGTCAGAATGGCTTGGTTTGGATTAGCATCTCAGAGTTTTAACGAGGGAGGGAAATGGAGGCTTCTGTTTGCCTCGAAGATGTTTCACAACACAGTGATTAACAAGTATTTTTATCTGCAGAAATCAACTGCTGCTGGTGTCCAATACTGTTTAACCTGTGTTACTTATTGGTCTTTATTTCCATATGCCACAATAAAACAGTATTTAAATGGAAGAATTTTTATGCTGTTAGTTGACTGAAAGTAGCCTGGAGCAATATTTGACATCTTAAGACTCAGAGGGTGAACTGCTTTGATGAATATTAAACACTGTAGAAAAACTGGGAGAATTGATGTTGAAAATACTAAGTATTCTTTTCTTGTTACTGGGGGGAAGGGGAATGGTGATGAAAGGTGTAAGGCTGTGTAGCTTTTTGTCCTAATTTGGTTCAGCTTTGGCACAATGTATTTAAAATGACTGTTGGATCATATGAGTTTGTTCTTGAAACAATGTAATTTCTGACAGAATTTTTCATGGGAGCCAGAGAAGAATGTGCAGCTTAATTGCTGCAAAATCCTTGTAGGAGAAACAAGAGGTGCAGGTGCCTGGGAGGGTGGGTTCCCACGTGCAGTGAGATTGGGATGTGACACAGTCACTCCTGGGGCAGGAGGTGCCTAGCAGAGATTACCCAATGGAGCTCCCATTCCTGGAATTCTGACCATTCCTGGTGTTCAGATCTGCAGAGGTACCACATGTTGTCTGTGAAATACAGCTCTTGTAATGCCTGTTCACCTTCCTCAGTGCCTGTGCGTGTTCCTGGAGGGGATTATCTCTGTCTGATAAGCTCCTTAGCAGCTCTGCCTTCACAACTCTTCCCTCGAGATATTTATAGGTAAGGCATTAACAACATACACCTTCTTACAGGCCTGAAATGGATTTTATATAGGCTTTTATGGGCTAAGGAAATTCAGTCATTGGCTCTTTAAATTTTGCAAGGTGTACAATTCCATTCATAAGGAATATTTGTGAGCCATGGCCCCACTAGTGTTTTTCACCCTCCTTCCCACATCTCAGTGGTCTCCATGAGACAGAGGTGGCTTGTGAACATGCAGGAGGAGAAAAGAGCAAAGAGAGGAGGCGAGGCTGGAAAGAGAGGGTGGGTTTTGCACTTAAATGTTGGAAAGCTGTGAAAGCAGAGTGGCTGTTTCTCTTGCTCATGATGCTTTGCCATGACACTATGGAATCAACCTTCAAGGGATAGAACATGTCCTTGTGCTGCACAGAATTCCTCACAAGAACCCATTCATTCCAGGAGGCAGGTTGTAATGTGGGAAGGATGTTTTCCTGCTGTAATTACTTGGTATATGTTTATATACACCAGCTCTTCACAAGAAACTCTTTGGAGAGATGACTGTTTGCCTTCAAATCAAATTATGCTTTTTGAATGGTCAGTGAAAAGCACATGGAAAAGATAACAACAATCTCTGAAAAGGCTCCTTAACTGCAGAGCAGAAATTATCACTTTGCATTGAGGAGTCTCTCATGCAGCTTTACACTCATTTCCACATGAAATATTCAGGCTACTTTTCTTTCCACACTTAAGTGTGCCTGTAAGCCATCATTAGTTACTGCCTGGTCGTACAAATCCGTGGGGGATGTTCCTCAGCTGGTATTTCTGTGCATAAACTGCTCTTCAAGAAATTGCTCAGCTATTAACACCAGGCTGCTTCAAAGGAGTGGATCCAAACTGCTCTCACCTGGCTGGCAAAACTAGGAAAAAATACATCTTGTCTTTTTGCCCTGAGCAACAACATCATTGCTGTTAAATTGGTTTAAAAGCAGGAATGTAAGAAAGGCTTCAGTGGTGCTACCTGGTGAATTATTTTAGACTTTACAGTATGCAGAATGTTCATGACTGTTCCAGAAGCAGCCTGGGTCTGTTATTTCTCTTGGAATGACAGAACATCACTGAGTAACAGCATAATTTCAAGGAATGACTGGTGAGCCTGGATAAATAATGCTGTGAGTTCTATACTTGGAAATGAAGATAGATATCTCTGCATGAGAACCTTGTTATCCTGATAGATTTTGATGTGGTTCAGACAGAAAAGCTTATTTGAGGATAATTAGGTTAAGTAGAATGTCTTTCTGAGCAAGGCAAGTGGTCAAGAGGTTTGAAAAGTTGTGAAAATGCCAGAAGTGCAATGGAACATGCTGAGCAAGCTCTTGTGGTACGAAGGGGAAGAAAGGGGTTCCCCTTTGCTGGCAGGGAAAAACACCAAACCCAGAAATGCAACCAAAAATCAGAGTTCACCTAGAGAAAAATGGGCAATTGAGGAACTTTCTCAAGACCCTTAGATTGCTTTTGCCCACTGGTGAAACCAGAGCTTTGTGAGCTGCTCATGGAGGAAAGTGAGTTGGATTAACATTCTGGGGAATATTAAAGAGGAAATTTTCCTTAGCCTGGGGGAACTGAGTAGTATTCCTTCCTAGGCTGTGCTTTGCTCCAGGCTACTGATTGTCTTCCCCTGCTTCCCTTTGGGCTGGTGATGTTTATAGGTCATAAAGCAGCACCAGCCAAACATAAATCAAACTTATAAAGCAGAGCAGAAGAGTAATATTTGTATTGAAAAGAATAGAAATACTTTTCAATTGTCAGTGTAAATATTGAACTGTGTGATTCTCATATCCAGTGATAGACAATTGTCACTATATTCTTTATAGCTGACTAGGCAGACATTTTTAAATACGTGCATTTCAAGTGTGTGTAGTTGCCATCAAAATACAGATTTTATTTTTATCTGAAAAAAATCAGGTTTTTATCTTGTCTGTTTAGAATTATTAAAAAGAGATAAAGGAGCAAATTGTCATTGTTATTGATGAATGGACAATTATGTTCAGTCTGGAATCACTTTTGCATGGCCATTAAACCTTTGGAACTGCCTAATTTGATCTCTAAGCAGAAATATTGACACATGACCCTTAACTGCAGATATGTTAAATTGAGATAGGAGTGGGCAATTAAAAATGTATCTTTAAATAGAAGTGCAATCTATACAGGATCCAGCCCGTTAACCAAACTATCAGACTGTAGCCTCTCCTTGCTGAGAGAAATTGGAAATTAAAGTTCTTGAGGTAGTGAAGAAAAGAAAAATGGGGATAAGGAGGATGGGGTTTCAGAAAGGTGAACATGTTTGTTACACGTGGTTTTCTTTGAGATAATGTACAAGTGAAGGGCTGAACTTGGAATCTACTCTGAGAGACGGTGGCTATCTCACTTTATCACACTCTAAACAAATAATTAAGGGTGGGGAACAATAATTTTAAACTTTGCGCGAGTTGACCCATGGAACAGTGAGCTCACATCACTGAGATGCTGCACCTGATTTGCAGCTTCAGTGTCCCCTGCATGCTCAGCTCTGTACCTAGCTCAGGATGTTTCTTGGCTTTAGATAACTCCGTTATCCTCGCGGGTCCTTTCCAGCTCAGGGTTTTCTGTGATCCTCTGAATTCATCGTAGCACTGTGTGAAAGTCATGAGAAAAGGTGGCAATGAGCTCTGTGGACTGGCACGTGTTTGCTGATAGGTCGGTACAATGGGTTCCTGTGAAAGCAAACAAACCCTGGTTCCTGCCCTGCTTTCCTGAGCTGTCCGGTGATGGCTCTTGCCACTCTGTGTCTCACCAAGAGAACACAAAGCTCCCCGAGCTGTCCCTCGAGGGACTCACAGGGACACACAGAGCTCCTGCCTGTGCTGGGACTCGCTCGGGGGTTCTGGGCTGTGTGCTCTGCCCTGGCATCGGGGCACCACAGCTGTGTAATCCACACGGGCTCCTGCTCTCCCTGAGGAGCTGCTGAAGGATTCCTGCACTGCAGCAGCTCAGATGGTCCTGCTGGACCGTGTTTCTTCTCCACTGAAAAGCTGAAGTACAAATGCAGAGGGAAATCTCTTCAAACCGTGGGGTTTTCTTGTTTTGTTTTCCCTGTGGGAGTTACCAGGGCTCTCCTCGGTAGCAGCAAGCAAAGCTTTATGTGCAGAGCTTAAAGCTATTGGAGGGTTTGACCCTCTGGTCTTGCTTTCTAAGTTAGAGTGAACAATTAATTGGTGGTAGAAACCTGATAAACTTGCAGTTGCTTAACAACGGCAAAGCAAACAATACTGCCATGTGTTTTCTCTGAGCTTGTTTGTATTTAAAATAGCCGTGAACGTGTCAAGTGGGGACATGAATAAAATGCTGTCCACATAAACGACTTGTATAATTAAATTAAATTGAGTTTTAAGTACCTGCTCGTTTCGTTCCACGATGTTGCATTGTGTAAACCTATTACTTAGGGGGTTTTAGAGCTGTTTTGCTTACTCTGGGCCCTAAAGGTCAGCTCTTTGTGGCAGGCTCCTGTTTCTGTGCAGCAAACAGCAGATGGGTGTTAAAACACTGGTGCAGTGCCAAAGGTGCCCAAAATTCTGTGCTTTGGGGGGTCTCCTGATAGACTGAGAATGAAAACGAGTGTTGAACAATGCCTGGTTACATACATACTTTGGAGTTAATTGACAGTGGATAATCAAACCACAGATCATTTGGCTTCATGAATTAGTATTTGCCTTGGTAAATAAGGCAAATAGTGATGGGTGCAGTGGGATTAGTGTGGTAGGGACATTTTTGCATGAAGGTTGCCAATTCACTGGCAAACCTTGACATTGCTACTTAAATAAATGAAAAACTCTAAACTTAAAAACAGGTATAGAGCCTGTGTGGCTGAAAACTCATACAAGAATTGCAATTCCTGTAGAATAGTTGATTCCCTCCCTTATCTCTGAAGTGCTGCATGCAAAAGTAATGCAATTTCTGCCCTTCAGGGCAGTAACTGTGCACCAGAATGGGCCCCAGGCATGTTTTGGCAGGCAGGCAGCTCCAGACTGGCCAGTTGTTGTTTTCACTTCCACAAGTGTTGGTTGGCCTGGTGGAGAAAAGTTATGAACCTCCACAGTGACAGCCCTACAAATTCCTGACGTTTATTGCACCATGAAATAGTTAAGCAAAATAATTTTGTGGCCTTGGAAGGTGTAAGCTTTTAAACTCTGCTGTTTGGATGGGATGAATGAGCCCAGAGAATCAAATATTGACAAGGAGTGTTTAAGATCTCCTTGCAGTGGTGTGTGCATACAAGAGTGTTTGAGTTAATAAGCAAAGACTGGTTAGTTGTGTGAACTTGGAGAAGCTGCAGGTGGGAGTTCAGGACTGCACAGGATTGTTCAGGTGAGCTGGGCAGCCTTTACAGCCCCAGCTTGGGACTGAGTTATTCCTGGGGGCAGCAGTCTGGAGGGAGGAAAAATGGGAAATCACTGAATTCACTGAGTTGTGTGCTATTTCACTGAAAGCAGATCAGAATATTATTCATTCTGCTAGTAGCCAAAGCAGAGTTAAAAAAATTAAATAGACAAAGAAAAGAAAGTTGGATGAGAGTCAAAGCCAGAGCAGTTTACCTGCTGTTGAGGTGTGTAATTTGTGAACAGTTGTGAATTGGTTTGTATTTCACACAGGGTTTTTTTTAAATTTTTTTCTTCCTGTTTTGTTTTTAAGTGTTATTTTTCTACTGTTGGTCACCAGCTGGAATTCTGGATCTTACACTTGCATCCTTTTTAAATTTCTGTAAAGTCTATAAAGAAATAGAATGATATTTATGGCATTTATCCAAATCTATTCTAAAATTAGAAGTTTTGAACAAATTAATTATCAAAGGTCCTTTGTAGCAGACTTGATAATTGAAACCTGTACAAACTGCTGGATTTTAATCGAAATAAATCAATTTCTTTTAATTCTCCCTTTAGTTTTTGTTAGTGATTGTAATGATTAATTTATCAAATAGGCTGAAAGTATCCTCAGATAATGAGAAGAGGATCAACAGTGTTATTTTTCTGTGTGAGTTTAAGAGGGTTTCCCACAGGAAAAGCAGATCTTGGGCCCTTTGCAGTCAAAACAGGCAGCAACTGCACACTTGTCTTCTGCTCAGCCCCTCTTACCAAGGTGCTGCTGCCAGATGTCAAACAGAGCCTGAGGAATGAAATCCATGCAGCTCAGTCAGCCAGCGATGGAGCTGTGCAGTCAGAGCAGCATCTCCTTTATGCAGTGAGGAATGAGGGCTTTTTATGGCTATGTGGCCTTGGTCTGGAAGGTGCTGGAGGCTGGTTGGCCTGGCTGGCCAGCAGTGCCTGTGCCCATGTGCTGCTTCCATGGCTCTTGTCTGCCAGTGTCCATGTGCTGCTTCCATGGCTCTTGTCTCTGCCTGTGTCCATGTGCTGCTTCCATGGCTCTTGTCTGTGCCCATGTGCTGCTTCCATGGATGGCTCTTGTCTCACAGGGTTTGCTGCCAAACACTGCACAGCACTCGGGTCTGTCACTCCTTTGTTAGCAGGGGAGTTCATTTTGGATCTGTAGTTTATCTTCTCAGTCCTGGTAATGGTTCTTCCTCATCCCTCTTCAGGAGCTCATTTTCATCTTCTGCCAGAGTCAAGTGGCTTGAATAATTTGTTTGATTGCTTAGAAATATAAAATAAATCTGTAACTAAATTGGCCACATCAGCAGATTGTACCTCCCTGGTGGGATTTGTCT
>JAWWLZ010000139.1:2167725-2183745 GCA_035041345.1 Poliocrania exsul | reverse complement strand
TAGAGGGGGTAGAATACACAGCCTTGATCACCCCCACACAGTGCCAACTGGTCCCACCTGCTAAACTAGGACAGTCTGATCCATGAATCTTGCATGGCAGGTGGATAATGTGGAATGAGTTTAAATGGAAGGATTTAGAACCAGCTGCTCCAGTGATTCCTGTCCTCACCATGAGTGCAGGACTCTGCTTCCAGCATCAGAAGGAATTTAAAAACCAAGGTTGTTGCCATGAAAGCTGACAGAATTAGAAATGTTTTCTAGTTCTTTTCATACATTCATATAAAAGAACTTTTTCTTTGGAAGTGCATTAAATCCAGCTGTTCCCTGCTCCAAACCATGTGTGGATTTTTTATTCTCTCAAATCCAGGATGAATTGAAAAAACAGTGAGAAAAAGTGTTTCTGCCAAGCTGTGGTGCCCAGTTTCAGTTCTGAAAGTGAAAACTTGAGGAAGCAGAAAACCATCCTTCTTCAGTTACTACTTTGTGGCAAAAGCCAAAAAAACCCAAAGACTGAAATGACAGACTGTGGTGAAATCCCAGCAGAACTCCGTGTGCCAAAAAGAAAATGCCAAGGCCAAAGACCAGAACTGCAAGACATGTAGAAGGTGGTTATGGGCTGGCATGGATCCTCAAACTGCAAAACTTGATGGATTTTTTTTCCAAATAACTCATTCCACAATTTGATGGCATGTTTGAGGGTGAGGAAGGCAATGAGAGGAGAGTTTGGATTATCTCATTTTATTTCATTTTCCTTCGAGTGGAATTGAGTAGCAAATTGGGAGGAGCTTTTGCAGCCCCTCATGAGCTGTGGTGGTGCTCCTTGCTGCTCTGTTTGTGATCCCTGGTGTAAGTCAGAATGGTGGTGGATCCCAGATCCAGGAAAAACCCAGCCAGTAAAAGGTGCACTTCCAGGTAGGAATTCCAGTTCTTGTCAGGCAGCAGCGTTGCAGTTTTTGTGAAACTGTGATTATGGCACTCCTGCCTTCCCCCTAAAGCAGCTGCTCTAGTTGTATTCAAGGACAAACACAGAGCCATAAGTACTTGATGTCTTAAGCATTAAAGACCTTTGGAAAAACGGGGCATAAATCACATTAATGTATTTGTAAGTAATTTTAGCAGTTAATGCTGCCATTCTGCATGCTTGACTGCAGCCCATCCCCTGGGAGCACAAGGTGACACCCTGAGTGCAGAGTCCTGCCTGGCCCAGCCCGGCTGTTAATGTTTCCCAAGTAATTGCAGTCATTCCAAGTTAATGCATGCTAATTAACCAGCGTGCCTCTCTCAGCCTCAAATGACAGCTGCATGTTGGTTAAGAGCACAGTCCCACTCGGCATTGGCTTTGGCTTGGGAGTAAGGTGGGAATTCTGGTGGAACGTACTCACCTCTGCCAGGGGTGTTTCTGCAGAGCAAAGGCACGTGGGGGAATTAGAAAAACATCCCAAGGGGAAAAAAGAGGCCAACAAAAACCTGCCAGCTGTAGAAAACACAAAGCTCCTGTTTGGAAGGAAATCCCTTTTTGGGAAGTGTTGTGTGCCCAGTGGGGCAGTGCTTGTGTTTGATCCAAGAGGGTGAGTGAGGCTTGCCACCGCTTTTGGCTTGCCTGAAGGTCACGGCCAAACAGGATCATCCATTGCTTTAAGAGGTTTATGTAAGAACAGCGTTCCAGGAATTAATTACTGTGAACTTCTCTCACTCTGAGGGGAATCCTTCCAGAACTGTGTGTTGAAATGAGTGCCATTAAATGGCAAGGAGTGTGACATTGCTTAAATCAGTGTTGATGAACCTAGAGAAGAGTCCTCAGCGTGTCATAGAATGTACTTGAGGTGTTCACTGGGAATGTAAGTGAATATAAACAGTATTACCTTATTCTCAATTTTTTAAAATGGGTAAATAGAAGATTCCTCACGTAACTAGTGATGAAAGGTTTTTAATGCTGCCTATTCTATGACAGAGCAGCAGAAAGGTGTTCCTAATTTGCTGAAAAACTGTTCATTTACAGTTTGGTGAGAGGGAAAAACTGCCTTTAGACTAAAGAGTTTGTCAGGGCCAGGCGTGTTGTTAATTAATAGAAGTATCACAGTGGCTGAGGTCTTAATTAGCCTCAAGCATATTTTGCTGGATAGCTGACCTGTATTAAAGATAACCTCTGCTGAAAGAAGCTTATGCTCTTAATTGTTTCCAAACTCAGTACCTGCATGGGATTAACTGTAATCGCATAAATAGCCCCCTGGAAGTGATATGATTGCTGCTGGATTTACTGGGAATATGCACTGAAGAGTTGGCAGGATTGGGGCCCTTGTCACAGACCACTGCAGAAATCACTTCTGAAGAGCCACAGCCAGAGCCTTAAAAGTGAGGTTTTGTCACTCTGTAAATGTAGAACAAAACCTGTTCTAAAAATCATGGAAAGACAGGAATGGCAAGAAAACACTATGAGGTCACAGTTCCCTGAGCTGATCTGTTGAATTTCACAGTAAGTTACTTGGCTTTTCCAAAGTAAACATTCCTCCAATAAAGTTGTGTTTGGACAATTGGATGTATTTGCTAACTGAAGATAAAAGGACACATTATGAACAGCAGAATGAGCACCATTGTTGTATTCCTGTTTTTACATTCCCTTTAACTGTGCTGTGTGCACGTTTGATTTCAGATGTGACCAACATGCCCTGCAAAACAAGCAAAGTGGGCACTTGGACCGAGTCCCCCTGTTTTTGTGAAGGCTCCAACAGGCACAGCCGTGGGTGTGCTGGCAGAGCTGCCCTGTAAATACACCTGCCCTCTAAATATAAACATAATCATGGGCTGGGGTTGTTGAGCTGTCCTGCAGAACGTTTGTGTTTGACAGCTAAAGATCCCTGATCCTGCAAACTGCACCAGTTAGGCTGCTCCTTAAAGAATCCATGGCTTTGGGAGGGCTTTCTGCCACATTTTCCAGTAGGGAATCTGGGTTGTCCTGTCACAGGATCAGCTCCACATGCCCATCCTGGCCGATCCTCCTCTCCACACTGTCCTTAGTCTTGCTGTCCTGGGCTCAGGAAGGCTCTTTACAGGCCTGCTGGTTCCTTCCAAGTAGGGAATGGGAAATGCAGGTTTTACAATTTCATGGAGAAAACTCATGGGGTTTTACTCTTTTTCACTCCTCTTAAATAGCAGATCTTTTCCAGACTACCATAACTGAAAAGACAAGTGAAAACCTGTCCAAAATGTATTGACTTACCTTCTCATCTCAATTTTTTTCTCTCTCTGAATAAAGCCTGAGAACTTACTCCTAGCTAGCAAATCTAAGGGAGCAGCAGTAAAACTGGCAGACTTTGGATTGGCTATAGAAGTCCAGGGGGAGCAGCAAGCCTGGTTTGGTAAGTAAACATTATTTTTTTCTCACCATTTACTCAGCACAGCTGTTAAACCTCCTAAACTGCCCAGTTTCACCCCGTGTCAAACATGGGTGTAGAGCCTGGGTTGGTTTCTGTCTTAGTTTCTCATCAGGTGCTCAGAGGGGTAAGACAGTGGGTTGTTGTTACTGCTGAGTGTTCCTGCCCACTCATCAAAACATTTTGTCTGAACAGTTCTCTGGTAGCTGCAAACACCTGAAAATTTTATTCTGAAGCACTTTAGAATGTGACTTGAATGGAAAAAATAAGAGTGTTGGGTACCTGAGGCTGTAAACAGATACTAATTACAGGTGCTTGTTACAGTTACCAGCTGTCCAAAGGAAAATAGTGGGAAATATTAATGCTGCTCATTTGAAATAATGGGGTTGCAGTGGAGGCTGTAACTCCCTGCAGAGGCACAGGCAGTGCTGTTGGACATATGTTGGCAGCTTTATAAGCCAGCCTGTTGGTTTAAATCCCAGCCTTTATATAAATGGATTTCAGTAATCCACAAAAGACAGAGGAGATTGCTCTTGTACAGCAACAAATACACCAGAACAAAAGGAGGGGAATACAAACAGCACAAAACACAAGTGGTCTGTTAAAATCACAAAAACATCAGGTAAGCAGGAAGCAGCTCAATTACAAACCAGCAGATTGAACTTGGCTTCAGGGATATTTTCTCTACATAATGTGGCTGCAGATGATGCAGAGGAGGTTGCAGTTCCCTGTAAAATCTTGCACTTTATTTTTCAGTCATTTGGTTCTAGTGAAGTGCTTGGTTTAGACTGGTAGGATCAGGAGAACTTGGCAGAAAGGAACAGGATGTCTTCAGAATATGTCTGTGAGGAAGAGTCAGCAAGGTAATAAAAAGAAAGTAGTCTAATGTGGATCTTAAATGTGGACTCAGTAAGACCAGTGGGTTCTGTACCTTTTTTGGAACTTCCTGTGCAAAACAGAATCCCAGAATCCCAGACTATTCTGGGTTGGGAGGGACCCACCAGGATCATTGAGTCCAACTCTTCAGTCAGTGGCCCACACAGGGGATTGAATCCATCACCTGGGCATTATTACAACCAAGTTTTAACCAGCTGAGCTAATGCCCCTTTCCAGAGTGGCCCAAGTGCCTTCCTGCAGCTCCAGGGCTGCATTAACAGGGCAGAACATGAACTCCAGTGTACTCCACACTTTGAACTTTTTCTCATTTTCAGCAGGTTTTTCTGCTTTCCACTGGATTCTGCAGCACTCAGTGACTCATGGCATGCTCTGATTCTAACTATATCTCTGCATCACTGTTTTACTTTCCTTTTCCTTCTTTATTCCTTTTCTCTTCTTTTGGGTGATGGTCCCTTTTCTGCTTGAACCAGGGCTGTGCCTCAGCAGGAAACCAGCTGGAGCTCTGTATCTTTGGATAGAACAGAATTCTTTCCTGCTTTGCATGTTTGCAAAACAATCCTGTTCCTTGCCTGTTTGTAGGAAGTGTTACAGGGCTGGGGGAAACCTCCCACCCTCTTGGCAGGTGTTTGAAGGTGTGAGGGAGCTGAACTCACCAAAGCCAGGGTTTGTCCTGGGCCTTTGGACACTTCTTTGAGTCACACAGTGACAGAAGAGTCTTCAAGGCCCTTCCACCCCAAACCATCCTGTGATTCTGTGTCCTGAAACCATGCCAGTTATTTGTGTTCAGTCCCATTCTGTATCCTCATCAGGAGATAAATTTAGCCAAGTCCTATTTATTTTCACTTTAAACTTTATTTCCAAGTGATGCATAGGAATGTTCAGTGAGCTGTGCTAAGTTTTAAAGTCAGGACAACATTATTTCCCCTTTAAAATGAGCAAAAATATTAATGTAGAGCACTGCACCCTAGAAGGGCTATAAAGCAGCACTCTGTTTAAAGCTACTTAGAACATCCATATTTCAGCTTCTCCAAGGAGCTCAAGATGTGTTTCCTGTGTGATAGTGCTCCTTAACAATTCATAGCTCTCCTATCAGGAGACTGCAAACAACAACCTTATTTCTCATGACCATATTTTAGCTCTTTCCTCAGTAGAATATACAGAATGTGTTCCTTCATTTCCTGCTCCCACTCCAAAATAATTCCCAACTGCAGGGCAAGGGCCTCTTCTTTCCTGTAGCTGTGCACTTTGCATGTTATCACTGCCTCTCATGAGCTTTGTGGAATCCAGGGTGGTATTGCACAAGTGATGTGAAAGCCTCCAAATTCTCACCTTTCAAGAATTCCCAAGCATTTATTTTAGGCAAAGATGCTGGAAAGAACAGATGTGCTCACTGAAATGGTGTGGACTGTTAATGGTCATTAAGTTTTTATCCTCTGCAGCATCCTAAGAAAAGTAACTTTTATACCTACATTTTGCATTTCTGCTGAGAGAAAGCAGCTCTGCTGGTCATGAATAAAGGATGAGGAATGGATAAATTTGAAAGGCTAGATTGCTGCAGAGGTGCTTTCTGGAAACTTTTATATGGAGCTTTCCAGAAGGGGAACGACTTCAGGGCAGTGGAGTTGCAGTGGAAGGATTGTATTAGGTGAGACATGGCCAGCAAAGGCAGGGCAGGCTGAGCCTGGGCTGGTGAACTTCATCCTGAGGGATCCCCAGTGGTGCCTTTGGGAAGCCAAACCTGAATGTCTGAACAGTTCCTTTGCCAGCAAAGGCAGGGCAGGCTGAGCCTGGGCTGAACTTCATCCTGAGGGATCCCCAGCGATGCTTTTGGGAAAGCCAAACCTGAATGTCTGAACAGTTCCTTTGCCAGCAAAGGCAGGGCAGGCTGAGCCTGGGCTGGTGAACTTCATCCTGAGGGATCCCCAGTGGTGCCCTTGGGAAAGCCAAACCTGAATGTCTGAACATTTCCTTTGCCACCATCTGGCTTTGCCTGAATTGAGTTTCCACTGCTGTGTGAAGAATTTTGATCAGTGTTTTGACTCTCTTTTTCCCTCCTAAATGATTTCTTTGCTATTCCTCAATTTAACCCTGTGTGTTGTTTGCTGACAAACCTGCCCTCCCATCCCACTGAGTGGAACTCTTGAAACACGCCTTGTGTTTACAAACATCACTTGGTTTTTGCAGAGCCTGTTCAGCTATTGACAACAGTTGCCTTGCCTTTTGACAGGCTTTGCTGGTACCCCAGGATACCTCTCTCCAGAAGTGTTACGGAAAGATCCTTATGGGAAACCTGTGGATATGTGGGCATGTGGTAAGGAATTGCTCTGAAGGGTGTGAGGTGTTTAAAGACTGAGAAATGATGTCCAGAATACAATGTATTCTGCATGAGAAAATAGGTATTTCATAAAATTCAGCATTCATTGGATTTATTGTTGTTCTCTCAGCTTCTTTTTAAAAAAAATTATTTATGAAGATGTGTTGTCATGATATCCTTGGCCATGTCCACACAACACACTTTCACAAAGTGTTAAAGGAGTGGTGCAGGTGTGTAATGCTTAGAAAATACAACAGTTTATGCTGTGAGCTGGGCCTTAGTTTTGGTTCAAAGGCAGCCTCAACTTTGATCTGACCAATGCACCACAACTGCAGGCATGAGGTGCAAAATGAATTGTTTTGTGAGCTGCAGTACAGAGCAATTACTGCATCATCAGCTCCTGCCACAGTGTGGTCTGAGGCACTGGCCAGTGGCAGCTCCCCAGCTGAGAACTGTGCCTGCTTTCCTTAGTCCACTTCTACCCTCACTTTTTATTGGTTGTATTGATGAAAGTGCTTTTCTTTAGCCTCAGTGAATCATCCCCTGCTAGTCCTACAGAGATCTTCTTCATTTCCTATTGACTGTGTACAGATAAACTGCATTGCCCAAATTTTCTTTGCATGAGATCAATTAAAACACCATCTTGCAGACACCAGTACAAGCCATGATAAAACCAGAAGTAAAAAAGGCCTTTTCCTAGAACATGCAGAATCATGGACTGTCATTTCTGCATCTATTCAGTGTTTTCAGTGTTCCTGACCTGATGTTGTGTCAGATGCTCATTATTGCCCGTGCTTTCTATAGAAAGTTACCCCACAAGATTACAACCCCCAATTTTTCCCTAGTCTGAACAGGCAGCATTTTTCAGTGCCTGGCATAATGCTCCTGAGCCTTTTGTTTTCAATGGGTTTAGGTGCAAAATTTCTGGAGTTTGCTTCTTGAAATCCCTTAATCCTGGTATGAATTTTTGCAGGAGTCATTCTGTACATCCTCCTGGTGGGATACCCTCCGTTCTGGGACGAAGACCAGCACAGGCTTTACCAACAGATCAAGGCTGGGGCCTACGATGTATGTGCCATACTCTGTCTGTCCTGTTGTTTATAATTGTGCCAAAAAAGAGGAGTTTTCTAGAGTGAGAAGTGCAATTAGACTTTTTCCTAATTATATTCGTTATATTTGAGTCACTCAAAGTAGTAAATGTTGCTTTAGGAGCATGAACCTTATTGGAATGTGCCAATTCCAGTCTTACTTCCCTGTGGCTCCAAGCCCTCATTGTCTGGTCCTTGTGTGAATCCTACAAGCTTGTGCTATCCTGGCAAGCCTGTTCTGACCTCTGTGAACTCCCAGGGATCTGTGTTTTCCTTTGTGATTTATCAATTCAATCAATCAGTTACTCTTAATTGTTTCTAAGAAGTCTTAAACGTCCTAAATATACTCCTGGATGCTGCTGTATTGCCCACTTTGGAAATTCAAGCTGCTGTAGAGCTTTGCAAAAGGTTCCATTAAATACAGGTATTCCAACCCAAATCATCACAGCTGTTGGTAAATATGAACTGATGATTTGATGGCATATGAATTTTGCAACAATATATTTATCTTATATTAAACAGACAAAAAAGGCTGTTGGTCCTCAGATTTAAGCAATTTGTGAATGATAAGGCAGAGCCTTGTAATTGTGAAGCTCTGATTCAAATCCAGCAGTGGATCCTTAGCTAGAATTATGCAAAGATTGCACAGGATCATGTCCACTTGCTCTTTTTTCCCCCAAGTTCCCCTCCCCAGAATGGGACACGGTGACTCCTGAAGCAAAAGACCTTATCAATAAAATGCTCACCATCAACCCAGCGAAACGGATCACGGCGTCAGAAGCACTAAAGCACCCCTGGATCTGTGTAAGTGATTCCACAGGCTCAGCAGGGTCACTGGGCAGGCAAACCAGCACACAGGGAAAGGGTTGAGGGGTGACCTGTGTCCTTCTTCATGCAACTAGAAATGGTAGAATTGTGATTGCACAGATACAGCCAATAGTGGGGTGTGTTGAGATCTCAGCCTGGGATAAGACTTGTGCAGAAATGAACTCCTTTGCCTTGACTCTGTGGTGCAGAAGTTCACTGCCAAAAATAGAATGTTATTTTAAATTCTCTGTGAAAAAAACCATACAGGAAAATGACTTTGAGTTAGATAATAATGCTTTGCACCTTCATTTCCCTGTAGCCATTATCATAGGCAGGAAATTAAGGGACTTCTTACAATTCAATCCAGGTTGTTCCTGGATCCAGGACTGCTTTCCAATTCTCAGTATGTTCCACACTGTGACTTTTCAAGAGGACTTCACACATAGGAAGGGCTGAGTAAAATGAGCACAACAGGATAGTCAGACAAGGCAGAAACTCAAGGCCCAAGTTTTGCACCATGTGGGTTGTAATATTGTGCTGTAGACTAACTGAACTGCTAAACAGCTGGCTGGGTGTCCTGAAGTAATTGTTTTCTTCTTCTCTCAGCAACGTTCTACTGTTGCCTCTATGATGCACAGACAAGAGACTGTAGATTGCTTGAAGAAATTCAATGCAAGAAGGAAACTAAAGGTAAGATTGAAAACTTCGGCTTGTGTTCCCTGTGTAAAACAAATGGTCTCCAAGTACATTTTTTCTTGAATATTATGCTTAAATGAACTATTGCCAGCTTTTGGCATGAGGATCTTAAAAGGTCATTCTTTTGGGTTATCCTTTGTTTTCCCCTGGTCAGACAGGATAACTCTGTAGATGTGAATTTTTCTAATGTGCACTTTACAAATAAACTGCTGTTCCTCCCCCAAAAAAGAACCTAAACTCTGCTTCATATTCAGAGATGTATTTTGGCAATAATTGCTGTGCCTGTGAGGACTCGTGGCTTGTGCATCACACACTCAGAACTGACAAATACCTGAGGTGCTCAAGGCTGCTGATGGGTGTGATGGGGATGAAGATTGATGACAGTTGATGCACAGACAGTCCTTTCAGGGCTGAGCCAGTAATTGCTGTAATTTGTGCATGTTCTCCTTTCTGTTGTGTCATGTCACATTCAGAACTTTACTCAAGTGTGATGCTAATTTGAGGAAATGTGTGTGTACACAGGGGGCCATTCTGACAACAATGCTGGCTACCAGAAATTTCTCAGGTATGTTCACTGAGCCCCACATTAATGCTCTCTTTATGTTGTGATGTCTGTGAAGGCCAGGATCTAATTAGGATTCATTAGTACAGAAAGATCAGCTATTCAGGAGCAGCTAAACATGTTATAATATCTGAAGTTGTTTCCCTTGCAGAAGCAAAGAGAATTTAAACTGTTTGGGCCAAAGGGATTCTCTTGTAGGTGACAGTGTGATTTTTCTGTAGAAGTTGAGCTCCTTCCCTGCTTTTTTGATTGTTACCTGTCAAACCAGTGTTTGCCTTTCTGTTTTGGTGGAGGGAAACTGCAAGTTCTGCACACAGCTCCACCAAGTCTCACCAAACAGCATTTAAAACTGACTTCTTTTTATGTGTGAAATGTCATCCCCTGGTTCTGTTACATCCTGTATTAAAATCCAAGTCACTACACGTTCATTTCTTTATTGTTTTGCAAAGAAATAAGGAGTGTGGTAAAAATAATCCCTTTTTCCTTCTCTTCTAATGCCCAGCTGGATAAAACAAGAGTTGTTTCCTCTTCAGGAAATAATTTTGTAGTGATGTCCTGGAGATTGAAATCTTTGTGCTAAGGGAATTTTAACAGCAAAAGCTGAAATTGTTGTGCTGTCAGTAGAGCTGGAATTGTCCTCAGTGGTGGCATTGCCAAATTCTTGATGCTGTGTGGAATTTTTCATTTTGCCATTCGAGCTTTGGAGTGAAGAGTGAAAAAGAGCACCAGATTTAAAAATCAGTGATTCTACATTTCCTCCTACTCTGTGAGGGAACTGTTGGAGTGTAACATAAATTACTGTACAGACAAAAACATGGCAGTGCTTTGGGCATGTTTGGAATAATAATAAGCACTGACTCATCCCCCCAAAATTACATAATCATGGATGCAAGAACAACTTGTTCAATTTGCATAGTACTTGAAATACAATTTCTTTCTTAGTAAGTGCCTTTATTTAATACACACCTAATCACAGAAGATTACATTAATTTAAATTACCTTGAGTTAGTGCTTAATGAATTGCCAGTGTCTGCCAATTCCCTTTAAAGGTGGGAAGGCTGTAGGCTGCACATCTTGTACAGATGAATTACTGTTAAATATCAAACAAATAAATCATTCCTTGTCCCTTTTCATAACTGTCACTGTCTCTGTGTTTAAGGATCAAGTTCAACTGCCATGACCCAAAAATGCTGAAATAGTTTTAAAGCAGGATTTCAGCATGAAAAGCAAACAGGGTTTGGGGATTTTTTTTAATTTTATTTTTTTCTCTTATCTCATGTTTTACACCATGATGACAATGTTTTTTCTTGATACCATTTTATTTTTTCAATTTATTTATTCATTGTATTTCATTGCAAAGCATGCTTTTGGAGGTCACTTGTCCATGACGATGTGGTTATAAAAGTGTTTTATTTTCCTTTTTTTTTTCTTCCTTTTATGTGGAATGTGTATTTCTTGTGAGGTAAGACCCTCAGCACGTGAAAGGAACATCCTTTTTCTCTTCTGAATCCAGACTGCTGTTTGTCCTCAGTCACTTTAATTTCTCCATGTTGTCACAGCACCACTTCCTTCCAGTCTGCTTTGCTGCCTTAGGTTTTATTTAGAGCTCTTGCTTGTAGTTGCAAGAAATCTCTCATTGTCAGCTTAATTTAGAACACGCTGATTGCTTTGCTCCTGCAAATTCTTTAAATATTTCATTTGTCTGCAGTATCTGTGATTAAAGAAAGATGAACCAAAATACTATTAAAAATACATTCCCATGGGATGCTGCCTCGTGATCCACCCTGGGCATCCCACAGGACACTCTGGCAGTGCCACACACCCAACACTTTGCTTTTGGTACCCTCATGTTACTGCCCTTCATTGACTTTCTACACAGAATGTGTGTTAAACATCAATGAAAAACTCAGAAATTTCATGCAGAAGGACCTTCAGCAGGCTCTAAGAATTAATTGGTGTTTTCCCATGTTGTAGTGAGGGCTAAGGGTCTAAAAGAGGCTTTGACAGCAGTTCAGTTCTGGGTGTTCAGGTTTCCAAACAGCTCCTCCCTTTTGCCTTCCCTGAGTGAATTCCTGAAGTTAATGCAGTGCCCACAGTATTTTTGGTAGTGTGACATCTCAAGCCCTGGTGCATCAGGTTCTGGAAGCACAAATGGCAGCAGGGAGTGTCCTAGTCAGAAATACATGGAAAACAATTTGTTTTCAGTGTTGTCATACTTGTTTCTGTAAATAAAAAGGTGCAGAGGTCCAGCTGTGTAATACAGACAAATTTATTTGTGTTCATTTGAGTTGCAAATCGTGGCCTTGTGGGAGTTTCAGTGTTGGCTGATGCCCATAATTACTACACTGAGTTTGGAGGGCTGATTTATTAATGAAATTATGAACATTAGCCTGGATTCACTTTCCAGGGTTTTTTCATGTAAACAACACAATAATGGACATAAGTCATTTTTGGATGGCTGCTGAGGTGATCCTACATTTTCTGAGTCCTAAAATGAGCACTTAATGCAGATGCAGCTGGAAAATAAGCCACAATTCCAAGAATTAACTTCAAGTGAAAATCACATTCTCAGTAACTCTGATACCCTCAGCCAGTCTGAGCAGCCTTAGGCTTGCAAGGTCCCATTGCTTGGGGGTTCCTTTTAAAGACAAGGATGGCACAAACGATGACAGCTCCATGTCAGGACTGCCCCTTACATATAGAACAGCAATTTCCTAACAACCTGAGCTGTGGAACACTTGCTGATGGGAAGACAGGGCCATAAATAACAATAAAACCCCAACCACACCAGGCTTGTTGTGCAGTTTTTATTCCTCAGGCCTTTGGCAGTGAGTCCCGAAGCATTCATGGTTTAGTGAACAGTGATTTGGGTTTGGTGGGTCAGCCAGCCTGCATTTCTGCCAGAGAAGGTTTCAGATTCACCATTCACAGTGGTGTGGTGCCAGTTGCCAGAGGGGGAGTTTAAAACCTAACACCTTAATAACACTAAGGCAAATTAAATTGTGCCCGTCAGACTCCACTGCTTTGAAGAAATTTGGTCAGTGTACAACACAACTCAGGAAATAACAGGTTTGCTTCACTAGAAGCTGAGGGAAATCCTGGGATTTGTTATGCCTGACTCCTGGGAATCAGCTCTCCAGAACAACACTTGGCCAGCAAGTCCCTCCTCTCCTGTTTGTGCTGCCCTGTCACACAAGGAGACTGGTGGGAAATCCCAGAGGAGGAACAGGCAGTGTTGCACCTCCTCAGGCTCTCTGGGTACCTTGTCTTGACCACTTGGTTGTCACTGGCCTATTAATAACACCAGTAAGATCCCAGTGGGCTCTGCAACACCTGGTCTGAGTCCCTGCCCTCACAACAATACTTTATCACAGTCATATCAAACTATCCCAGCAACAAATACAAATATATTGCTGTTGAAAAAATGAATATATCCAGAGCTGCTGCCTTTACACTCCCCTTGCTTCCATTTCCTCTCTGCCACCTTGTACGAGCACCGTGAGCCTATGGGTGTAACAGTGGGAAAAGAGGTGTCTGGTGATCCAAAGCACTGGTGGTTTCCTAAGGATTTAACTCCTCAGAGCAGCAGGAGGAGCAAATAAAAGCTGAGCACGTCTCTGGAGCTGGGGGGCAGTGGGGGGTTTGCTGGGGGACCTCAGGGGGAGCCACCTGACCTTGCAATTCTTTGTCTCCTTTTACAGCAGCCAAGAGTTTACTGAAAAAGCCGGACGGAGTTAAGGTAAGTGGAACACACCCTTCCAAATGTGTCCTCTTAGTCACCACCTGCCTGGAACCTCTGCCAGGTTTTAGATTTGATTGTTGCTGTTCCTTTCCTCTGTAGAATTTATTAATAAGTGCTTCTCACTGTGGTTAAAGGTAGTAGGTGAAGCTTAAAAATGAAATAAAAGCTTGCAAAACAAGCATTAAGTAAGTGGAAAATAGGAAACTACTGGAGAAAATGCTTTTCTTGCTATTCTAATGAAGGATGATTGTGTAATTATAGACTCAAAGTTGTTAATTAGCTGGTAATAATGATTTGGTGGTGGGCATGTTACCTTTGTAGGCAGCAGTTTATCTGCAGCTCCATTGCCTCTGTGTTCCCCCTTGACTTTGCATTAGATTTCATGGAAGCCCAAAAGTTTTCGGGAAGACTTGGCTCCACATGAGGTGTATTCTGCCAGATGTACTTGCTATATTTGGCAGAACTTGAGGGGTTTACTATCTCAACAAATCAGCTCATCCTGACTAAGAGACCTTGCTAAGAAGGGAACATTTTGGCAGCTTTCGTACATGATTTAGAGCTCCTATTCCCACGTCCCCAGATCCTGCAGGAGGAGAGATGCTTCACAAAGGAATGTTCTGGATAAATACTTGGAAAAAAAGCCAGGGGAAAAAAAATCACTGGGCAGAAAATACACTTTGTTTCTTTTCTCAGAGGATTCCTGAAGACTGTATAAGATAATATAATGCCTCCGGCTTTCATTATAAGATTCAAAAGATGTTCTTCTGTGCCCTGTGTGTTTACCCAGAAGGGTGTCTTTGAAACGAATTTTAATTTTCTATTTAATCTTAACATCTTACTTTAACAAAGCATTATAAATACTTGGTGAAATACCAGATTCACAGTGTATTTGTGCCTATTCTCAGACTTTGGCACACTTTTCTGATCCAAAAAACCAGGAGCCTGGCCTAAAATGGAATGAGTACAGTCTGATTGCAGTGCTTCTCTCTGCCAAGCAGTAGATACCCTGTTCCACAGAGAAGCACACATTGAGTGCTGTTCTGTCTCTCCTCTGGAAAATCCCTAACATGTTTCATTGTGGAATATACAAATTTCATGCACTCTTCTCTGACCAGCTTTTCCTTTTTCAATATCATTCCTCCTACAGGTCTATGATGGTATTTGTTCTATCTCAATTCCAATTATAATATGGGAAACAATTGTTGCCAAAATTTTGCCTAAATTGCACTGGTTGGGGTTTGATACTTTGGATTTCAGCACATGTTATGTGTCTGCTGTTTGTCTGCATGGTCATGTGGAGCAGAGGGAGTAAATTTATAGCTGGGGAAGTGTATTTTTGTTGTTTCTGTTACAGGGAGTAAATTTCCATCTGGGGAAATTTGTTGTTGTTTCTGTTACTGAGCTACTGTAAACTCCATAGCATTTTTCCACCCCTTCCTACAGCCTAAGCTGCCTTTTTCTTATTTAAAAAAAAAAAAAGGAAAAAGAAAAAAAAGAGAAATATACTGTACTCCATGCATTGATACTGCAAATCCAACCAGTCACGTTTTTTTCTTTTCCTTTCTCTCTGACTGGTCAATTCAGAAAAGGAAGTCCAGTTCGAGTGTTCAGATGATGGTGAGGATCTTTATCGACAGATTTTTTTCCTCCTGTGAAACGTTCACACTTAGAAACCAACCAGTTGCATTTAGCTTTGTTAACATACTGTGAGAAGCTGCCAGATTTAAAGTACAGCCTTGTGAGTTCCATCCACAGGGAATCCTCCTGCAAATCCTGAATTTTTTGGTAACCTGGGGACATACAAAACCAAAAAAAGTAGATGTAACATCAGCCAATGCAGCTGTCCATAGTAAATAATAGTAACAAATAGTAATCTTGTAACATCCTTCTGTTCAGTTTTCAAGCCTCCTTGTTTTACCAGCTAATGGTATTAATGTCATGGACTGTAAGCACAGTGCAGTATTCCTGTGTTAATTGAGCCACGATGCCATGCTGATTGCTCAGGGGTGACAAAGCCAACCCCCACCCTTCCCAGACCACAGTTTCCCAGCCAGCCTCCCTCAAAGCTCAGGGCTGTCACATGTCCCCACTAACAATTTCAATGACTTCTCTTCCTCCTCAACCTGCTCTCCAGTCCTGTGTTCATTGGCCTCTGTGACCCCACAGGAGCTTCCCCTGTTGCTGTTTATGTGGGTTTCAGTCTGACCTGAGATGGGCTGTGCCATCAGCAGAGAGAAAGCAAATTCCCCCATCCACACCTTCCTCTGGGGAGCACAGCTCCTTGGAAAGCACCAAGTGCTGGGCAGTTATGTGGGCAAATCCTCTGTCCTTTGGGGGAACATGGAATTGCAGGGACAGGATCAGCAGTGGCCACAGGAGGGTCACTGGGAAGGGACAGTGTGGATGTTTCCAGGATCCCAAACCAATGGCATTAACTTCTCGTACCATGTGAAAGACCCTGAGATGAGCTCAGTTGGTTAAAACTTGGTTGTAATAATGCCAAGGTCCTGGGTTCAATCCCCTGTGTGGGCCATTGACTGAAG
>JAWWLZ010000139.1:2130278-2155772 GCA_035041345.1 Poliocrania exsul | reverse complement strand
TGTTCATATTTAAACATAGCTGTTCATTGCTCATTTCATTACCAAATTTAGGGACTGTGCCACTGTTAAAGGTAATGCAGCTTTCCTGAGTAAAACAGGCAAATGCTGCAGTTCTTAGAATTGTTATTTGGGGGTTATTGTTTCTATCAACACATCTCGTTGCTTTTTAAAGCTTATTTACAAAACAGGAGATACAGAACTGAGAGTTGTTATTGATTTTCACAGTAGTGGACAGCAAGATTTCTCTGAATGGGCAGAGTAATTATTCAGGAGCACAGTTGAACCAAAAGCAGGCACAGCAGAAACCCTGTTAATGTGTTGGGTATCAGCCTTCCAACATCCTTGGTGGAGGCAGCAGCCACATTCCATGATCAAAGGAACCTGTTGGGAAACCATAGTGGGGGATCTTGCAAGTCCAGTGACTATGAAAGAGCTTTGATCTCAGACTAGAGGTGTTTTGTCATTAAAAACTAAACATTTGCCATCATTTGCTATGCTGTGTAAGTAATAGTGTCATTTTTCAGTCTGGTCATATAAAGAGAGAGACAGAATTGATTTCATATAAATAAAAATTACTATGTAGGGCATGTGACAAGTGGCTTAACATCAGTCTGTGATGAAGGTTTAAATAGAAGGTACATTCATTTTGTTGGGTCTGTTTTGTCAGTACAGGGTGGGAAAGTGCTGGGATAATTTTTCAGATCCTTGCCTGAATAGCTGATTAATTGATTTTTTTTTCACTAGGGCAGGAGCAGGCTTAGTGGTTTTCAGAGAGGTGAAAGGAGGCCAATAACCTAAATAAAATGCTGCAAATCATCCATCCATATCATAATGTGGTGAATCAGAATGAATCTTGGCAATCAGCAGGCTCTGGGAACAAGATGTTACATGTGAGGTGACAACTCAGATGTCTTAGTCCATATCAGAGGTTAAGTGGTGAGGTGAGAGGTAAGCTCTGGTCTTACATACACTGAATCTTGATGAACTTCTTCCAGAGCATTCCCCTGGGGCACACCCTGTCATGTGGGGCTCTGCTCAGGTCATATGTGCATCTGAACCCCACCAGTTCTTTATTAATGCAGCACCTTCTTTTATTTTCTTCACAGACTTGGAATATTTGCAGCATAAGCAGTAAGAGAAATGATCAGCAGAGAACTTTCTAATACTGGTGTGATGAGAATCCTTTGGAAGAACATTGTGTGATGTTCAGCAGTCCGTGCTGTAAAGCTGAATGAAATCTGGTACATCCACACAGCCAGAGCTTGTTATGTAACAGGAGGTGACATTTCTAGTCTCTTCCTTTTCAGCTTTGGTTATTCTCAGGGTGTAGGAGTAACATCAGGGGCTGTGCTGTCCATCTCAGTGTCTGGTTTGGTCAGAGGGCCAGTGGCACCTTGGCATGGACTGCCCTGTGTTAGAACAGCTCAATGGGTAGGATTTGTCTCTCCAAATCGAGCCCCCCTCCCCAGTGTGGATATCTGTATTTTACTCTATCTACTTGTCTAGACTCCCTTTAGTCCATGCAAATAGGTCAGATGAGTCACACTTGTCTCAAATATCTATTTTAGGATATGATGAATTGTGCCCTGAAAGTGCTTATTTCTCTCCATTGACTGTGAGGGAGGGGAGCTGAGAGAACAAACTCACTTGTCTGTACTTATACATGTCCTGGATGTTGGGAGATTAATCCACTCTGAGGTGTACCAAGATGTGGAGCTGAGATTACTGAGCTGAAAAGTTTTAAGGGGTTTTGCCTTGAGAAACAACATGTGAGCAAGTCAGAGGCAAAATCATTTTAATATCTTGGAGTGCATGAGCAGATCTGGGACCAGGATACCCTGTTCTTGTGGAAAAGGTGGTTTAGTGCTTAACCAGGGCACTGATGGCAGCAGAGAGATGCTCCAGTATCTCAGTGAAGCATAAGGAGGTTTAAATTATTGTTTTCAGAAGTAAATTACTGTCTCATTTCCTCATTGGGGAATATGGTGGTCAGTGAGTTATCAAGGGTTGTTTTGTTGTGTTTCCCAAAAAGTGAAGTTTCTGGTACATGTATTTTGAAGGCTTCATTTTCACATCTGTGCAGCTCGTTTTGATCCTGCACCTTCTCTCTGCAATTAAAACATCAGAATATCCATCATTTCTCTGTGATTCTTACAGATGGAGGTTACAAACCGAGGCTGCAGAAGGGGCAGAAAAACCCCAGATTTCCCTCCTGGAACAGTTTTTGCAGTTGTTTTGTACCTTTTTTTTTTTTTTCCTATCTTGCTGGATTTCACTGGGTGGGAGACTGCTCCTTGTAGATTTAAAGTATTGATACAGTGTTAGATGCTTTTTGCTTAAATGGTGTTCTACTCATTTTATATTCTTTAGATATTGGTGTTAATGGTGTTCTTGAATTGTGAAAGGTTATCCCTCACCCTGGAGCTGAGCAGGGAGAGAAGGTAGAGAAATACAGCTAGAGGTCAATGACTCATTTGGAGTTAACACATGTGCTCCAGCAGTGCTGCAGAAATCATTTTAGCCAGTGTTAGAAAATGGTCCTGTTTGTTCTCTTCTTTTTATTTGGGCTTTTTATAGCTCTAATTCATAATATTTTTGCTTCAATTGCCTTTGTATTAGTCATAAACCTTCTTGCTTGCCAAAGCAGGGATTGTATGGTTTTGAACTGCTAAAACCTTACTAATTAATTAAGTCACTGAGCATGTGGGGGTGCAGTTCTATTTAGAGAGTAGGTCCATGGTCTTTTCCTCAGTGTTTTTACTCCATGGATATTCTGAGCAAAGGATGGAAAAGCCACTGCCTTTCCCACACAAGTTTGCCTTGTCTACAGTGTGTTTCATTATCAGTTGGCTCAGCACCTCAGACTTCTTTTAACAATGTTCTTGCTTCCCATCTCAGTTGTTTTAAACACACCAGATGTATTTCTGCTCAGTCATCCTCTCCTTACAGAGAGTAGACAATTCCATGCCATGGAAAGCCATTGTTGTGTTCTGAGACTCTATGGATGTGTCAGGCTTTAATTGGTGAATTGACTTTCACCACACTCTATAGAGAAAGCAACTGAACCACTTTTATCAGAATCTCATTACAGTGATCAGTTTTCTTTAGGAAATTTAGTTTCTCTGGTTTTATTTAGGAAGTCCTTGGTGCACATCAAATGAAAAGTATAATAGCATGAAATTGCCACTGTACATCAAACAGCATCACTGTCCTAGAATTCAATACAAGCCAAGTTTACTATTGGATAAAAAAATAAATAATGAACAAATCAAATGAGAATGGTGATCACAAGTGACAGTTATCTGGCAGATGGGAACTGGCCAGATGCCTCTTCCCTAATGCCTTGTGTGTTTGTTTGTTGGCCTTGTATAGATTGTAGTGTGTATTTAGATGGGGAAAATTGGATGTTTGGAAGAGCATACGTGGAGTCCATCAAATTTATAAAGAAAAGTTGCTCATCTTTTTTCCTCTCTAAGAACTGCCAATTATTTCTGTCAGATGTCTGCAATAGCAGGACCTTGTTCCTACTCTTACCAACACCCTCTTCACTTTAGTTCATCTCCAGAGCCCTCCCTGTTTCTTCCTTTGCACTAAGGATAAGCACAAGGATTTCACTTGGGGCCACCAACTCAAGGCTGCATTTCCTTCTGCTGCTTTCCAGTCTGCTTCCAATTCCCTGCTTGTTGTATTTCAGCTTTCCCATCTCCTTCCTCTTCCTCCCTCCCTTCCTCCAGGTTAAACCTCTGCTCCGAAGACAGTGGAGCAGAAATCCCTTTGGCACCTATTTACAGTCTGTCTCCCTGCACTCCTGCTCAAGAAGGTGCAAAAGCTGAGACAGAAACAAGGCCCCCAAACAGTCAGGGGAAGGTTTGTGTGAAACCACAGTGGCTACTGAGATTTTAATTAGCCTTTGATACCTGCTGTTATTTCATACTGCCTTGTCCTTGACCATTTTTGCCTTGCAATGAGTAAAGAGTAAAGGCTGAGAATGAAGGAAAGGGGTTTGCATATAGGATAAATCATTTCTGGAACTCCACTTCCTAAATTATGCTCCACCTCTGCCAAGGACACTGCACATCAGATCACTAAATAGGAAAAAATCTGATTTTCTAACATGTGTAATTGTGTGTTGCTGAAAGGTAAGAGTAATGTAGTTGCTTTCATAGAGTCTGATGTGGTGCTTGTGATTTTGTACAAAAATTGAGAGCCGAGTGGAAAGGCAGATGATTTGGCAACATATTCCTACTTCTGACAGTCCACATGGTGAACTGAGAAGGCTTTCCACAAGCAGGGGAAGAGCTGGCAGCAGGATGCACGGTGCTTGGAGCCAGTGATAAGTGCTGTGATCTCCTTCCCTGGCTTTGCTGGCCTGGAGAGCTTCCTGGTGGATGTGTGGGACACACACAGCTCGGCTGGGTGTTAGCACAGCCCAGAGGAACTGTGCTGGAGCCACAGTCTGCTGTATCAGGTGGCTTCTGTCAGAGAGCTCCATGAAAACATACGTTCCACTGCAGTTTCAGTTTGGAACTCAACCCAGGAAAAACAACAGTTTGGCAACACAGTTCAATGTCTCCTTCTGGGGCTGGTGTTGAATTGTATCTTTTATATCTCAACATCAAAGGTGCGCTGGTAAGACTTGGGAAATAAATGACTGACATGAGTGGAAAAGGGAATATTGCCAATTGCCTCAAGCCAAAATTACGTGTCCATGTGGTTTTGTGTCTCCTGCATGTGGAAACTGCAGTACCTTAGACATATTCATTGCTTGCATTGTTAGCCATTAACATGAGCTCATGATCCTGTAGCAGCTGATCAAAGATTTTTCCCTCATTTCCCACTGTCTGATTTAATAGTCTGTAATTTCCTAGTCTCTGATTGAAATGTGTTACTGGGTTATTTAATCAAATCCTTTAGCTCCAATGTATTTATGTGAGATGTTGCATGCAAAGCTGGTAATTTCTTCACTGCATGAGGTCGGCATATTCTGGGTTCTTTTTTTGCCAGCCTTCACTAACACTGCAGCTTTATTTCTTACCCAGCCTCCTACCACTTGGCTGGTGCTGACAATGCCATACAGAGTCCAGGCAGTCTGGGCTGTGGTGTTCAAACATTCTGCAGGAGAGGCATTGCTGCCTCTTCATTAAAAGCCTTTGTTCTTTCTTTGGGAAAAATAAGGCCATTCATACGTGAAATACTCTTAGCCCTCATGCTGTCCAGGAGACAAGAGCTGCTCACAAGAAATCTCACTAGACTTTTATATCTGCTTTTTTCTCCATCACATCTTTCCTTGCTGGTTTCTTTTGGCTGTTTTTGTTTGAATATATTGGGTGTGCCCTTGGGAAAAGGTTACCACCACCATGCCAGTCCTTGAGCACAGCACTGGAGACTTTCTGTGTGTGCTCCCCAACCTGTTCTTTTTCAAGAACAATGTGATATCTCTCAGTGCTTTTGTTTTAACCTTCCAGGCACGTTTTTGTGTGTGTGCTAATGGTCAAATCCATGTGTAGGAGTGTGCAGCACAGTTACAGCTATTGCTTGCACAAGAGAGCAACTACAGCACTTATTTTTCTGCTTGGGGCTTCCAAACTGATTCTCTGATGTTTAAGAAGGAGTAGACCCTTTTGTAAACAGACCTACATGGATACAGGTGCATTTTATAGAATCCATGAGTTTTGTGCCAGAGGATCTTCATTACAGGCTTAAGGTTCAAATTCACTTTTATTTAAATGTTCACATTTGGCCAAAGCAAACAGGTAGTACTGAAAAGATTCCTGAAAATCAGCATTAGACACAGAAAAGGTAAAGGCCTCCTGTGTATATGAAACACAGAGCACTGTTTGTAAAGCAATAATCAGTTTCCTTGAGTTTGAAGTTAAGAGTAAGTGGGGCCTTGGTTTGCTCTGCCTTTTGAACAGCAGACCCTTCAGTGAAGATGATTAGAAGTATGAAAGGAAAGTGGATTGATGTTGATGTGTTTAATTTCCTCCTGGAAACAGGAGTGCAATGAAGCAGCAATACACCCTCCTGTCCTGTGGCAATAAAGAGGCAGAGAGGTGGCTGCTGTGCCAGCTGAGGGGTGACAGGACACCTGCCAGCTGTCCCCTGCCACCCTGCCTTCCTCTTGACACTGCTCTGTGTCTCTCCCCAGCTCGTAAGCAGGAGATTATCAAGGTGACAGAGCAGTTGATTGAAGCCATCAACAACGGGGACTTCGAAGCCTACACGTGAGTGTCTCATAGAATCAGCTGGGTGGGAAGAGACCTCTGAGGTCATCAAGTCTCATTTCAGAGGGAGGGAGGGTTGCTGATGTGTTTGACACACTGTGTGCAGGTGTGTGTTGATACAGCAGTGCCTGTGCTTGTATTTATGTGCTGTGGGGATTCCTCCTCCTGAACACAGAGCACCTTCATGGCTGCTTTGCCCTGGCTCACACATTGCCAGCTTCAGAGGAGCTGCCTCTGTAAACCCACTGTAGTTAAACCCAAGGAATTAAATAATTAAATCTTGCTTAACTACCAGTGTGAGACATAAAAACCCCCTTTGGTTTGCACAGCAGCAGTTTTCAGAGTCACAGGTGACAATTCCTACTTGTGAATATAATACCCATCACTGGCATGTGGGGCCTTCTTTGGTAGACTTTGGTGGTGAAAAGATGATTTATGTGAAATTTAGTCCACCTATAGTGAGTTGCCAACTGTACTAATTGGGGTGAAACCAGAACGTTATCCCTTCTCCTCATTTAAATTGTGTTTTTTTCTGTTGTGATGGCACAGTTAAGTGACATGTCTGATTGGAATAAAGGAAACTTCTGAAAATAGTCTCTCCAAAGGTGTGTTCCATAACCACTCATCACAAAATTCCCTCTTTTCCACAGAAAAATCTGTGATCCAGGCCTTACATCTTTCGAACCTGAAGCTTTGGGCAATCTGGTGGAAGGGATGGACTTTCACCGGTTTTACTTTGAAAATGGTAAACATTCCCTTTTCACTTCCAAACCCTCCTCTGTTCCCTGGGGCTGTGTCTGAGCACTTGGGTTTGGGAGTGCAGTGGTTTGGGCAGGGCAAGGAGGTGAGTTCTTTTTGCCAGAGTTCTGTGAGATGTTCCTGCTGTGCTCACTCACACATCACCTCAGGTAGTGCAGGAGAGTTTCAGGTATTTCTCATTTATTTTTTTTTCTCCTGGAGAATTAGATGTGCTTGTACTTAAAATAAAGGTCACTAAATAATGTGACAGGGGTTGTGACCAGCAGTGAGAATTTGCAGTGAATTTGTGACTGTAGTCATTGTAGTCACTCAGTCTGTGCTGCTGAGGAGCTGCTCAGCTGTCTCTGTATTGGTGTAGATATGAAAACATAAATTTATATTTTTTTACACATATCTATATTACAATCTCATCTATAAGAGAGAAAAATTGCCCATAGAATGGATTTAACAAAGTTTTGGAAGATCATGTAATGTAAGTAACCATTTTAGAGCAGCCTTGACATAAAAGGAAATACAATATTGTAAATTAAGGTCTCAGTTTATCCAGTAATTTCTGAGCAAGGCCTGAGCATAAATGGGATTATGGTATTCCTAAATCTGAATATCCCAAATCTCAGTGAAATTATCATATTCCTAAATACTATTCCATCTCCCAAAGAGCATTTTATGTATTTTTCCTTATAGTTTCTCCTTTCATTACCACTGCTTTTTAGTTTTCATACATATCAGCATTTAATAAAATGTGATACCAAAATAAGTTAAAAGCTGAATCATTTTGGCTGAAAATATTAAGTACAAATGTTATTAGCCATAAGAGTGAAACTGAAATATTGGGAAACTCAAGACAGTGGCCTCCACTTTATTTAATCCATGTAGATATATATTAAATTATGTGTAATATGCACTATTACATGTTTGACTATCAGCTGTGACTGTGCCATTTCTACACTGCACCTGAGCTATGGGTAAACAATAATTACTAATTTATATCCACTGAGCTCAATGGTTTTGATGCCATGAGAGACCCCAGCAAAGCAGGACTCTGAGCCAAGTTAGTGTGGGATAAGATAAAAAGTGAAAGTCTTTTAATATCAGGCCTGGGACCCACAGGCAAACATATTGACACGTGCCCTGAACTCTGATTTATATGGTGTTTATAATATTGTCCACCCAATCCACATTCACACATCTCTCAGTCCAGCTCCTGGTCACACCTCCTCAGGATTTGAGTTAGGGGTCAGTGGGACCCTCTCTTCATTATTCCCTTCTTTCTCAGCACACACAGGGCTCTTGGAGCTTTTCCAATGAGACATGTTCATGTCTCATTCTTCAGGCCTTTCTGATATTCTTCAGCTTTCTGCCTTGAGGAGGGTCAAAACAACTAAAAGAATTTGAGTTACTGATACGTGGCAGAGGTTGCCATACATAAACATTGAACTTAAGCTGTTAGAAATATTAGCACACTAAATCTACATTTTGTTACACTTACAAGTACTTCTAAAATCTATAAAATGTGAAAATCAAAAATCAAAAACTCCTCCTGCATCAGTTTTGCTTACAAACAGTCTGCTGTTGCTTTGGCTCACCCAGAGAACATTTCCTTTCCCTGTGTGTGTGTGTGTTTGGTTGGTTGGCAGCCCTGTCCAAGAGCAACAAGCCCATCCACACGATCATCCTGAACCCACACGTGCACCTGGTGGGGGAGGACGCGGCGTGCATCGCCTACATCCGCCTCACGCAGTACATGGACGGCGCCGGCATGCCCAAGACCATGCAGTCCGAGGAGACGCGCGTGTGGCACCGCCGCGACGGCAAGTGGCAGAACGTGCACTTCCACCGCTCCGGCTCGCCCACCGTGCCCATCAAGTAAGAGCCGGGCTTGGGGCTCACACCACACAAACTGCCAGCGCCCTGTCTTGGGGTGGTTTGCTATGTGTTGCCTTCACATCTGGTGTTGGGCAAGTGGTTTTGAATCGTGCTCTTTTTGGTTGTTGTTTCAACTGTGGTGCCCATTTAGCTCAGTTGTAATAATGCCAAAGTCGTGGGTTCAATCCCCTGTGTGGGCCATTGACTCGATGCCGTGAGTGAACCCCAAAACAGGACCCCGAGCCAAGGTAATGTGGGATAAGAGAAAAAGGTACATTCTTTAATGTCCAGGCTTTTAGGAATACATGATGACATCTTCATGCACTCCTCTTTCCTAGAACACTAATTTCCATGGTTTTTATAATACTGCCCACCCAATCCCCAGTTGACACATCTCTCAGTCCAGCCCCAGTCCCACCCCTGTGCCATCCCCCAGGATTTTGGGGCTGGGATCACTGGTACCCTCTGTTCTTCATTTTCTTCTTCCTTGGGCTTTGGAGTTCTTCCAGTGTTCTCAGACTCAAGGTTGTTGGCTTATGTTTGGTCTTGTTCTGCAGGCCTTTCTGATAGTCTTCAGCTCTTGTACCTTGAAAATAGCCTAAATAGCTAAAAGAATTTGAGCTACTAATGTGTGGTAGGGGTTAGAATATATAAACAATGAACTTAGGCTGTTACAAATATGAACACTACATTGGCTACAGTTACAAATACTTCTAAAATCTATAAAAATGAGAAATCAGAAACCCCTTTGGCATCAGACTTAGGAGTTGGACTCGATGATCCTTGTGGGTCCCTTCCAAGTCAGAATAGTCTGTGATTCTGTGATCTGACTCAGCTTGAAGGGCAGGAAAATGTTTTAATGGGGATAAGGTGTGATAGAAGTCACACAGAATAGGATTAGGAAACCCAACCCTGAGATGAGCTCAGTTGGTTAAATTTGGTTGTAGTAATGCCAAGGTCATGAGTTCAATCCCCTGTGTGGGCCATTGACTGAAGAGTTGGACTCGATGATCCTTGGGGGTCCCTTCCAACTCAGAATAGTCTGGGATTCTGAGATAGAATTTCTGGAGTATCTGGGAAAATAAAAAGCAAGAGGATATGTAGAGCTGTTAGAGCTGACCAGAAAGTTTCAAAGTGTCACTATCATGAAAAACTGACACTTGACTAATGTTTATCCTGGTTTCCAACCACATGTGCTTACTCAGGCCTAGGTGTGTTCACTGCAAGTTATTTTTGAGCCAGTTTACATATTTAATTTGTCAATTAAGTCATCCCAGTAGCTCCCCCATTGTTATCTCTTTCCCCACGCTCTCCTTGCTTAACCTGCTGAGCAGTGCCTGTCTCACAGCTCTGACACCCTGTGGGTCAGCCTCGTGTCTCTGCTGTCATCATTCCTCTCTCCTGTTCCCCCAGGCCCTCCCACACACTGAGTCATTCAGGGCCCCCAGTTCCTTGAGCCACACTGTCACTGGGTTAATTACAGCATTCTCACAGTGGCAGAGACAAGATAAAGAGTCTCAGCTCCCTCAGCAGGTTCAGCCCAGGCTTCCCTCCCTCTGCAGCCCTCTCTGATGTGCCCAGCCCTCACTGACTGCTGCCTTAGACTGGGCTCTTTCCAGATCAGGCAGCACTGGCACAGGCCTTGCTTTGCTCAGTTGGGAGCCCTCTGTATAGGGTATAATTACATCTGTCTTAATGTTGACAGTGGCTGAATTTCCTGTTGTGGACGTGAAGGGCTTAGATTTCATCCTTCAAACTTCACCATGTCCTGGGTTTTACTTCTTGCACCAGTGTTTCCTGTGTGAAATAATACTTGATAAAGTAAGGGACATGGTAGAATGAAGTGTTGAACTTCCATGGTAGAATGAAGTGTTAAACTTCCATGGGGATGAATTTTTCATTCCTTTTTTCTTTAGGAATAAAGGAATTTGATTACTTAGTGGTAACTATTTTATGTCAAAATGTGAAACCACTGGGAACAGGAACCACATCATCCTTAGTTTCTCACATTCCAGCTGCACTGCTGATGTTCAAACAGATAATATTGGAAGAGTAGCTACATTTACTTGAAATGCAGTGTTAGGTAGATTTTTTTTGTGTTTTCCTAAAGGAGTATTTTGTCAAGGGATCTGAGCTGGTGTGTGTAGAGCCAGAAAGCCCAAGTGAAGCAGGTCCAGTGCACCCAGACAGTGTGTGTTTACAGCAGGGTGGCATGAACTGGACTAGAGGATTATGTAATCTTTTCCTTTGGGGTTTTTTAACCCCTCTGTTTTCTGGGAAGGGGCTGTTTTTTGTGGCTGCTCCTGCTAATAAAGATAAGGCTTTCTGGGACTGCCAAGGGTGGGAGGAGCAGCAGCCACCAGGTGATTTTTTGAGACTGCAGGTTTTGTCTGTGTCAGTGGATGTTCAGGCCTGTGGGGTCAGACAGAGCAGATTCAGGACTGCAGGAGGGTGTCCAGGCTGAAAGGTCACAGAGGAGGAGCCTTAGAGCAGGACTCAGTTAAGGAGAGATTCTCTGAGGCAGCAGCACTGGCAACAGTACCACATAAATGCCATACCTAACCCTCATCTTGAACTCAGAGGGGTTTTGGACTTGCTGATGTCTCTGTTCTCAAACACCCTGGCCTGATGGTTGGAAGCCCTGCTTGCCAGTGTAAAGTTCTGTTGTATTCCACATCCCCTTGGTAATTCTTACTTTGTCCCTGTCCTCCTGTGCTGGGGGTGGCTTTGCAGACACGAGCTGGTTGATAGGAAGGCTGATCAGATCACTTCCCACCTTCTATTTCCGTGGGGTAAATAACCAGCAGTAACTCAGCTGGCTTTTCTTGGTGGCATCTCCATTTTCCTGACTACTTTAATAGCTCTTCACTGTCCTTTTCCTTTGAGGTTTGTCTTTATCTTGGATTATTCAGAAATACTCTGTCCAGTTGTGGTCAGGGCTTTATTTAACTCCACAGTGTGTTTCTTTTCCCTGCTATGTCCTGGCATGGTTTTGCACTTCTCTCATCATATCAGCAGCTCATCTGAGCCCTGTATTTTTCCTCCACTCTCCTTGCCAAACACTGAGCAGGAAGGACCTTTGGCTGAGCATGCAGCTCTGCACTTCCTACTATTCCACTGACATTTCTGGATTACCCACCCCTCCAGGTGATTTGGTTCTTCTTGCACAATGCTCCCGTTTTCCTTTGTTTTTATAGTGCCTTCTCCTAAGTGTAAATGTCCTACATGAGCTCAGTCCTGCTTCTGCTCAGGGCTAGTGAGTCTCCTCTAGGCTGATGGTTCCCCTTTCAGTCCAAATATTGCCTTTTTCCTTTAGTTATTTTACAAATCCTTTCTTTATTCCCCATCTTCTCAAGCCTGAGTGGAAGATTCCCAGGTAGCACCATGCTAAAATCTCCTTCTGTAACCCATCCTGACCATCCTTTAAGCTGCCCTGACCTTCACCTGCACTTTTGGCAATAACTCCATTTTGGAAAACTACAAAAGAAATCTATTTAAAATATTATTCTAGTTTATCCTTCCTTTATTTGATATGTATACAGTCTGCAGCTACTTATTTAATTATTACCAATGCACAGTAGTTAATAATGGAATGGCCATAATGAAAAAGGATCTTACACATCATGTCTGAAGAGAAACTTCAGATCTAATAAAGTCCCAAAAGCAATTATAGCTATGATCTGCTTTTGCAAATGTCATATCCCAGATTATGTCAAATCACTTGCAAGCACAGTAGCTGCTTTGTTTTCTTGACTGCAGGAAGGAAGTCTGCATAAATCTAGGGATGTATCTGAGGTTTTGGTAGCTGTAGATATAGAGAAGCGTTTCCTTATGGCAGAGAATCTGTTTGGAAAAGGATTTGAGCACAAATGTGAACCTAGTTTATAAATAAATTTTATTTGTAGTTTTGCTGGGAGTCAGACAACTTAACCATGGGTTTCTCTCTTGTCCATTTTCTCTCTGAGTGATCCGAGTGATGGTAGGAAATCTTCCTCTGCATCCATGTTCTTAAGAACCTGTGCTAAGGTGTTTGTTCAGAGCTGTGTCTGCCTGTCCACGCAGAGCAGACCTGCCTGGCACGGGCAGTCCAAGGGCTGTGGGACCCAACACTGCCTGAGTGAGGCTTGTGTTGGCTGGTTTACCCCAGCTCCCAGCCCCTCCCCTGGCTTAGCACCCTGGCAGAGGCAGGGGCTGAGCCAGGTGTGTGTTCTGTTTGTGCAGTGCCTAGAGAGAGGGACGCCTGCCCGCCCGCCCGGCCCTCCGTGCTACGGTAATGCCAGTCCTGGACTGAGTTAGTGAGACCCTCCCCTGTGCCTCCTGCTCCTCCTCTGCTCTCTGCATGTCTTGCATGTTCATCATCCTTGACTACTCCTTGCTCCTCAGTTCCATCTGTGCACGAGGCCCTCAGCCCATGGCAGTGCCTGTGTTGTCCATGCTGAGCAAGTGAAGTTGCCCTTCACTCTCAATTTTACTCTCCCTCCTTTAAGGAATCGCTTAAGGCACTTTGGCTTCCTGCCTCAGTTTCCTTTTTCATTCTGACATCCTCTCTGACATCTTGTAAAGATGGAAAATGTCTGTACAGTGGTTTGAAAAATAAAAGAATGCTTTGCCTGAGCATTTGGGTTTTTGTTTTTCCCCATTACCATGTTAAATGATCTTGAGAAGCTTTTGGTTTTTTCAATAGCATCGGCTAACACTTGAGCATGTATTGTTGTGCAGTGATGTTACCAGTGATGTTACCAGTAATGGAACTCTCTTTTCTTTCTCTCCTTCCTCCTAGCTAAAAATATCAGCGGTGCCGCTCTTGCATTTTCTGTACCCAACGCCCCGGGGGATTTACCATCTTGGCCATCCCGTTCTCTTCATGCATGTTTCTGAGTGCATGGAGTTGTGAAGGTTCTTCATGTAACACATTTGTGATGCACCACGTTGCTGTATATTCCATCTGTACACTGTTAGCATTTCAATGAAGGCGATGTTCCATGCAAATAGAGAATAACAAGGAGTAAAAGGCAAAAAAAAAAAATATATTGGATGGACAGCAGTAGATACACAACACATCTGTCACTTCCTCCATTTATGCCAAGTTTTGACAGACAACTTTAAAAACTATCCTGTTTATTAAATAAAAAAAAAGGAAAAAAAAAAGACAAAGTATATTTTACCTTCTTTTTTTAAGAACTGTTTTTTGACTCCTCCTTTTCTCCCGAGTCCCAGGATTTTGCTTTGGTTCTGGTAGGAATGGTTAGGATTTCTGCTGGCATCTCCATTACTGTAAAACAGATCTTGGTTCCGGCACGTAGATGGACAAAATCACTGCTAACTGTGGAGGGGATGTTGGCTTTGGACCAGCTGAAGCCTTCTGGGTTTATTAGTCTGTGCAAACTGGAAAAATCTCCTCTCTTGCTGGCTTGGCCACTTCAGAATTAACTGTCGATGTTCTGGTGAGTCAGCAGCTTCTGCTTCCCCTTGGAGTCCTTTTTGCTTCTTATTTTGCTTAAATTTCTATTGGATGATTAAGCAAAATGAAAAATTGTAACGAATTAAGAGATAATTGAGAGGCAGTTTTTGAGGATTAAAATGGAAGGAGAGAGAAAGATTTTTATCGCTTTTGGGGTGTACTGTAAATTTTTTAAGGAGGCTTTAAAAAAATGTAAAATACAATGTGTGTGGTTAATATAATCAAGAAATATTAGGCCTTAAAGCTGAGTATGAAGAGTTTACTTCCATTACACTGTTGCTGTTGCTTCTCTGGAAATGGATGATGGATGCACCGGTTCCACCACAGCTCTGTCTGCCCTTCTCCACTCTCAGTGTGGTTTCTGGACAGTGCAGTGTCCAGCCCAGCCATTCCCACTGCCATTCCCACAGCCATTCCCAAGGTTTGGCCGGCTCCAGGCCCGGGAGGGACGCTCTGCTGCCCCTGCAGAACACAGACCTTGTACCAGGGGCTGGTTTGCCCTCCCGGACGCTGCTGTGAAACAAATCCTGGCCAGAATTGGGGTTCACTCCCCTCCAGTGCCCACAGCAGCACCCAGGGCTGGGCTGTTCCCGTGTTCCCCTGGGCAGTGGGTCCTGCAGGCTCCCTGCTCTGCTCAGCCTGTGCAGGGTGTGGGATCTGCATCTCCAGCACACTCCTCTGCAGCCCATCAAAACCTCCAGCTCGGCAGCCTGAAGTTTTCCAAATGGGAAATCTTCCTAATTTGTCCCATTTCACCCTCCTGTGTTGATCACTAATCAAAAGCAGTTCTTAAACCTGTCGATGTTGTTACTAGTGGATGTATGGTAGATGGATTTAAGCTTCTCTGATAATTACTACATGATTTTAAACAATATATATTTAAAATAAGCATCTACAATAAATGTGTTGAGCCATATTAACCTGCCAATGGGATCTGTGAAAAAAGTAATGGCCTCATTTTTTTCTCATTAATTTCTTTACTTTTTTTTTTTTTGTGAAGCGGCTATAAGTGGCATAACTGTATTTAAAATTAACAAATTAGGTGTAGGGTGTTTTGTTTTTTTTTATATTTCTCACATAGCATGTGGTGTTGACGTATTACTGTAGACCAAGTTTGTCTTCCACACCGAGACGTGAGGAAATTGTGATTTGTTCTCTCCACCACAACTGAATTATACACTTCTGTCATTTTGGAACACTGCAGTTTACCATGGGACACAGTGTACATATTTCTTGCCATAATGGTAAATGATTGATATATTTAAGGATTAATAAATTTGTGATTTCTGCTGACATGGTGCTTGTGTTTTAATTTCCCAAGTAACAGTGACCTGTTGTATGTTAGATAACACCATAAAATAGATATGGTAATATAATACCATGAAATACATTTAAGTCCATAAATAATTAGCATTTATACTAATGTACCAGTTTAAAAGCTTTCACATATTCCTGTAGTTGGAATTTTTCAGTAAAACCCAGCAGAAGCAAAAGCAGTTTGGTCTGTTGGGAGGTTTTACAGTTTGTTCTATCACCACTTTTTTTGCTCATTTTTTCCAGTCAATGCTATCCCAGAAATCAGGCTGGTTTCCATTGTAACTGTGCCCCTGCAGAAAGCTGTTTGACAGAGCAGAGTTGCTACTGATTTCAGGTATGCAGAGCAGAGAGCTCAGTGTGTGAAGCAAACTGGGGGGTGGGAGAATATATTTCCTAAATATCAGGTTGAAGCTATGGGAGAGGGCCAGGGGTTTGTGGCTTTTTTTAATGTTTTTTTTAATGGGTGCCCTTTTGTAGCACAAGTATTTTAATCTGCTGCCTCCTGGTGGCTTTTGTAATGCTGTTTTCTGTTCAGGAAGGCACAGGAAGATGCTGTTTGCTCTGAGCAGGAAGGAACCAAGTGCTTTCAGGCATTCACTTTTTAATGTGAGTAAGGGACACAGAACATTTCAGAGCCTGAAAATGACCATTTCCTGGGCTGTGAATGTAACCTATACATGTACCTGCAGGAATCACATTGGTGCTGTTCTCTAAAAATGGGCTCCCAGGACACAGTTAAGAAAAGTAACATCTCTTAGAGCTGGGTGTTAAATCCAGAGGGTCAAAGATGAACTTAACTGTTTCTTCACTGGTAATTTATCATCTCCTTGGGCTGTGTGCTCACAGAAAACAGAATTATTTTGCTCTTCTCAGGGCTTTCCTTTCTTCTTAAATTTGTAGTCATACTTTATACATTACCCATCTTGAGAAAATACCATTATTACAAAAATTAACTGTATTAGTTGACTAACTGATCCAAATTGCTTCAGGAGTTTCAGCTTCTTTCTTTTGAACAGATAAGGAGTAAAATGCAGACAGATTGAATAGATAAGGAGGAAAATACAGGCAGATGTGAGTGAATGGGAGTTGAGAAGCTGATACAAAATAGGGTTTACAAGGGGAAGAGACAGACAGGAGTATTTCTGTGTGACAGAAATGCCATGTTCTTTATTTAAAGGTGTTGCCAGAACTCAGCTGTGGGGCTGGACCATCTTAGGAACTAAGTGGAAATTTGGCCCATAAAAGGTTTTTCCTCAGAATGACCTCTAAGCAGTTAACAAAGTTAAATGGCCTGAATGTGGCAAATGGCTGGGACAGGGCTGGTTCCTTAAAATAGCAAGGGCTGGGCCTCAGTCACACAGTGACTCCCTTCTGGTATTCCCTGAAGTCATCCCCAATGGAAGGATGCTGTCCCATGGCAGGGCAGGAGTCACAGCAGTGCCTGTCACTGTTGGGGAGTTCCCAGTGTCCAGCAAGCTAGGGCAGGAGGAGAGGGGGCTATTAATACCCAGCCCAGTGCACTGAGAGAGAATTCATGGCAAATGGAGCAGCCTGGACTGGGAAGGAGGCCACCACTGTGCTCTTTGACCACTCCTTTTCCCACCCTTCCCAGGCATTCAGTGCTGGTCCAAGGGGTGACAGCTGCCCAGGGGGAGGAGGTGACAGCCACAGGGCTGTGCCAGCAGCAACCAGCCTGACAGGGGAGGGAAGAGCCAGGCAGCTCATTTTATAAACAGTTACTCCTCGACATTGGTACCTACAGAGAAGTCAAGGCAGGAGGAGCAGTACTGCCAAGCACATCCCTTGGTGAAACATCAACCTGTTGCTGTGTCCTGTGCACCAGAGAGTGGGTAAGTACCACAGCAAGAAGCAAAAGTTCAGCTTAACTCCCTTGGTTAAGTTCCTCAGAGAAAATGGGCACCTCAACATCTACTCCCTAACTAAAAGTGCTGGTTGGTCTCCGGGGATTTTGTCTCAACAACACTTGGTAGAGAGTAAAGCACAGAGCTAGGCTATGCCAAAACCTGCCTGCCCTTTTCATTGTAGCAAATTTCATCAAAGGTAGCTCTAATTCAAAGTCTAATCTTACTCAAAAGTGAGTCTAAACAGGGTTTGGAGTACAGCAGAGCACCTTTACACATGGAAGAGGGATTGGTGCATGCCCAGCCTTCTGTTTGCAGGCCTTATTTCTGCTCCTCTGCTTGGCCCTGGGCTGCCTGGAGGGTGTGCACTTCCAACTGATGTGGCAATGCCCATTTCCAGCCCTTCATTGCTGTTCTTTGTATTGGTCATGTTCACACCATCTCTGAACCCTGGAGTACCTGTGGAGTCAAGGCCTCTTTGAAAGGGAACAAAAATACCCTTCAGTTAAAGACTTGAATACATTTTGAAGAGCCTGGGCATATTAACTAACTGGGAATATTACTTTGCAGCCTCTGAGAGGAGCCAGGTGTTGGCACATCCTTCTGGGATCTGGTTTTGGAGCCTCTGTTTCAGTGTCCTGTGTATAAATAGTTAAACTGTGTGTGATGGAGACAGACACAGCAGCAGCAGGAGGCTGATTTCAGAGTCTGGGGGCAGAGCATTGACAGGGGTTTGGGAGACATTCTTCAGGGTTTTTATCTCTGTCAGCCAGGCCAGGAATCTGAGTGTGTGTCCCTTGTACAAGGGCAGTGCCATAACCATTGAATGAATATCTGAGATGGTTTTTCTGTTTTCCCACTGAAAAATTAGGGAAGGATCTCATTTGTGTTCTATGAGGTTTTAAAAAAATTGTCAAAACCTGCCTAGTGACAACAGCAGAAAGGATCCCTTTCCCAGGGCATCTATCAAGTGAAGGTGCCACAAAGGCACTAATTAACTAATTAACACAAAGCTGAGGGCAAGAAATATTGCAAGTCTCTTTACTTAAATCAGTGGATGTGTTTGATGGTTTCAGTAGTTGAGCAGATAGAAATAACTGAGGCTGGAAAGGCCTCAGTTGGTGCTTTTCTGATCCCCTCTTTGCACTGGGTTCCCAAGAGGTGCTCTCTGAGTATTTCCTCTCCCCTGCAGCTGAAAGGGGATCTCGAGTGTGAGTCTCTCCACATTCACACTTCTCTATAAACAGCTTCCCAGTTCAGACCAGCTTTTCACACATGACAAGGCAGAGCCACTTCCCATCCCACCAGTCTTGCACTGCCTGCCAAAAGGATGCAGGGGGGCTGTTTGGGGGAGTGCAAGAGCCAGGGGAGGAGTTGGATGCTGTTTGCATTAGGAGGCCACAGCAGCTCACACTGCTCAGCTCTGAGGAGGAGTGGCTGGCACAGAGATGCAAACATTGTGGTGGTGAGAGGAGAAACCACGCTGAGGCTTCAGTGCTGTTGGATCTCCACTGCCTAATGCTTATGCCCTGCCTTCCTCCCCTTCCCAAACCTTCTCATCCTCCCCTGCAACAAACCCTGGGCTTCTTATCTCATGCCATGTATCCTGTTAAAAGCAGAGACAACACGTGCCACTCCTCAAAAAGAATCATTTACTCCTGGGTCTGGAACTCTACTCCCTCCAGCCTCCTTATTTTTCCCACTTAGCTGTTGTGTCCCCCTTTTATGTGAGCCCCATTGCTGGGGCACAGCTGGGAGAACAGGCAGCATTACTGGGAGTAGTGGCCTTTAGAAGTATTAACTAATTAGTCCTCACCAGGTGGTGGATGAGCTTTGCCTACCTGGTTTGGGGCCCAAAAGGCTGGCAGTGTAGAACTCACCCAAGACCACAAAGTTGATGGATGGCAGGGAAATCCTCGGTCCAGGGGTGAGTTTCATTCCCTGAATGACAGTGATTACAGTGTGTGGATGAAGGATTTACAGCCAGAATTACCAGGAATGCTCAGAGAGCCTCACAATCGCTCACTGCCTGGTCTGTAACACATCACAGTTTTTGTGGCATTTGCTCACAATCCAAGTCCTCCCAGGAACCTTTCTGCTTCACAGGTCACTCTAAGTTCCCTCTGAAAAGCTGATTTCACATCCACCCTGGCACTCTGCAGGGGTTCCCAAATGTGTAGTGCTGCAGAGCAAGGTCTGAAGCACAACAGTTGCTTATTTTTGCATAGGTGACTTTTTTTAAGCTAAGATCTGGCAAAGGATTAAGAGCAGTTTGATCACCAGCCCGAAAGAGCTCCACTCTTTCTACTTAGGAGATGATACCAAATTTTCTGGGTCCTACTCCAGGTCTCTGAGCCAAAGAAATCTGTATTGTTCATAGAATCACAAATGGTTTGTGTTGGAAGGGACTTTGATTTGAGCATCTGCTTGCAGAGCTCAGTGCTGGGTTTTGATGGGTAACAGAGTTCAGGTATTTTCTTATCCTCAACAGTCAGTTCTCTCCACTGGCTACACTTCCATCCTTCGTGCAGGAGGCAGGATTTACCTACATGAGACATGGCATAAATCTCTTCACTTTACAACTCCCACCTCATTTGGGGCAGCCTGTGCTGCTGTGGGAGCTGTGGAAAAATCAGGGCCTGTGTTATTCCAGCTCCTAAAGAAAATTAAAAGATACAAATGAGAAGTAAACTGAAATAAGCTTGGATTTACAGCACAGAGCTTCTTAGGGTCCAAATGCCTTGGAGATAATTAACAGTTTGAGATGTCCACAGCACAGCTTGTAGGGCTGCAGTGAAGCCATTTGAGCTGTGCACAAATGGATTTGACCAGAACTGCTCATTTTTGTCAAATAATGCAGACTTTATTATGTTACACTTTATGGCAAGGGTCTGGTGTGATCAGCTGTGCCACCACCACATGGAGGAATTCATCATTTCTGTAGCCACTTTGTATTGGCAGCAGCAATTATGATGATGAAAAATTAGAGCACAACCTGGATAAATGAATGCATAGTTTTATCTCTGAGAAATGCACAGCTGTACCCACACCATCCATTGTGCCTCTCTGCTGCCAGCCAGTCTGTCTCCCCTCAGGAGTCAGCACAGGTCAGAGGAGGGAGGAATGAGATGCTTTTGATTCATAACTCAGGATAACATTTGAGAAGTTTCAGGAATGCTTTTCACAGACAAGCTGCAACTTCTCCTGAGAGTTTGGTTTCAGGGAATGAAGCAGCAGTTCTGGAGAGAGAGAATGGAAGCATGAGGGAGAGAAATATTGCCTTGACATCTTTAGACTGTAATTTCCCCCTTCTTTCTCCTTTGCAGTCAAGTAATAAAGTGTGAATTCAGTGGCAGGTGGCAGTGTAGGGATGATGCAGCACAGCACAGGCTTTCTCATCCCCTCTGCCTCCCATCCCTTCTCTGAACTGCACTATCACAGATCCTGAGGGGCAGAGAAAAGCTCCAGAATAGCACAGGCATTTTATAGGCATTGTAAATGAAAGAAACCCAGCTTTCATTTTGAAAAAGAAAGGCATTTTCAGTAATGTACAATGAGCCTGGAAATGTTTCTAGTGAAAGTATAGGACTCATTCTCTTAAGTTGGTGTGAAAGTCTGACTATTTTTCTCACTCATGTATCCTAAAAAATACCAGCTGGTGGTACAAGATCTCTTTTCAAGGTTGTTGTTCAGCTCTGTTCCTAATTCAAGGGCCTGTGGCAGACTAAGGGACACATCCCCACGCACAGCTGTGCTCTGGACCTCCTGTCAGAGACCTTCCTCACCCATCAAACAAGAAACTGGTCACCTCTGCCAGACACTGGGAGGAGCACTTTGGTTTTGGAGCCCATCCCAAACTGCCCAAGGGAATTTTGAGCATTACCATCTCTATAGGCAGTGTTGGTGAGTTTGGTGCTTCTGCAAAGAGGGATTTTTATGTCACTGAACCAATGCCTCAAGGTGTGCTTGGAATGCATGGTGTGCCAGCCAGTGGCAACCTACAGTGTCCAGTGAGGGGTGGCACAGCAGCAGAGATCAGAACACACCAATCCAGAGCTGTAACTGATGGAACAGGGGCTTGGGGGAGTGCTGAGCATGAGTGGTGTGAAGGCTGAGGACAGGCTGAGTATGGTCAGAGACTCAATTTCTGCTACTCATTTGGGGCTGTAATCAGTGATTTGTACTGAGAAGAAATTCTGTTGAGTATAATTCAAGCCTGACAGCAAAATGATGCTGAAGATGCTCATAGACATGAGCTTGGAGCTGGGATTTAGAGTTCTGTCACCATCAAACCGGCTCTGAAGTCCCATACTCAGCTTTACCCATCTCCTCCCACTGAAGTGTTTCCACATCCCACAGGACCAGACTTTCTGCTGCTCCTGCAATGTATTTATTTCTAAGTGTTGTCCCTGCAAGGGGCTTTCTCTTCCATACTGAAATACTGTCTGTCCAGGAGAGCAGCCAGAGAACCTCAGCGTTGTTCAAAATTCCAGTGACTTCATGTCCAGAGTCTGCAACAGCTTTTCTGGGGCCTTCCAATTGTCAGGCAAGGCCATAAATGCCAGCCTCTAAAAAGTGTAATTCAGAGCCTCTGCTGCAAAGACCTCAGAGAAATGGCACTTTTTTTTCAGCATGTTTGGAGTAAATGCACAAAACCTGCTCTGTGCTGTTCAGTTGTGACACTTGGATAATAAAACAAGCAGGCCAGGGAAATTTAGAGCAGCAGCAAAGACCTCTAGGCAACAATGTAATATAATACAGCAAAGATATAACTCAATTGGAAATAGCCAGCTGGCACTAATGGCTCATTCGTTTAGACTCGTATTTCTGGGCTGTCTGGCTTTTGGTGAGATGGGAGCAAGGAAAATCAGGCCTGCCTGCCAATGGCCATCAATAAAAGCACTGTTAGATAGAGCCATGGCTCTGCAAACCTCCTGCAGAATTGGAAATGCTTTGAGGAAGCTGCCAGGGGCCTGCGTTTTGTCTTCTCAGGTGCTTGACAGTCTCCTAAAACCATCTCTGCCAGGGCACTGCTGGTGATGGGGGGAACAGACACACCCCAAGGTGCCCAGCTCTGCTGGACACACAGGGGAGGCCTCAGCTGTGGCTGGGCTGCACCAAAAAACCTGCTTTGGAGGAGAAAGGAGCCCTGCTGTGCCTGACAACACGACTTTAACCTTGGTACAGCTGTTAGTGCAGAGCTGTTGGGTGTAATTACTTCAAACGATCAATAACAAAGAGACAAAAACCCCCCAAACAAACAAACAAACACATAAAACCACCCAGGACTGTTTTTCCACAGGTTCAATGCCAGTGTTCTCGTGGAAAATAAACAGAATGCTGCTGAAGCTGCCAAGCCCAACTCCAGAGCCATGAGATGTGCTGGTGGAAGGTGAGAGCAGTGGGAAGGGGTGGGAAGTTTCCAGGCCAGGAACAGGACACAGGCCAGTGTGATCCATCTGTCTGGACACTGCCATTTGGGGTGGAACATTCCTCCCTCCCTCCCCTCTGGTCCTCCCAGCTGCAGGAACAGGCTTGACTCTCTTGGGAGGCTCAGGAGCACAGGTTTTGTTTCAGGCCCCTGTATTATCCCTTCTCCCATTTTTTAACCCTCCTTTCTGCCATCCCTGTAGCTCACTTGCTCTGCCTCAGTCCCCTCCTGAATAAACAGCCCCTGATTCTTCTCCTGGATGATCCCAGTTTGAGCAGCTCCACACCCACCCTTTGTATTTCTGGGGGAGCAGGAACAGCCATGGCAGTACCTGTGTCACTCTGGGCTGCCAGGGTGAGGATGGCTCTCGCTGGCACACACCTGTCTGTGGCACTGTGGCTGCAGCTGTGCCAGGGGAGCAGCAGGGACACAAACTTGGCCAAGGGGGACTCGCTTGCTGAGTGTGAGAGTGAATGACCCAAAGCTCTTGTTAACAAAACACAAAGAGGGAGTAAATATGTCCTGTCCCCCTAGTTGGAAATTACTTATAAAGAGCCATGGACTCACAGGATTTTGGGTTGTAAGGGACCTTGAAGACCGTCCAGTGTCACCCCCTGCTCTGGGCAGGGACACCTTCCACTATCCCAGGTTGCTCCAAGCCCTGACCAGCCTGGCCTTGGACACTCCCAGGGATGGGTCAGTCACAGCTGCTCCATGCCTGGGTCTCTCCACTGTCACAGGGAGCAATTTCTTCCCAATATCCCATCTAACCCTGCCCTGTGGCAGTTTGAAGGTGTTTTCCCTTTTCCAGTCACTCCCCAGCTCTCCTGTACCTCCCTCAGCTGCAGTTTCTTCACACACACACATATATAAACATATGTTCATTTGACAGAGGTTTTTCTTTTTTATTATAATTCCATTCATTTTCCTTTGCCTTTCCAAAGAGCAAATCTCACCACACCTTGTGGTGAGTTATCAAAGAATTTTGGACTGCTTATTCAAGGTCAGTTTAGCCCTTCCCCTGGATTTGGGAATTGCCTGCACCTGGGAGAGGCAGAGCTGGGTGAGGTGCCAGGTGTTCCCCATTCCCCATCAGGACAGAGCTCGGGCTGGCTTGGAAGGCAAATGGAATAGCCTTGTGGAGAGATTGTCACCCACTCTCTGGTGTTTGAAGAGAAGCTTTGCAGTGAGCATAGGGACAATCTTCAGGAATTCCTGGTGGAACTTGGACAGATTCAGCTTTGGATTGTCTCGGGAGCTGCCTGCAAACCGTGAGTGCTGCCCTTGGGGCCTCCTTGTACACTGGGGGGTGGTGGGGCTGGGAAATGGAATGTCTGGGGAGGGGAGGGGGCTGGAGCAGCAGGTGAAGGTCTGTGGATGTGTTTTTAACAGCTGTTTTGCTGCTGTGAGCTCCTGGTAGGAAAGCAGAGTCTGGTCCTGCTTTAAGGGGATGCTCTGGTGTAAGAACTCAGATAAAAGACTATTTTGTGGTCCTGGTGTGTGTATGTGTGGCCTTAAATCTTATACAGCAAAGAGAAGTAATTCCACCAGCCAGTGTGGTTTGTTTTCCCTCTTGTGCTGTGAGGAAGAGGCTTTAATTCTATAAGTTGTCTTTTAAACATGGAAGCTGGAGAATCAGTTGGCCAGGCAGGCACACAGAGCTGCTCTCCACATCCAGCTGCAGCACATGGAGCTTGGGGTACATGATGGGTGCCATTCTGGGGGAGCTTTCAGCTCTGTACAGTGTGAGGGCAGGTAGTTAAATGTGCTGCTTTATTTTCCAAGACTTGGAGTTAAATGCCCCTTTGGGACAAATGTGCTGCTGCTCATGTTCCTTATTTATGAAAATGTTGTTTCATTAGGACTGGTGACCTTACTTTGATTTTTTCATGGATTGATAAATGATGAAATAATTAACTGTGTTGGGATGATTTTAAAGTTGTGACATTCACTGACAATGGGATGTCAGTCACTGTTACCCCTGGAGAGAGCTGGAGCCACAGTTTGGCTTGGGTTGTCACAACAAAATGATCTCTGAGTGGCTTGAACTGGTTTTTTCAGATGTACACATGACTGGGATGTATTTACATGGATTTCATTGTTTGAACAGAGGATTGCTTGTGTAAATACACTTGAGATGCTGATGAGTGCCCTGCCAAATTCTGGGTCCATGAGGCAACTTTCCACCAGAAATCATATTTCTCCCTCTATCTGTGACTTGGCAGGGTGTCAGTTGTGCTGGTTTCATTTCAGCCTTGTAACTAAGAATCTGATCTTTTGCTTGCAATCTGTGAATCACTGAACAAAGATGTCACTTGTCAAAACAGGATGTTAACCTGTAACTGTGGAGTTTTGGGGATTTTGGGGCAGAAACATCACTGTACTTGGATCTGTGCTGGTCAGGGAAACCTTTCACTTGCACTTGAATTGGATTTTCTCTGTGAAAATGGCTTGTGGATGAATGTTTTGGTTGTCTTGGACATAATTTAAGAATTCAGGAGGGCAATGCTCGATGCTGTGAGCCTGACAACAATTTTGCAGTGGTTTTGCCTTACTGTGGGTTTAAAGAAATTC
>JAWWLZ010000139.1:2057266-2125602 GCA_035041345.1 Poliocrania exsul | reverse complement strand
ACTGGCCCCATAAGGCCCAAGTGCTGTACAGGACTCAGTCTCTGCCTTAAGCCCCCAAAATGCAGCACTGAATCTCTCTGTGGGAGTCCAAACACTGTCTCAGTGATCCTGGTTTTGAGGTCCCAGAACACAGGACTGTCTCTGATTTTGAGCCCCCAAAATGCAGCACTTGGTCCCAAAATTGTCCAAGTGAGTCAGCAGTGGGTCTGTGCTGGTGAGCCCAGAATTGCAGGGCTCGGGGGGAGTTGGGAGCCCCCAAAGGCCGCGCTGGGGGTGTCTCTGGGAACCCAGAATTGCAGGGCTCGGGGGGAGTTGGGAGCCCCAAAAGGCAGCGCTGGGGGTGTCTCCGGGAGCCCCAAACCCGCCCCGGGCGGGGCTGACCCCGGGAAAGCTCCGCTCCAGCTGCTCATCTAAATATAATGATATAATGAAGTGAGTTTATGGAAAATACCATCCAGACCCACTGAAACATCATCAAGGGTTACCTGATGTAGACTTTTAGTTTGCTTCCGAATTGCAGCCAAATCTCTGTCAATTCTTCCACTTTGGTCTATGTAGGAACAACAATGGGTGTTAATGACTTTTCCACACGCCTCCCTGCAAGGCTGGTATTAAATTCAGCGCCATTCTATTCTGTAGTACTACACGAGACAAACTGTGGACAATTCCCACAGCCTGCTGTACCAGCAGTAAAAGCAAGTGAGCCACCATTTCTACATTTAACACTTGTACATTTTTATTTAGTTAAATCAGCCATTGTACACATTGCAGCTATGTATTGTTAGTGTTGTATCTTTTTAATTTTTAACTAATACATGCCCTCATAGATATATTCAATTAGTGTTATCACCATGGGAACAAGATGCTGATTCATCAACTTAAAATTCACTTCTTCTCACAGTATTCAAGTTCTCCGATAACACAGCAAAAAATCAAAATAAGAGGTGAATAACCATTATGCTGTTACACAGAACATCATCTGCACCGCAAAGAACACAACAGAAATGCATTTCTTGAGAGCCCCATCCTGGAGGAGCCTCCGGCGCCCCTGGGGCGGGGCAGCCCCGAGGCGCTGCCAGCTGGGCCATCGCGGGGCTCCTTCGCTTTGGCTGCCAAAACACTTTTCTCTTGTAGCTTTTTATTTTTCTTGCCTGCCCAAAAAGTGTCAGCACGGCACCTCAGGTGGTTCTGCCCGCAGGAAGCCAGAACTGCAGAGATGTTTCCATGCTTTTGGCATCATTACCTTAATGAGGAAGTGCCCTTGTTCTGAGCACTGAGTGAGTCGCTAAAAAACCAAAGAACCCTAGAACTGCAGAAGGCCAGATAAGCTCGGACAAAGGATTGCTCCTTGGTGAGAGGGTGGCTTTTACTCTGGTGTCGAGTCTACTATTAAAAAAATGAATTAATAGCTGTTTAAAAACATTAGTGTGTTTGTGTGCATGTGTGCGATGCTAAAACCCTACAGAGCTCCCTCCATTAAATACTAAGGTATAGAACACCCAAAACTTCGATCCCTATGTTCCCTTTCCGGAAAATAAAAGTGCAGACATGCTCTCGTGGTTTCCAGAGGGTCGGTTTAGAAATATATATATTATATATAGTTACATAACAAAATATGAACAGAAACTGACTGCCGAGGGTCGTGAGCGCTTGGTCTTTAAAAAACACTCCATCGGAAGGTAAAAACTGCTCGCTCAGTGCTAAGAGGGCCAAGAAGCTGACATGGGTCTAGGAGGGTTTGGTTCTGACCTTGGAATGCCACATGCACGGATCAGCTAAGAGGCAATCTCGATAAAACACGGTGAGTTAGTTATTCTCCCTGTATAGTGGGTAAGTCCTTTTCCCATAGTTATCTACAGTGCAGTGGCCAGCAGGAAGTACCACCGGAGGGTCGGTGAGGTTGGCAAAGCGGTGCCGGAAACGGGAAACTACCGGAGTTGGAATTGTTTAATACACCCTGCCCCAGGTCCAGATCTAAGAGGCTGCCATACCTATGGGGCTGTGCCGTAGCTATGCTTGGAGCAACTGGTACCTAACTGGGGATTATTCCTTGGATTTTTGTTCTGGAAATCTTTCAGCGGCTGTTGGAAGGTCTTAACAGTATTCATGGCCACAGGCAGCTGTTGTCCACGCGAACAGCTGAGTTTCCAGGTTTATAGCCTGACTCTTAGAGCCTTTAAACTACAAGAGACCCCTGACCTGTCAGTGTCGGGGCTCGGTAGCTCCGCGGCGCGCCCTCCTCGGTCAGTGTGTGTTTGCAGTCACGGGGTCACGTCACGCCATCGGTCGCCGTCCCGCAGTGTCGCTGCACAGCGGTAGCCACAGGCAGTGTGTTTCCTGCAGTCTCCTAAGTCCAAATACTCTGGCTATTTACAGTTTACAAGTGCACTCCCTTGTACAAAGTCACTGGAAGAGGCCTGTGGATGAAGTCGGCTCGAGGAGCGCCGGAGCGAAGGGACAGAGAGAAGCGGCGGTGCCGACAAGGAGGAGGCGCGGCGGGGGATAAACCATCCTGCCTGAAGGATGCTATCTTTGGTCACAAATTAGCTGACAGGGTAAAAAAGAATAAAAACACACCATGAATTGTGGGGTGGGGAGGAACTGACTTCACTGCAGCTGCAGGAGCAGAGGTGGCAGTGCCTGGAGCGATGGTGTCGGACATGACGGCAGCACCGCGGGGAAGTGACGGCTGCGGACGGGACGGAGGGGACGTGGAGCTGTGGAGGGGCAGCAGCTTCTCACTTGGCCTCCTGTCTCCAGTCCTCTTGGCACAAGTGCCGAAGAAGCTGCTGCAGGTCATGCTGGAGGCCATCCCTGGGGAGTGCTCCTGGGGTGTCCTCCAGCTCTTCTATGTGAACGTGTTTTCCACACCGATCCTTCATCACGGTCCTCTTCTGAGTGCTGCCTTTACTTAGGGTTGTCCTGCAACAGAACAAAGCAGAGCAGAGGCTTAGAAAGCCCACAGACCCTCAGGGGGTGAGACATTGGCTTCTTCAGCTCCAGTGGAACAGCTGCACATGCTGGATGCACAGCACAGCAGGGTATTCCCAGGATTCCATCACGTCAGCTCTGAGGAAGGACTCACTACCTGTAGGTTAGAGCTGTGGGCAGGGATTCCTGGATCCCCATGCTGCAAGACACATGGACATGCAGAAAAGAGCTGATAATGTGAGAGATGAGCAGCATCCCCACAGCACTGGAGCTCTGGTGCTCAGAGCATTGCAGCTCTGCCTGTATGTCAGCCCAGTTCTGAGAGCAGGGGGATGACTGGTGGTGAAAATAAATGTCTTGTGCTGGTGTCAATAAAATTGCTAAGATCTGTTGTGTGTGCTTGTTTTTTCCTAGGGAAGCAATAAAGTTTGCAGGGTGTCCATTGGTTCCTTTCTGAGGGACTCAGTTTGTTGTGGGTGCTTTTCTGGGATGGGGGCCTGTGATGAGGGGCTGAGTAAAGGCAGGAAGGTTGGGAGGGGTGGGAACTTAGTCCATTGTGGTTGCTCTGTTTTTGGAGCCATCCCTCCTCTGCTGAGCACCAGTGGTGATTCCCAGCTGTCCCTGATGCTTTAAGATCCTTATGGTTTCTGCCTGTATTTGTAGATTCTAACACAGCTGTGTAGTTTGTCACCCTCAGTGTCCCAGGGCACAGTTAGTGGAACCATTTGCTCACGGTTTGTGCCATGTTCTCGAAATTCTGTTTGTCGTTGTTTTCTAGGATGATATTTTAGCAAGCACATCTTGTTTGGGACACAGACATAGAAGGACAGATAAGACATCACTGCAGTCAAAGCAGAAGGCCCAGAAGCCTTGGGGAAGCTGCAAAGAAGGCTTGTGATGTGAATATGATGATGAGAAGAAATAAGAGGTCTTGAGACCCCCGACTCAATTCCAAGGGGCTGTGCCAAGGGGCAGCCTCGAGGATGGCTCCAGGGGTGGACAGTTTTCAGACTGGATGTATCTATTGGAGATGATGATGAACTAGTGCTACAAATCTGTAAGAAACTCCTACAGCATCGTGCACCTCTGTGTTTGGCTGCACCTGAATGCACTTTCATTCACGGACCTGCTCTCTATTCTATCTACACTGATACTGTCTGGAAAGTTCTTTCCTTCCATTTTAGGCAACATGCCCTTACCATGAGTCTTTCCAAGTGAGTTATACCTGCCCAGTGCAGAACTCTTCCACTGACATTATGTTAGTAGTTTTCTTTAGTACTTTTGCAAATCAAGCTGAATCCACTCATTTACTGTGAGTCTGTTAATTCTTTTCCAGCAATCCTTTAATGACGTGCCAAGCCAAACCTTTTAATTATCGATCCATCTTCTTGCTTGATTTCTTTCTCTACTAAAACAGGCAGTTGGAGTTTCATGTGGTTACCTGTATAGCTCAAAGCCTCCAATGAAAACATAAACTTCAAATTAAAACCAAACCAAAAACATCTAGAGCAGAATAACACCTAGAACAGATAAAGGCTGTTTCCACCTTGGTCCTTGCAGTTCAGTGCTGAGAAAACTGAGTAGGCAACTAAAAGAAGCAGCTGCTTCCATTTGCATCCCTTCTGACATCCCTCCCCTCCAGAGACCAGATCCAGTTTCATTTCAGTGATAACTGTACCAAGGCATGTCTCAGTACCTTCTCCCTGTTCTGCACATTCAGACTTCTGGATTTAGTGAGGTGAAAGCTGGGAACTAAAGTGGTAAATCCCAAGCTGTCTCTTTGGACCTCTCCCTGAAAGTTCTCTCTCACTGTTTGGCTCTGGTGAGGAATGGGGAATCTGGATTCTGGCCCAGATCCCCAGGAGGGAATTTGGCACCACAGTCCAGTAGGTTTGTGCTCCATGTCCTGCTGTGAGCTGCAGTGGAGCAAAGAGGGCAGGTAACACAACAGCCCAAGGCATCTGTGGTTTTGGGTGCTATTACTTTCTCACATTAAAAAACCAAACCCCAAACATACATTTCATCTCATGCCATGCACCTTTTGTCCTTTTATCTGCTTTTATCTATGTATGGTTCCTATCCATTTCAGCCTGTAAGACACACTATTCAAAGGGACCATAAACTGGACTCACAATGAAGCACTGTTGGAAAAACCCCATGACTGTATTAATTCAATATTGCTTTTCTCTTAACTAAAATGTCTAAACCTATCAGAAAAAGGATAAAACCAGAGAAGTGCTCATTGGCTTAGTAGCCATCACAGACTGTTTACCCAGTGAGTGCACTTAACTGGACCCATTGCTAAAATTATCTCCAGGAATGGTAACGTATAAAAAATCTTTACCAGCATCCACACCCCCAAGAAAGATTTCCAACAGCTTCATATAAAGCCTCTACAATGTGTTTTTCTTAGGATCTTAACAGGTTAATTCTGCAATGACAGATCTTTAAATGATCTTTATAACATGGCTGAGTTTAGCAAGATCTTTGAATGATCTTTATAATGTGACTGAGTTTAACAACACAGCCTCAGACTCTGCTGCTGAGTCTGGTGCTCCACCAACAGAACCTCTCACTAGAGTGGAATTTGTCCCCAGGGATGCTGCAACAGAGTTTTTAATGCTTACACAGAAGCCACTCGTACCTCTTCAAAGTCCTCTTTGGCTGATGGCAGGTCGGAGGCCAGGCTGGCATCCCCCAGGTGCTTCTCCGTCCTCTCTCCGTGCACCACCGTGGTCTTGATGACTTTGCTGACCTTCCTGCCTTCCACGGGCTCCGACTGGAACCTGGAGGCACTGGGTATGACGGCAGGCTCGGACAGGGTCACCTGGGAGGTCACACAGCAGAAGAATGCTGGAGATGAATCCCACACTGCATGATTTGCTCTGGCAAGATATGACTTCCATGCCTATGGACTCCATATTGTACAGTGTAGCTCTGTTAGGGTCAGCTAACAAAATATAAAACCCATTTCTCATTACCTTCCTCCTAAAGGATTAATTCTGATGAGGAATTCTGGCAAGACAAAGTATCAATTTCACATTGCTAATAATCACTTGTTGCGTGTTGCTTTTGACCCCAGGACTGCTACAGCACAACCCATTCCCAGCTCCTGGCCCTCTGTCACAACTTGGGTTTGCTGCTCCAAATGTCTGCAGGGTCACACAGTGGAGGATGTCAGGAAAAGCTACACTGAAAAGCATTCACCTTCTCAGGTTGTTTTTCTAAAACTCTAAAAGAGTTTGCATGAAAGCCAGAGGTGTTTGTCAGGCAAAGGACACTCCAGGAAGTCAAACCTCATCATCTACAGAGGTTTAGGACTCAGTGGCACAAAGGGCAGGAAAAGATGCAGAGGCTAAAAACGCTGTTATGGTGTTCTTGAGAAGGGAAGCACCACCCACCTCTGACTGCTCGGTGTCGCTCTTGAGCACGACCCGCTTCAGGACCTTGGAGTAGCCATCCCCCTCCTCCACGGTGACAGGGGGCTGGGGCGTCCCCTGCAGCAGGACCTCCTCCTTCTCCGTGCCGTCCGGGGACACGCAGCGACGGATGATCTTCCGAGTGACCTGCGGGGAGGGAACGCGGCTTATCCCAAAGGAATCAGCAGAGACACAATTCTCCTTGTCCTCCTTGTTCTCGCTCTGGCAGTTTCCACTCAGAGGGCACTTTTTCCTCTATGGAAGAACCTGCACAGATGGTTTGGTGTTTCACTCCCCCCCACACACTCAGAAGGACACGCAGTGACGCTGCCAGTTGATGCTTTTGTCCTGCTTAGGTTTCCACACAGCAAAGCTTCCAGGAACTTACTTGGGAAGTGGGCACAATAGTGACTCCCTAAAGCAGTGACTGTAGTATTTCAGAGAGAAAATACCCTTTACAACTGCACAACCACTAGAAGACATTTTCAGACTGCCATTTCCAAGAGGCTTTGGGAAGTGAGGGGTGAGCAGCTTATCAAATGCACAGGAATAGATTCATGGTACTAAGCACTAGTGAGCTTGAATGAACCTACTGAAGAGACTCATCTGGTGCTCGAGCTCTCAGGGCACTGGCAAGCAAAGGAAGGGAAGCAGAAGGCAATTAGAGGGTTCAGAAGGAGATAGATTTCTCAGCAGGATGGGTATGCATCTTTCCATGGATGACCTGGAGCTCTACATGGCATGTCCAAGGCATGGACCTATCCATAAGAATAGGGTCATGCTAACTCCTGTGAACAAAACCCAGGAATATTTGGCTGGTGTGGTTTATTCTAACATGACTTCAAGCAGGTCCCTTTTAAAAAGAAACAAACAACTTGCTTGTAAAACATGTGGATCTATGCAGAATTTTCACTGGCTTTACAGGGGAAAATTAACTAAGTATGTCCTCTTAAGTTGTATGTTGCAACACAGAATGATCTTGAGAAGGAAAATAATTGTTCAAACTTTGGTATCTCTCATGAACAGAAATTCTTGTTCCTTCCTCTCTCTACTCTGCAAATTATGCCCCTTCACAGCAGGAAGTTTGCAATGTATGTGAACGCTCTCATCCTTCCTTCTCTAGGACAGGAGGGAGGTGGGAAGGGGCAGAACTGACAATACCTTCTTTACCACTGTGTGGCCATGCTCATCTGTGTACTGCTCCTCTGTGACTGTTTCTGGTGGCATGTCAGGCATACTATCAGCCTGTGTGACAAAGAACAGAGGGGTGTGAAGAGAGGCTTTCCTGGGGGTCACTTGACAGAAGCACTTTTAAAATGGGTTAATTGGTTATAGAATGGGAAAAAAAAATTGAGAAATGTTATAAAAAAATCTGTTCTGCAAATAAATCCTTCGAAAGGCATGCAAAGAAAAGTTATGCCACAGCAGACAGGCAAAGATATGTTAGTTGAGTGTTGTGTATGGGTCTGAGAAGTCTTCATTCTCCTCCTACCGTGGCATCTAATGGGCTTTGGGGTTGGGTTAGCAGGATTACTGTAATCCAGAGGTGCTGGAATGGCTTATCCAAGGCCCATGCATTATTTGGGAGCACCCCAGCATGAGCTGTGCCAGCACACAGTGGCTGTCTCTGTGTGGCAGGCCCTGCAGCCCCACAGGCTCGTGCAGCACTCGGTACCTGAATGATGACCCGGCGCCGAACCACCCTGGTGGTGACCACCTCGTCCTCGTCCTCACTCAGCTCCAGCCCCCCCAGCTCCTCTGCCAGCTCCTGGGGGAAGTGTGGGGGCAGAGCTCTGGAGTGGGTGGTGCCAGCAGTACTTACAGCTGCTGGCTCACTACACCAGCTCTGGAATTCCCACGTATTGCACACGGTTTCTGTGTTCAGCACACAGAAAAGGACATGGAAGCCTTTTAATCCTCCATACTGGGAGTACAGAGTGCAGCACACACACAGCAGGGCTAAACACTTCTAACACTAGAGGACAGTGCAGCAGTGGCCTCGACACTGGAAAGATCAAGGAAAATGAGTAACAAGTGCTGAAGTTCTCTCCTGCATGGGGAAGAATTAAAAATCTATATGAAGGGGTCAGAAGGCAAAGAGAGGCTGGAAAGAATGCCTTAGGAAACAGCAGCAGTATGAAAGCACAAAGGGGAAAATAAACCAGGGGGGTGTGTTTCTTTTTGGTGGTGCCAGTTGCTGTTTTACTTTAACAAAAGAACTGGAGGAAAAAAGCAGTACATTTCTTTGAGGGCAGCCTCTCCTACAGCAGCCCTTGGATGGGCCCTGCTGTAGCTTCTCTTTCAATCATCTGACACACTTGAAATTCCACCTTTTTCTGAGATCCCAGAGGCAGAGCTCTGAAACCCTCCGTTCTGGAGGTGCTACATTTGGCCACACAAACAGCAGAGACAGAAGAGCCTGTTTGTAATGAATGTCAAGGTGAATTTTCAAGACATAAAGCAATTTCTCCTGCAGTACAATTGTGCCTTCTCTGCTCTAACTTAACTAATAAAACTGATTTCCTGCCCAAGGATGCCTTCTCCTTACCTTTCACTTGGAACAGGCAAAACAAGCTGTTTATTCTTAAACCTTTATCTGCCAAGAAATTGTAACTCCCCACTGAAAGCCACTTTCTTTCCTTGCCTCTCAATGTCTTCCCCTCTCAGCACACCTCAGTAAAGTCCCTTTGTCTCACACAGCCAAAGACCTGCCCCAGTTTTTGATGTTCTCTTCCCTCTCCCATCTGCATCCCTCTTTTACTGCCTGAATGCTGCACAAACACCAGTCTTCCAGCACAGCCTGCTGCCTCCTTTCCATCTCACTAACATTACAGATCATTCATGCTATTTTTTCATGCTGCTCTAGGCTAGTCTTGCCTTTTAATGTTACTACTTTATTTATATATCTGTTTCAGCTTTTGCTTGTACACAGTTTGTTTTTGCACCTGTTTCTGACTCCAATTCTTTCTCACAGGTACAGATGTCACTGTCACAGACCAAAGGTCAAATGAGGGCAGAGCAGAACCAGAACTACAGCCTAGACTTCAGGATCTTGGGAGTGCTTCAGCTTTGCAAACCTCTATAGAAATGCCTATAGCTAACCCTTCTAACCAGCAGGAGAGAGAAAAGACTCGGTGGCAGATGGGGATTAATTAAAAAGACTCTCATCTTAAGGAACAAGTCAGACATAAAAATGTTTTGCATCCATTATTTTGAAACAAAATTGTGACTTACCTTTTCTAAAGATTCCTCTTCGTAGCCCCTTGGAGACTTCTCTGTCTGCTCATCAGTTGACTCCACTATCACAAGACTAGTTCTCCTTGGAGAGGGGTCATCCTGGTGCAGCTGGGGCTCCTCAGGCTCCTGGATGATGGGAGAGCCCCCTCTCTGTGCAGAGCCTGGCGGGGTTTGTTCTGGCTCTCCCTTGGCTGCTCTCCCAGGGGCTGGTGTCGCAGACTGCTCTGTCGGGACACTGTGAATGACAGGCCCAGCAGTTACCACCATGCAGTGCTTATTTCAGGCAAAGAGACTGGATCACTAGTGATGGATGAGGAGCAACCACTGCATTAATTACAATCTATAAAGCTGCAGGGGAGCAAAGACCAACTTCTATGGAGAAATCTAGAGCCTTACCAAGCAGGAACAGTAGAGAATTTTGCTATTTTCATGGTTGAACATTGCTAGATTTAATTGCTGGTTCCAAGTTACTTAAACCTATTATTACATATTACATACACATTAAGGTAATACATTGAATGCAAGCATATGTACATGCAATATAATTGTATAATTCCTCTTAAATCATCTTCGTTACAAGCTAATTAAATCTAGCCTGGTTTTCCTCCCATCTTTAGACCTGCAGTGATACTCCCCTGTCATCACTCCCCTCGTGTACTGTTGGCAATGATGTCTCACATGTGTTCTCTACTCCTCAAAAACATTCATTTCCTCATGCAAATCCTTAGGAAGCACTGGTATTTTTGCCTATCAGTGCACCAGAAATCCTCTACTTAGATGCTGTTTTCTCTCTCCCACACCCTCTCTGGGCTGTAAAGCATATCCTAAGCAAAAGAATCCCCCAAAGACCATTTGCTGGACTCAACTGCCCTTTGACTGTTTGGAGCTGCATCTCCACAGCGAAGCTGATCACTGATCACTGATCAACCCCATGGAGAGGTCTCAGCGTGGAGAAAGAAACATGATCCACTTCAAGGTCCTTGTCAAATGAAACCAGCCCCACAGACAGACCCACACAAGAATTCAGGGTTATTCCACAAAGCTTAACATTACTTCCCATCTAACACACAAAAAAATTACACACAGTTTTGGAAAAAAACTAACTCCACCTCTACATTAACCCTCTTTGCTTTCATATGCCTTACACTTGATCATTGCTTTCTGTTCACAGTGACAAACTGACTTTCCCTCCTGAGCCTTAAGGTTTCCTCCACATGGATTAAAAAAATCAAGCCTGGGCACAACTGGAGGGAAATTATGCAGCCTTCATGTTTCAAAGAAAAGTGTGGAAGTCCTCTGATTGCACCAAGAAGAGAGGATCTGCTCCACAAAGCTTTCACCCCGCTCTTCTGACACTTACAAATATTCCTGTTGAGAAGCAGATGGTTTTCCTGGCACGTCTTGGGGTTTCCCTGAGAATTCGGTTTCTACTTGCTCCTTATGTGCTTGCCTCAGGAGCTCAGCCATGGATACCTCTGCCTCACTCCTGGGGGTGCTGTCCTGAAAAGGAGAATAGCTGGCAGACACTTCTTCCTCGGAGACGAGAGGAGGGTGCTCGGTGGGCTCACTGTCCTTGGATATTCTGTGGTGTCCTTGCTTGTGCCTGGAGCTGTACACTTCTTCCTGCAGTGCAGAAAACCCTTCAAAAACAGACAGAGGAGAAAGGCCATTACAAGAATGCAGGAAGTCCTTCTTGTGCTCCATGTGCATTTAAAATCCCTGCATGGAACACATTACCTGGAATTCTTAAACATCTTGAGTGGGACAATGACATAACCTCTCTAAGCAGCTGAACTAACACTGGATTGTCACTACTATGGCCACACTTGGACAGTAACAGACAAAATAAAATATACCCAAAAATGTACCTAGAGTAAGAAATCTTGAAACTTGTAAAGTATTAAAATTCCCCAACAGGGTTTGGTACAAGAACCAGCTCATTAGGAAGCATTTAAGTGCTTCAAAGCATATAAACACATCCACCCACCTCAACCCCTAATCATAAAGCAGTGTTGAGTTAAGCACATAGAGGTATCACTGCTGGATTCACACATTTGGAAGTGCTTCTTCAGCACCTGATCCACCAAACTTTTAAACTTCAGAAACAGAATCTCATCCTAGCAGAATTACAATACCCTGGATACTTGAATTCAAAGCTTTTATCAAAGCATGGAGCAGTTTTGCTTTTACAAATCCCAGTCAGATCCTAACACAACCTTGTGAATTGTCATGGAAGGACTTGTATAAGCAAAACCACCCCAACAAATGAGGCAAAAGTCTCTGAGCACTTTATTTCCTGCTGAAAGAGAAAAGAGACCAAAAAGCCCTAGTTTTGTGAAATTTCTAATTCTGCTTTGCAAAATGCTGTTTGCACAGCAAGGCCTCTTAATAGCATGAAGTAATACAGTGGCTTTGTTCTGGTATGTACTGTCTAGTAATTATAGAAACCAGTGTACCATGGGTTGGAAGTCACAAATTAAGGTAAGTTAGACACTTCAGTAGGATGAAATGGTAAAGATCCAAGATTTTAGAGAGTTGAAGCCAAGGTTTTTTAAGTTTGACAGGTCATGTCACTGAACAAAGAAAAGGCAGAAGTCCAACAGTGATGAGGACGCTCCAAGACCACCCCGAGGGATGAAGTCAAGAGACCACCACCCAAATTCAAAGCCAAAAGAAAAGCTCCACCCAAGATTCCACCCAGTCATTAATATGGAAATTAGAAGGTGTTAACTATGAACTTAAGGCTATAAATGGCTTATTTTACACAAACAAGTTAGGCAAGTTTTTGCCCAGTATGAACTGGCTGTGCCTCCAACGTTGTCAATAAATATCTTGCTGCTATCAAATACAAAACTTTCTCTTAGCAGTTATTTTTTGCAGCATTTTCACTTATCACCTGCCAAGAATCAGCTGAAGCACAGCCCATGCCCCTGGTGAGACAGTGATGCCACGCCTGCCTTCACCCACACTGTCTGTGCTCTCAGCATGGGAGTGCAGTGCCCACACACCACAGAGCAGGAGTGTCTCCAGCTGGAGAGCAGCCACTCACCCTCGCTGTGGTCCAGCCCCAGGGAGTGCTCCATGTCGGCGTAGCTGCGCCCGTGGGGCTGCGTGGAGTCCACACCGCTGCTCTCCATCAGGTGCACGATGTCCATCCGGTTGATTTTGGTCAGACACTGGGTAAGGTTTGTATCTGTGCCATGGGAATGACACACACAGCTGAGTTAGGGGTTACACAGGACCTCACCCCTCTGTTTCCCACATGAAGGGCACAGGTGGGAACTGACCCATATAACGTCATATATGAATTACACGTGCATTTAGGAATGCTGTAATGTAAAATCTAAAATAATTGAATGGCTGCCTATAAAAATCAGCACTCTTTGATTTTTCCTTTAACAACTTTTTCATGTTATATAGACACAACCAGAAGTAACATTAAGTACAACCCATGGTCATTCTTTCTATAGCCAAATTTTCTCTCTGTGACTGCAACACCCCACCCTGTCCCCTCAAGCAGCAAACAGGAGACAGTTACATGATAACTGGAAACCAACCTGTTGCGTGTTTCCCGTCCCTCTCAAGCCAGTACTTGAGCAGGGCGTGGCTCTGGTCCTGAAGGGAATTGGGATTTTCAATTCGGATCTGGTGGATTTGCTCTTCTGTGAAATCCAGTTCTCTTGCTAGCTCTGAAAAAGAAATCCAGCTCTGTTGCTCCCCTGGGATCGTTTCATTTAATGAAAATAAAATGCCTATGACCTACAGTTGAACACCAAAACCTGAAATAAATAAAACTGATGTCTTTCCCATGAACAAAACCCAACCACCATTTCACCCTCCAAAGTAATCTTTAATATAAGCAATCTTTAGCATAATAAGGAAAGAAATATTTCTGGAGGTCTGTTACCCTGCCCTCCCTAAAATGCTACAGAACATTAATGTCTATTTTTTCACAAGCATCCATTTTTTCTGATTTTGATTTCAGAGCTGATGTTCACTTCTATTACATTATCAGTATATTCCTGATCTGTGACATTGCACAAGTCCTACTGATTTCAAGATAACCCATGCTGGGATGAGTGACACATGCTCCCAGTTACTCTGTGGATTGAGGCAGAGGACAGGAAAGGGAAAGGTGAGGAACACAAGCCAAAAATGATCAGTGATCTTTTGCATGCACCCTGAGAACACTTATAGCAACACTATAATCTCCATCATCAAGACATTAAAATGCTTTCCCTGGTACACAGCTCTTCCTTAACTCCCAGAGCCTGGCTTGTTTTCAGGAGCATGATGCTGTTCTACTGAGACACAAAAAAGCGAAGACCTGACTTAAATTTTGCAGCAATTCTTTGTTGTGCAGGCTGTGCAGTGTGACACAGCACAGAGACTTCTGCACAGCTTTGTCTTTGGAGGAGTCTGAGCTGATTTTCAGTGACATCTGCATCTCACTGTTACTTTTACTGGTCCCCAGTCCCATTTGATGCCTCAGGTCTATTAAATCCTCAATATTAAAGTGATTTTTAGGAATAGGTTCCTTGTTGGCCATTTTAAGAAACTTAGTAACCCCAAGACAGTGAAGGGATTGAATAGTTCTGTAACACATCTTTACATCATCAGGAAATCATCCAAAAGAAACACTTTTAAAAGAGTGTGGATCACTCCCCTGCCTCTTCTGTGGAGCAGAGGATGTGCATTTTACCTGTCCAGCTGAATCCCAGATGATCAGCGATGTGGGCCAGTCTCTCCTCTGTCCTTTCCTGATCATCCTGCTGATCTAAAGGTCAAAGAGAGCCACAAGTTGCCTTCTACAAGTTAAAAACCACAGGTGATCCAGCCCAAGAGGGGAAGGTGCTGTTTTTTTCTAACTGCTGTGTCTAAAAGTGGACAGGCTGCATGACTAAAGTGAGGACTGTAAATCCCCAGGTTAAAAAATAAAACCAAAAAGCTGGATTTTTCAAAAAGCACAGGACTAGCTACATTTTCCATTGGAAAATCAGGCTTTCCAGTGAAAATCTAAGCCAGGACTGAAGCACCTACTGTGTCTACTTGGGCCAAGCATTTTATTCTAAAACTTCATTCTACCTTTAAATTGAAGACTTTAACTAAGTCAAGAGCCAGAATTTTCCATGCCTCCTTAGGAAAGGCCAGGGTTGAAGAATTCACCAGGATTGGGTGCTTCTGATTACACTCTTTCTGTAGCAGGGAAAGTTTTGTTCAAACAGTCCATACAGCACTTTGGATTATGGTCTGTATTTAAGACATTGTTAATTTAAGTGTCTTTGATCCTTTAGACTTGGGAGTGAGACAAAATACTCATAATGAAGGCAAGGAAAAATCAGATGGTCATTGCCAGTCTCCATTTATTTTGCTAACAGTGAGACTGATGGCTCTTCCCATCCCCAAAGGCAAACTTGAGGATGGCAGAGCTGGAGTTTTGATTTTCCCTGAATGCACACACAGCTTGTGATACCTCTGATTCAGGACATTGCTTAGGGTTCATGATACATGCACGTGTCACTTCAGCTCCCCAGTTTCCATTATGACCACTCAGTAGGAGTGCACAAGGAGGAGAGAGGAAAAATCAAACACCAGAAAACCTGTACTAAAATTACTGGTGACTCAGAGTTTCCTTGAGACACAGATGGACCAAAAAAACCCCCCAAAAGTATAATTCTTTAAAACTTCTGCAGATCTCTTTGTCTAACAACTCAAAAGAATATAAATTTGCCTGTCTTGCTTTCAATCGATGCTCAAATATTTTGTTATTAGTAAAAGTTAATAGTTAGTAATGGGGCCAGGGAAAGTCACAAGGCAGAACGTGCATGACCTAAGCAATTGGTTTAATGGGAAAACAATACACACTTTTAGAAGTGTTTTTGTTTCTTAAGGTAACACTTCCCATAAGCATTTATGGTTTGCAATCTTGAGATCGGTTCACAGACAAGAACACAGACACAACACAAAAAAAACCAAACACTGCTCACAAGGGGAAAAAAAAAAAAGCACAACTAACCACCAAAAGCTGAAAAGAAAGTGCCACACACGTTACACCTGCACACAAACTCACACAAACACACACACCCCAAAGGAAACAAAGAACAGAAAAGTTTAATTCATGACATGCGTCGCACAGGGAATCCCAGTCGTTGGCAAATACCTTCAGCATGGTCATGGACATTTTCGTCAGGGATACGTTCAATCTGAGTCTCTACAGACTCATCCCAAATGGGTCTGGTGTCAAAGATGTCTTCAGGAACTGACTGCTGAGTCTCACTGGATGGCACATTTTCAATAACTGAAACTTCTAGGGCGCTACTGCTTTCGTCATCTGAAACTAATTCTTGTTCTCTCTCTGACTGCGTGAGTCTTTCCACTAATTTAGAAGCTTCATCACTAATTTCTTCAAAGAACTCTATGGAGTTTTTGTAAAGGTCAAAGAAATGGTCCTTACTTTCTTTTGTGGGACTAAAAGTACCGTGGGAGCCTGAAGTGCTTCTGCTTTTAACTGGCAACCGTGATGAGAATACCTTCGATCTTGCTGCTGCTGCTGCCTCATCTGGGTCTAGCTCCCACTTCATCTCCCTGTCTCTGGGCTCTGCTTCTGCCTCAGCACAACTCCTAGCTCTGACTGAACGCTTAGCCTGGGGGTCCATGGGGCTGCTGGCATCAGACTCCGATTTGCTGCGGTTGTCTTGTTTCGTGGGCACAGTGCCCGTCACGTCGAGCGCTTGGGGCGGCTCCAGCGTGTCCACATATGTGTATTGTGGCTCAGCTTTTTGGGAAGCGGTTTTGATGGGAATTTTAGACTTTGGTTTTGCTTGCTCATCTTTTCCTTCACACTGTGAACTGTCCAGGAAGTCGTCCGGGGAAAGGCTCTCGTTCTCCGACTGTTGGGAGGGTTGCGATGCGGCGGCGGCTGTTCTGACAGGGATTTTGGATTTGCTTTCACAAGAAGGCACACTCTCCATCAGAGCAGTGGGGATTTCAATCACAGATCTCTGTTCCTCTGGGGAAGAGTCCGGGGACTCCTCACCCTGTTCAGAACTAGCTGATCTAGTGACTCTGGAAAAATCTAATTCCTCTTCTACCACACACTGCTCAGGAGAGATAGGGCAAGGCACCTGACTGCTGTCGACCGGGTCGGTCTCCGTTCTGGAGAGGGGCTCAGCTTCAGAGGCAGCAGTTTCTTTCTTTGGTGATTTTGAAGAAGCTGAAATGCCCATTTTAATTGGAATTCTGGATTTAAGATCTGCTTTTGAGGTGCCTGTGCTGACACCTTCACCTGTCATTTCTTCTGACTTATCACTGGACTCGGGTGATGGGGGTGAATATTTCAATGTGTCTTTTTCTTGTAGATCTGACTCCTCTGATTCTGAAGGTACAAATGGGTCCAGTGAGCCCTCTAGCTTTGAAGGTTCTTCCTCTGCTCCTTCTTTCACTTCTTCAGATAATGAAACTTCTTCCTGAGGCTCCTGCCCACCCTGGAAGAAGTGAAAGCTTTCATCCGGGTAGTTCCTTTTGGTCATGTCAATGGCTCCACTTCTAGTCATCTCAAACAACTTGCCTTCCTGAAAAAGAAAAGGATTTTGTTCACTGAGTGGCGTCCCTTCTTCGGTAGGTGTCCTGGCCGGTGTCGTGTCAGGGGTTGTGCCTTGGGACCGCCTGTCTACCATCAACCCAAATATCTTTTGTTCCTCTTCTTTCACCCGAGCTTCGAAAGCTTCGTCGTCTTCGCGTATTTCGCTCCACATGTCAGAATCCACATCAGTTCTGGTGATGACGACTTGACCCATCAGTTTCTCCGTTTCATCTCTTACATCCTCAAGGGCAGATTCTGCTAATTGTGTGGAATCTGAGGACAAAGACCCTTGGGACATTGTCTGAAATCCATCCTCTGCTTTGGGCTCTATTTCCATATACACTTCCTCTGAGGAGTGACATTCACTACCTGTGTCTCTGCTTAGTAAAGTTTCACCAGTCTGATCTTTCCCTTCTGCAACAGAACAGGTTTCCCTAGAGAGCAGACTTCTACCAGTCCCCTCCTCACTTTCAGAGTCAATAAAGAAATGTCCAGAAGACACATTTTCATAAGGGCTCACTATATATGGAGCACTGCTGTCACTGGCATCTGCTACACTGTCAAGCTCCACTGTTTCAGTGGTAAGGGATGAATACTCTGGCAAGGCCTCCTCAGCAGGACTATCTCTTTGAGTTGTTTTGGAACCTGTCTCTGCTTTTCCCAAATCCCTTCCCAAAGCAGAATGGTGAGTGGTATCATCTTCAGCCAGTTTGCTGTCTCGTGGCACAGAGCACTCTGTGGTTCTGTGTCCACAGGAAGGGCCATCTGCCTTCTCAGACACAGCTCCTGTAGGAATGAGATCTCTGTCTGTTAATGATGCCGCAGGTTTGACAATCTCGTCAGGAGCATCGAATTGCTCAAGTGTTAACGAAGGCTCAATGGGAACTTCTTTTTGAGGACAGTCACCAACGGAGTGACAGAGAGTGCCCCCAGGCCGTGTGACCAGGCTGTCAGGACTGACTGTCTCACAGTCACCTGTACTGTCACAACACTGAGACTCAGCACAACCATCAGCATGACAAGTGCCTGACTCTCCCGTGGAAGCCTCACAGCTGTGCCCAGGGATAAGCGGCTCCTCTTTGCCACCTTTGCCTTCTGCTTTACCCACACCTATCCCCACAGAGCACTGTTGGGAACCAATGGGCTGGAACCCTGCTTCGTCGGGGCTCGAGCTGGACTCCATACTGGATGGTAAAGGCGAGGGTGGCTGCACTCGGATCACAGGCTCCATTAAGAGGCCCGAGTCGGCTTCTTTTTTGAGCCGAGTCAATTCTGGCTCACTTTCTGAAGAGGAAGAGCTTTTCCTAGATTCAGCTGCAGGTGTAACCACTGTAGGTATATCTTTTTCTGCTGCAGCTGTTGGCTCTGGTGCTTCAGTTTCACACGCTGCTTCTGAGCTGGCAGATGCAGAAGATTCATCCTGCTTACGACTCTTTTTGTAATCTCTCTTCTGTTTGGCTTCTTGTTCCAATTCATCAAACATTTTGATTTTGGTCACCATTTTAAACATCTCCTCCTCAGGGGTGAATCTCTTCTTTGGTTCACTCTCTGAATCATCCTCTGGCTCTTCGTTGACTTCGGGGATCGTGGCCGACTTTGGTATGTTTGACAGGGACTGCAAGTCTGCTGTTTTAGGTGTGATCTCATAGCTAATTTCTTCTGAACTTGGAGTTTCGGGTGAAACGGGACTTTTCCCCGAACTCTCCATGAGGGATGTTTGCTCTAGACTGTCATCATCGGCACTCCCCTCGGGGTCACGGAGAATCCTGGAACGCACCGACGCCAGCTCTGGGCAGCCTTCTCCTTTGCTAAGAGCAGACTGCAGAGGACCCTGCCCCAAAATACAAGCCTTCACTGTTGGTTCTACGGGGCTGCTTTCAAGGGAATCACGGCAGGGAGACTCTTTCATAGGACTGGGCTCCAAAGAGTCGGGTGTTTTGTGTGATGAGTTATCTTCTAGCACTGGGCTTGCTTCCAGGGAGTCTTTATGACTTATGGTCAAAGAGTCATCTGCAACTGGGCTAAAGCTTTCACTATCATGGCTAGCAAGTGAAAGTTCCAATTTCTGGGGACTTCTAACCGCAACACGGCGTTCACAGGTTATATCTTTTTCTTTCTCTAAGGCAGTGTCATGTGTTTCAGAAGACTTAGTGAAATGTGCAGTGGTTCTGGATTCGTTATCCCTGCTAATATCTTTCATAATGGAAGCTGAGCTACTTCCTTTAAGTTTATCAGCCTCTTCTTCAGAGGCTGTAGGTACACGCTCTTCTGATACATGGTCAGAATGAGACTTACTAGTCTCAGTACCAGCATCTAGCTGTGTCTCAGTAATACCTTTTTCATCTTCCTTTGAGGAGAGTTCCTTGGGAGAGCACGTTTCAGCTGCTGTGTGTGCTCTGGCCGCTCCTTTAGCTTCTTCCGTTTGCCCATCAGTTTTCTTTGGTGAGAATGAAAGGCTTTCTGGGCTCGTTTCTGGAGTCTCTGCCAGACCCTCATGCTTGTAGCTTTCCTCTGAGCTGATCTGAGGCGTTCCATCGAGCAGACTGCCTGGAGAGTCAGCCACACCTTCGTGTTTAAGGCTCTCTGAGCTCCCATCAAAAGCACCACTTTGCAGGGAAAGAGCAGGAAGGAATTCATCTTTCCCATACTCTGTGGGAAATGTAACACCAAAAGGACTGGTCAAGACTTGCTCCAAGTTAAGTTCTCCCTCCTCTGTCACTGAGAGGTGTCGGAACTGTTGGTATTTGTCATTATCCTCCAGCTCTTCTTTGATGACATCAGAAAAGTCTGTTGAGGTTTTCCTGTCAGGGCTAATCTGGAAGTCAGGATCTCCTTGGTCATCAGAAGTCCTGCCCTTCCCAGACGCTGTTTCTTTGGCACTTGCATCAACTACGATAGGAGGGAGAGGTTCAGTTGGCTTTTTGCTGCTCTGCTCTTTCACCTGGTCTTTACCACCACCTTTCTTGGTGGTTTCAGTGGTGGAACTTTGTGTTTTTCCTTTTTTGGATTGCGCTTCTTTCTCTGCTTTTGGTACCGTGCTCGGTTTGTCCTTCTGTTTGTCTGTCTTGAGGGTTGTCACTCGCCTCGTCTCGCTCTGCGAGGGAGTCGTTTTCCTCCGGGTCGTTTCCTTCTCGGGGGCCTGTTGCTTCTGTTTGACAGACTTGTGCTCAAACAGCCCAGATATGTTCTTGGATGGGTCCTGCCCTGACTGGAAGGCTTTCATCAGCTCACGAACTGACATGGTCTCTTCGAGTCTCTCAGTCTTAGAAGAAGGCGAGACGGGCGGTTGGGCTTTGTGTGCTGCCGGTTTTTTGACTTGTGCTGGTTTTTTAGGTGTCTTTTCAGCAGGGCTTTCTTTGGCTTGAACTCTGACGGGGAGTTTGGACCGCACTTTTTGCTCGTCTTCCACTCGTTTCTGAAGGGCTTTCACTTTGTCTTTTATGGAACCAATGGGAGTTTCCTCTATGACAGGGGACACGGCTTTAGCCTCTGGAGCAGCTGTCACCTTCAGGCCAGGTTCCCCGCCCGCAGACTCATCCGCAGTGAGCTTTGGGAGTCTCAGTTTTTCTCCACTGCTCTGAGCCTTGCCTTCCTTGGGCTTTGGCTTTTCTCTTAATTTTGCCCTAAGAGGCTTTTTAACTTCTGAGGCTGCCTTCTGTTGCTCCTTTCCAGTTTTGGGGGATTCTTTTCCTCCTTTTTCAGAATCCCTGCTTACTACTACAGCTTCCACCTTCTCTTCTACTAAGTCCTCTTGTAAGGCTTTTGGCTTTACCTCATGAAGAGCAACGCGTGTTTTTAAATCCTCTACCTTTCCCTTCACACCTGGCTCCTTCTTTTTTGTTGTCCCTTTGTCTGCCCTGACTTCGACACTGGTTGGCTCTGTGACTTCTGAAGGGGCATTTCTTCTGGCCTCTTCAATTTCTTCATCGCTGACAATGATCCATTCCTCTTCTATGGGTTCCTGTTTGGAAAGGGACTTGTGCAAAGCATGTTCTTCTCTGGTATAGGATCCACCCCTCAGAATTTCGTTTACTTTTTCTAAGTCCTCTTTCACTCTTTCAACTATTTCGAAAGGCTCTCCTGGCTCTTCTTCAGCGGCTTTTCCAAGATCTTTCACTTTAATGGAGCCTGACTTATCGGAAGGGTCAGTTGTCAGGATGGCAGTCATTTTGATCAAGTCTTGTTTCATCTCAGAAACTTCAGACAACAGGTCTGGGCTGGCTAGTACAGGGACTTCATTAACCAGGTGGCTTTTCAGGATAGATGTTTCTGTAGACTCTGTCTCGTCATCTTTGATGCGAATGAAAAACATTGAAAGTAAAGTGGAAATCAAAAATAGAGATTGGAAAATGTAATCAGGACTGAAAATGACAGTCTTTGGTTGTGGTGGTAGGAAGGTCAACGAAATGGGCCGGGAATGGTGGATCCACAAAATCTGAGGGCACGAGAGCAAAGCAAAGCTAACGGGGTGGGGGAGAAAAAACCAACTGAAAAGGAAGATGGCAGGAAATAACTTGCTTCACTTTATCGCTAGAGCACAACCACACATACAGTATCAAAGCTGGAACAAACCAAATCAGGACACCACTAAAAAGAAACCAAAACAACAACAACAAAATTTAAAACCAAAACCAGAAGAAACACAGTGAAGTTACACAAAGAGAGGCATCTCAAGATTGTTCAGATGTTACAGATCAATGTTCAAATAAAAAGAAAAACAAGAAAAAAGGGGGAAAGCATTAGAACTGATTGAAAGTCGATTTCCTCTAAGAGAAAGCCAGTGTTAGCAAACTGTCAGAATAACATCAGTGGGTTAGCAGTTTTGTTTTAATTAATGACCAAAACAAAAGGTGAGAAGTGTTTCTGCAGTAATCTAAAATAGGATCAAATACGTAGAGATCTGAATCAGCTGCAAACCGGCATTTCATCTAAGGGGATTTCACACCTACACAATGAAACAAACAGTCTTTTGTTTTAGAGGTATGGTCCTTTCCTTGGAACATCCTCATTGACAACTAATGAACTGACTGAGGAAAGAGAAGACAGAGAAGAAAAGGAGAGAGAGTAAGAAAAAAAACTGTGAATCAACTTAGAAGTGATTTCAGAGTTTTAAAAAATGTAATGTATGGCAACCCAAAATCAGAGACAGTCACACTAGACACATACGTACAATTCATGTAAGGCAAGTTATTTCCATGCAAAGCAAAGGTGTTGCAAATGCTGCTGGGGATGCTGTAGCTTCAGTTAATAAAACAAGAGCTCTAAAAATTAATCATATAAATTAAAGGTACAGGAAAACCTTGTAAAACATACTGTGGTGAAATATTTGTCTAATCTGGCAATCGAGACACAGGAAGGTGGCTGCAGGTAATTCCCATTATGCCATAACTGCCTGCTGGGAATGGTTCAGTTCAGCAAGGACCAGTTGAAAATGGATATTGAACAGAATATGGAGCAGTGGAGGACTGAAGCAAGTTACAAACAGAACACAATGCTCAGGAATTACAGTTGGACATTCTCCCTTTAAGGGCAGCACATCACATGGAACTGCACATTTGGACACCACAGTCTTACAGCCAAAGCACTAAAGCAAATAAGGAGAACCCAAGCAATACAAAAGTAGCTGTATTTATCTGTAAAATTTTGCTAGGCTGCTCTCCTGGGTGTAACAAATGCTAAATGTCTGTGCTGTGCATTAATTACAGCCACACTGATGCAGGGTATTTTGGTGCTGAACACATGGCCTTTTGGTGCCGCAGTTTTGGTGTGAGCTGCCCAGTGCACACTGAAATGGTGGGCAGGAACTTCATGGATTTATAATACATATTTTCATAAATATCCATGCCTGACTCTCCCACTGGCCAAAGAAGCAATGTAATTAGCCTGAAGCAAAGCAGCTCCAGTGGGAAATCAAGGGGTTGTCCATGGCCTGGGCAGCTGGTGGGGAGGAAGCAGTGGTGGAACAATGCAAGGTGTGGCACTTTAACTGGAAACAAGACAGATGTCACTCCCTCCCTGAACAGATCCAAGGAATCGCTCCTTTGGAAGCAGCTCTCATTAGAGCCTCTCTTCAGTCTGTGTAGGAATTGGTTTGATTTGCATCTTCCCTGAGGGAGATCTCAGTGAACCCCTGGCCCTCGGGTTCCAGCAGGCACGGCCTGATTCTGCAGGGCCAAAGGGTGCTGTGCCAAGCTTCCCTGTCCTATTTCCAGCCATATTTCACCACAGTACAGGGCAGGGAGCAGGGGCAGGGTTAAACAGCCTGGTTACTTTGGACAGTATCACTTTTTAGCATGGCTGTATTCCATGAGAGCCATGAAATACACTGGAGTCTCCATTAGGTCTCATTGAAAGTGATACTGTCCTCTGTCTCAAATACGAGGCAAGAATGGGTGTCAACAAATGGGGAAAACAAAGAAATGGAGGGATGAGCATCCATACAAGCAAAATAGCAATAGCAGGATCACTAGGGATGTCAAAGGAAAGTAAATGCTTAGATGAACGGTTTTAAACTGTAGTACTTGTTAATTTATACATTAAAATGTATTTAATTGGATAGCTGCTTTGGTATTAAAATGTTTTCTATTGCATTTTTATATATTGATGTTATTAGCAATAGCAGTTAAAAACAGCTCTCTTTCATGCTTATCTTTACTCTTAACCAACTTTCATACAAACTGCACTGTAACACTTTCAAGGGTAAAAAAAGAAAATCTTACTTTTTTCTGAAGTCATGTCAACCTGGAAGAGAAAAAAGGAGGAAATTTAAAAGCTCAAATATACAGAAATCACCTACTAGAGGTGTGGAGATACACAAATTCATGGACTTACATGGAACCAAGGATGTATTTAAAATAAAAGTAAAAACATGGCTTAATTTCTTTAGTGAAAGAACACATAGTCCTTGCCAAAAAAACCCCCAACACTTTAAGCAAAATGCAATGTCAGATATGAAAATTCAAGAAGCAAATTTTGGAGGCTGCCTTGTAATTTGAATTTATTCCAGTTCTGCTAGCATTTGTCCACACAAGCACATATTGTCTAAATTTGGCTGTGAAGTAGCATTAAACATTAAATTTCCTACACAAACCTGTGGAGGGGGCAGGTTGACTGTGGGGAATACAAACCTTGTACTGCTGGTGCAAGACACTGTGTGTGTTGTGTTAAGGTTTTTTAGTGAGTGTTGCAAGGTTTTATTTGTTTGAAAGTATTCTTTATGGAGATAAATGCAATACACTGTCTTAGGTAGGATGTTGGTAAATCCTTGCTTGTCCCCAGACTGACAATGAACAGAAGAAATCCCTGTCTGTACAGGCCTTGCAGTGCTTTAGGCTCACACCATTAAATGTCCCACTCAGCAGTGTGTTACAGATCCATCATAGTCTGAGTTCCTCTGATGCACAGACTGCCCTCCAGGGTAACCTGGGATCCCCAGGATCCTTTAGTTCCTCTTACTTTATGTTCTTTCAGATCAGCATTCTGTCAGCACACTAATTACTAACATAAAAAATGATAGAATCAACAAAAACCAATTTAAAATGGGAGGAGGTTTTAGCCATCAAAGAGCTTGCTCTTTTGTGCTTTATTGTTGTATATAAAAACAGAACAAGTCATGTTTACCACAGGAGTGGTAAATATTTCTGTAACATTTATAGGAAACTGCAATCCATGCCCCAGAACTGCTGCACTCTGTCTGCATCCATGGAAAAGATGTCCATCCTCTCAGGGGAGTTGGCTGCTCTCACAGTGCTGGCTCTCTGGTTTCCATCAGCTGAGCATCATCCAAATGTGGGGATGCTTTTCTGATGTTCCCCATCCATGCAGGGCTCAGACCTTGAGGAACATCCACAAGGCATGGAACATCCAACAAGCACAGGGCTGGGAGGAGTTGGTGCCACTCAGTTTGTGCTACTGATGAAAATTCTAAACCTTTCACTTGAGGTAAACTCATTTATGACTTCTGGGCTAACACTGATTCTGTACAGGATGGCAGAAACCTCCAGTCTGTTTCATGTTACAAATGGAGATGATTTCTAACACAGGGGGGTTAAAATCTGTAAATTCCAAAAGGGAGCTTGTACAAGAGCCTTTTAACTGCACTCCTCTTTGCTGTGTTTGTAGCCCTGAGCTAAGGAAGAACGTGCCTGTTTTACTACAGATTTCCCCTTCCAAGTTGTGTCTCTTGGGTGTGTTTGAGTGGTGTGGGCAGGCAAGAACATGCTGATTTAGCAACATTACCTCTTCTGGTTCTTGGTCTGAATCTGATTCCTTTCAGTTCCAAATTGCCATGCAAAAAGAGAAGGGGAAAAGAGAGCAGGCAAAATGCAGTTTTTTTAGAAGAGAGTAGGAAAAAGTAACTTCTGACAACATTTAACAGAAAAGACAAAAATGCAGAATATTTCTGGAATTGATTTCTTATGTCAAGAGGCAGCAAAACTGAACAGTCAGTTTAAAACACAAAATGCTGCAGAACAGAGGAAAATATAAACAGAAAAGGTGTTTCTGGGTGTTAGAGTTCTGGTGATCCTTATTTGTACCAACACTTTAAACATAAATATGCTTTGTCCCCGTAATTAATGCATGAATTAATATTTAAAACAGTTAAGAACAGTAACCATTTAAAGTTAAAATATGCTGAGATGTGCAGTTTTAAAAGTGCACCAAAATGCTATAATAAAGATTATATTAGGTTCTAAAGATGCTGAGAGAGAAATGAACACAACAGGACAAGATTTTGACCACATCCCTAAAAATCATGCAGCTGCTAATCTGACCAGGACTAAAAAGAAATGTGCTTCCATAGAGTGAACATAAACTGACTATAAGGAAACAAGTGCTCAGTATCTGATCTTGCTTAAACAGAAATCAAGGGCACTCCCACTCATCTCTTCTGAGTCCTCAGAAATATCTGGTAACATCTTCAAACACTGGCACTACAAGTACCAAACCCAAGACACTGAAAGAAAGCCCTTGGGTGGAATTTATTCTTCTTTAAAATCCCTTTAGCAATATTTTGCCTCCCTCCTCCTTCCTTGCTTGTATGATAACGGTGATGGCTGCAGGTGAGTAGAATCTCACAGTACCTTTGTGTAAATGGGTAAAGTGATGTTTAAATTACATATGGCTTGGTGAACGAGGCCTCTGGTAGATTTGGGCTCCTTCATGAACGACAATCGCCCACAGGGTTCTTGGGTGGTGTCTCGTACCTGCCACAGCAAAACACACTTTTAATAGAACAGCACAGGGAGAAAATTAAGTTATGGTTGGCAATTTATCTACAGTATTTTTTTTCCTTTGTTTGCAAAAACATGGTGATACAATAACTTGAAATATCCAAAAGGAGGCATTGACATTACCTTAACAAATAGAGGAAGTCTATTTTCTTTGAAGGCAAAAAAGCTGAATATGTGATGTTGCCCACTCTTTGTGAGTGGCACCAAATTGCCAAAGCAGTCTACATAGATGGGCTTTCCTTCTAGCACCTGTTGGAAAGGAAAGAGCAGCAAAGCAGCAATTAATGACAGCGAGGTGGTTGGGATTTCTTCTTAAGGATAATGTTTTTCATCATCACAGTCAAAGAAATATTTTCTTCAGCACTCAAATCACAAGCCAAAGGCAATGTGTATCAGTAGATTCTGTGTATTTCAGCTGGATTTGTAAAGGCCTGGAGCTTCTGAAAACCAGGTCTCAGTTAAATAACCCTGTATAATGGCACTGCTTGTATCTTCAGATTGCTGTTGTTAAGGTCCCTCCCCATGTTTAAATATCAGATTAGCAGTTTGGGAGATATTCCCTTCAAACTGACAATCCATTAAAGTCTCATCCTCACTTTCCAGCAATTCAGTCTGATCAGCTTGATAACCCTTCCTTTATCTGTCTGCTCTGCTCCAGAAATGCCTATTAAGAGTTTCAGGAACAAGTATGTCCAAGGTGGGATTCTCATGGAAAAGAGGCTGAGCTAAGCAGAAGACTGTGCTGAGCATGTAAGTTAAAGCACTTCCAATTTGTCATCCCCTCTGAGGAAGCTGACAGAGCCAGAAAAACTGCATTTATCAGGAAGTTTGCTGAATTCCACATAGGAAAGCTCTTGCCTGTTCAGCAACAGAGTTAATTCTGGTTTAGTAAAGCAGAACATGAATCAAACCTGCTTGTTTAACTTCTTGGTGTGTAAAGGTGCTGACAAAACATGGCTGCTGTCACTGCCTTTTCTGGTTAGTGAAATGCATTTAGGAGTTACTGGAAGTTGGGATTTATCTGATCCTTTTGGCTCTGACTATCCCTGTGGACTAAGAGTTCCCACTGGGAATACGGTTTCATCACTACTTTTCCCCATATATCTGACAAAAATCCAAGTTCCCATCTTATCATGATAGCTGGTACTGCATCGTGACAGTAGCTGTTACTTCTCAGTATTTGTGGCAGACAGAAGGCACAAAATAAAAAATTTTAAACCAAAGTATTGGTTTAAAAGCAGACCCCAAAGAATGGAGGAAACAGAGCCTTGTACCTCTACATCCCTGCTTCTGGCAACTTCAGCAAAATTTTCTTGCTGCTCCAGAGTTTTATCCACCTTGTCGTCCGTCATGCAGAAACACCTCAGCCTCGCTTCAATGGGGTCGTGGGATTTGGCAAACACCACGAATTTGGCCATGTAGGGGACACAGATAATCTCTCTGTACACTTGGGAAGCAAAAGTAACAGACTCTTGTGTCTGCCGACAGTCTATCAACCAAAATCTGTAACAGAAAACGAGGGGTTGTGTGATCAGCACAGACAGATTTGAGTAAAGAAATTATATGTTTCCTCATCCTGGCAGTATAAGGTGGTAACCACAGCAACTGTAGACAACAAGTTGGAAAAAAAGAATTATCTTGCCTGTTTCTTGTCTATCATTTAACCTGAAGGATGGCAGCACATCCCTTAAATACAATATCAAGACCTGGGGGTATTCAGGTGAATGTAAATGATCTTGCCCACTGTGTAACACTGCACACAAAGTCAGGAATTAATGTGAATTGAGTCACATATTCTTATGTGGATTTAGTATTTTCCTGCCTTCTTTCCCAACCATCACTTTGGTTTCTCTGCTGCCATTTCCTTCACATAAAATCCACTGTGTGGGTGGAAATCACGCTCAAGTTTCAGCCCCGTAGGATGAAGACGGAAATCAGGAGAGGTCAAAGACAGCTCAAGGCTGATATAATCCAGTTCCTCACTGTGGATTGCAAGGCATTCTAACCCCCAAAGCAAGCACACCTCTCGAGTGTGACTACTCTGGGCTTACTCACCTGCAGCTGAGAACAGCAGGTTTCCTGCTGTGCTGATCTTTAGAACATGTAACAAACACCCTGGTCAAAACCAGGCTGGTGACATTAGAAGGAGAGAAAGCATGTGTGGTACATAAAGGCTCTGCACACTGATCCTCTCCTTTTCCTGTGTGGGAGAATTCTGCTGTGCTGGACTCAGACTGGAGAGGCCACATCCTCTGAGAAACCACCAGATGCCTCAGTGATTTGCTGTCACACACCAGGGGTTTAAAAGCCCAAACAGAGACCATTTTTTAAAAAGCTGCAGCTCAGGAAATGGAAAACAACAGCTATGCCTCCAAGTCTGCAGTGTAAATCACATGACAAATCTATCTCTTTCCCAAGCTCCTTTTGGACAGAATTAGTCTTTTGAATGGGAAAATTGTTGTTCATCATGAATGATTTTACTGGACATAAAAAATCCCTGTGACCAGCAAACAGGCAGGAATTAGCTGATTCTTGGCAAGGCAAAAGGACAGAGGCACAGGGCACAAGTGAAACAGTTAAGGTTAGCTTGTCCTTTAGCAAAGAAAGTATTATCTCTCTGGCTGCAAATACATGAAATATCCCATTTTCTAACTTCAGCAGCTTAAAGTCATGTTTGGGTGAAAGGAGTCTGTTGAATACTCATTTTGATCAGGATTAGGAAAGATCCATTACACATATGGATTGCAGATTAACTGTCACCCTCATCCTGGCTGTATTTCATGTGTAGCCCTGCTGGGGACTTCACAATTTTAGGGACTTGGACTTCTCAAACTCTGCATCTGGTTCCCTCGTCTGGTTCCCAATTAAATGAACCCTTCACACGGGGTGCTGCAGCAGCAGCTGAGACCAAACACACGGTAAGATCTCCCTCTCGTGGCCACTGCAGCTACAGAAAAGTGTTCAGCTGAACCAAAAAGAAATGTCCATCAGCTGAGCATCCACTTAATGGGGAAGAAAGAGCCTTTCTGAACTGAGGAAGTATAAATAACCAACACTTTATTTCACCTAATGTTAAGCTGGAGGTTGGACTGCAAGAGCTGATCTCATTTCAACATGGAATACATTATTTCATTCAATAACAAACCTAATCTAATAGTAATAACTGCCCTGGACACTGTTTGCACTGAATTTCATGGGCATGTTATCCAAGATTTTCCTGTAATTGCCAGACTACACACCCTAAATGGAATACTCTCCAGGCCATGGATGACATCTCCTGATATAGGGGGGATTTTTGTGCATTTCTGTGACATAAATCATGGCCAGTGTACAAACTAAAATACATACAGACATATTATTATTATTTTAATATAAAATTCTCTTTTCAGAAAGACAGCAGTTTAACCTCATCCCAGGAAAAAATGGTTAGAAGAGATGCTTCTAGATCCCAGTTTGGTACACCTACAGGTCTTCCTGCCTGACTTCCCCCTTTTTGGATATTCTAGAAGTAATATCTCTTGTAAGATGTATAACAAGGTACCCAAACAAGGGATTTCTGATTCCATGGAAACTTGCATAATCATAAATATCTCTGCTCCTTCTACTGTATAAACTAAAATATTGAAAGGAAATATTTGTTGGAAAAAGACATGTACTTGAAAGTATCACTATCAAGCCCATGATGGTTGTGTAGGTACCTGGCAGACACATTTGTGGTGAAGGAAACACATTCATTAACAAATGTCAGTGGTGTTGTCCCAGTGATGTCTTCCCATTGGGCAGGGGTGGTTCCTCCTGAAGTGACAGAGATTTAAAAGAAAATTAAAACCAAGCAAGTCTGCAACTTTTTGGCTTCTAAGAAATATTTTACTTTCTTTTGAGTTTTTAATTGCTATGAAATCTGTAATAATCCCAGACATGCCTTCTCCTTGGGTCCATATTATTCCACTAATGTTGGTAGGGTTGGATGGGTTAAATTAAACATGATTAAATTAATTTATTAAATTAACTGCATGCAGCTCATTTCTGCCTTTTCAGAGGGACTGAATGAGGCACTGGTCACTCTGGAGTTACAGCAAGCACAAAGAGTTTAACTCCAGTATTTTCCTCCTAAAGATATCACAACATTAAGTCAGTACTACACTTACTCTGCCAGGCAGAGCAGGTTGTTCTCAGGAAACAAACTGTAAGGAAAATGCAAAAAACCCCACCAAACCTGAAGTGTATGATTACATTACACATCTTTTGTTAGTCCAAACAACAAATGTTACTCCTGCTATAAAGCAATTGTTTGGAAAGTAGTTTATTTTCACAGCCTCTCATCCCACTCCGGTTTCCTCTGCACTCCCCACGTGTGTGATCAGTTGAACAGTCCCAGCCCAGAGGAGTGCCAGTGTCAGGATGCACATGGAAAGCTCCAGGCCTGCCCCCTACCTGTGATGCTGCATAGTAACCTCAGTGTGGGCGTGTCGCCTCCGTAGCCATTCATGAGCCCCTCGCTGGAGGCCTTGGGCACGGGAATCGTCATCGTGATGGGTTTGTGGAACTTCCTCCTCCGGGGCTCCAGCGTCACTATGGGGCTGAAGGTGGCCTTGTTGCCTAAAATCTTCTTCGTAAGTTCAGTGTGCATAGGTTGAGCCTTTCCAGAGCAGCACAAAAGAACAGAACAGTTACTTGAAAACAGTTTGATGAGTTTGTGAAGAAGTGGGTCTGTATATTGTGTATTTTCCCCCCTTAGAATGAGCTCTGAGCTATTTCAGTGTGCTGTTCAGCCAGTCCCAGGGGATATGAACAAGCACAGCCTCCTGGCCAAGGTAAGCTGGAGATGCAGGCAGCAGGATGGGATGGAGACAGGGGAGAGACTTCCCTCTCTTTCAGGAGTGAATTACAGAATCACAGAATCACAGACTATTCTGAGTTGGAAGGGACCCCCAAGGATCATCAAGTCCAACTCTTCAGTCAATGGGGACTGAACTCATGACCTTGGCATTACTACAACCAAGTTTTAACCAATTGTTAGGCTGGTTCCTTTGTGCTGAGGATCAGTACCTTTGCCCTAATTATTGCAGCACTTTTTACTTCTCTGCTGCCTTTCATAAGAAGTATTTAAGAACTTGTTCTATGACCTACACTAATATTACAACCATCACCAAAAATAGGTGCTTTTCCCAAGACTAGATGGACAGTTAACAGACAGGAATGTGACTGAACTGGAAAACTCAAAGCTTCACCACTTGCTTTGACTTTTGCAAGGATCTTTTTTATAATTATCATTATTTTCACTAGCAGCACTGTGGGTAAGATCCAACACCATACACTGAACATGCTGCTCTCTACCCAGGGAAGGTGACTTTACCCCAAGCCCCAGTGAGTGTTCGGCTGTACCTGGAGGCCCACGCGGATGCGTTTGGTCAGAGCCCCCTCTGGGAAGACGGCCTGCACCTGGGGCACCACGGTGCTGCTCAGCACCCCTCCCTCGGGCCCGATCAGGTTGCTGTCCTGCTTGATCCGCGACACCACCGCGAAGTACTGCGGGAAATCCCGCGTGATGATGCGGCAGATCCGCTTCTTCTCCAGCTCCTCCGGAGTGTCCAGTACTGAGGGCAAAACAGGACATGGTCAGAAGGTTTTGGGGAACCTTCAAAATGCATTCAAGCTTCTTTCACAGTTTGGCTGCAGCTTGAACAAAGTTTTGGGTCTAGAAATCAAAGGGGAAAAGGAAACACAGCCCGGTGTCCAGTCAAACCAGAGAAATCTGGACAAGGACAGACACAGACAGAAAAACCAACTGAAGGGAGCTTAAGACAGAATCACAGACAGACTATTCTGGGTTGGAAGGGACCCACAAGGATCATCAAGTCCAACTCTTAAGTCAATGCTCCACACAGGGGATTGAACCCATGACCTTGGCACTATTACAACCAAGTTTTAACCAACTGAGCTCATCTCAGCAAAAAGAATAGGTTGACATCTCCTAAATAAGTGGCCAAACAAGCCAAGGGATTGGTGCAAACCCCCTTCTACTTCACATTATTTACAACATCCTAAAGTAGCACAAAGAAAACAAAACTTCAAAACAAAAATTATCAAAGTATGAGTTCAGCTTTAATTCTGTGAGTTGGTTTGTTTACTTCAGGGTTTGTTTGGAATTTTTTGTAAAAAAAAATTCAAAATAAATAAATCCTGCAGCTCCAAGACAGCCCAAGGCCATTCTGTTCTCTCAAAAAGCAAGAGTACCCATGACTGACATTTCCTCCCACACACAGGGCTGCCTCGAAAGGATTAGTATGATAATTGCCTTGTTTTGGAAAGATGTTTGCTATGGGAGCTTTTCATCCAACACTACAGAAATGAACAGCAGCAAACACAAGTCTAGCACCTATTCCCAGCTTCGTGATGGGAGATATTTTGTCCACAACTTCAGCACGAGAAGTGTTAGGATTCATGAATTTTCAGGCTAGCAAACCAAACCCAAGTTTGCAGGTGCCAGCTTCTAAGATAAAAATGGAATTGGTCTAGAGACCTTGAGCTGGTGCAGAAGTGAGAGAAGAAGCCTGCAGAAGCTCCGTGGAAGAACACATCTTAGGAGCTCTTTTATAAAGTTAAAATAAGTTGCATAAGGACTGCTTAGATCTAGCAATTTTCTGATATATATCAGTTACTTAATAATTAGCTATAGCTGTGTGATGTCAGATAGTTTGCATGGTGTGTGTAGGTTTTAGAATTGTAACTGTGTGAAAAAATAGTCCTGCACATAGTCCCTCCTGTAGCTCGTCCATTCCTGCACAGGAATGGTTAAAAAGTGTTAATGTAAACATAGTTAAGCTCTTCTGCCCTTGTTTCACCACTCCCCTAGTAACTGTAACCTAAGACAAAAAGGAGCATGAAATAAACTACCAGAAATCCCCATAAAACGGGATGCAGTCGAGTGATTTACCCAATGACAGAGGCAGGAGCCTCTGAAAGCCTTATTGAAGGCACACTGTAACTGTGTCTGGAGTTCAGGTGTCGTGACAGGGAAGCCAGGAAATGATGGGAACTATTCCTCCCCACTGGGGCAGTGCCCCAGGAGCAGGATGGACCCCAGGGTGCCCCGGGATACCTTCGTCCATGCCATTGAGGATCTCGTTGAGCTCATCCTCGGTGTATTCACAGAAATGCTCCTTCCAGCTGTCCCCGTTCTCGCTGCGCAGGATCACCAGCTCCCTCTCCTTCCCACGCAGGGCGGCAAAGTGGGGGATCTCCACAATCACAGGCCTGGCACGGCAACACAGCGCATTAAATGCACACGGGAGAGAGGAAGAGACACGATTAACAGCAACTCTAGTCAGTCTGCCACAAAGTGACCTGGAGTTCTACCTATTGGGCTGGAATACTTTGGCACAATCCTAAGCTAGTAGGCCACTAACACAAACTACATTTTTACAGGGACCCAGGAAGTGCTGAAGGACAGATGAAAAAGTGCATTCACCTCTTTCCACAGTGTGAATGAGATTTGGTAAGACAGTAATAGTGCTCATCTGGAAATTTGGTGATTGTTTTGCAAATCCAGCAAAAACTCATGCTCGTTTTAGTTGTCACTACTGTCTGGGTTAACCTGTGCAACTTCATTTCAAAGAGAATCTACTGTAACATACAGGAGTAGAGGGACAAATTCTGATCTCACTTATACTAGTGCAAATCAGAATAATTTCATTGCTCTCAGGGGGCAGTTGTGTCCTGCACCAATTTCACTCATTTGTAATTCTATATATGCCAATGAATTTATTCCTGATTTACACCCTGGGGGAGAGACAGCAGGTCTGAGGAGATTGTCTGGGTTGCTACTGCAGTATAGGAGATAAGAATTTGCCTTGCTGCCTTACAAGCAGATGTCAATATATGTATCAGCATAAGCGCCCATATATATATATATACACAACACATATGTGTACATATAATATATCTATATTCAGATATACATATACATACATACTCTTAGAAATAAGAGAGAAGATATTAATACATTTGTATATACACTTCTCTAATTAGAGGACTCACACAGGTTACCATGTACACAGTAAATGCCATGTGTTCTATCACACTGGTGGTATCCGACATATAACTGATTGATTGATAAGTCCTTGATACAAAAAACAGCTTAAAATTTACAGTAGATTCCTTTTTTTGTTTGTTTTGTCCCAATCCAGGTTGCTTTGCTACAGACATCAAGCACATAACTAGGAAGATTTCATGCCAAAACAAAAATGAAGGCCACAGTACTGGAAGAAAAAGATACAAACATACCACCAAAACAAAACCACATACCACAAAGGTTGAAAAATGGTCCACTAAGGGTTAAGTGTACAAAATTTCAAATGATAAAGAGGGACAATATCATGGGCATAATGACATAAAAAAATCATATTGCAGAAGGAGGAGAAGAATGGGGAGGTCAGCATCCATCAATTTGTTTCAAGTCTCTCCTACCCAAGGAATTTGGTCCCAGGAGGCCCCAGCTGAAGGATTCGGCTGACCAAGCTTTCTCCCTCATTAAGTGGGGGAGGAGCCGTAGGCAGATGAAGTTTACTGAGTACATCCAAAGCAGCAGTGAAAGAAAGAACATAAATAAACTTTATGTATTTTTTGTGCCAGAACGCCAGTGCCACTGTCTGGTCCACAGAGTGGAATTAGGCTGTACACTGAACAAGGTTCCGTCCTAGCCACGACAATTTGGTGACCAAAATCAGCAAAATCGGTTTCAGGAATTTAGGAGTTTTCTTGCTTTGGCCATGAACCCAATGGGAACAGGATCTAGACCTTAGAATGCACCTCTGCAAACATACAGTGATTTTCTGATTTCACTGCCAGCACAACACCCAGAAAAACACTCTCAGGAAGGGCACAATTCTGAGACTGAATAAACTCTGCTCTATCTTGCCTTTCCAGGGAGACATTCTCATTAGATAGGGAAACCATTGAAGAAATGGGAGACATACTTAAAATCCATTTGTGTGGGACAGAGATAATGGGAAGACTGAATATGACAGCACAGTATTTCTTTTGCTTTTTAGATTTCTTTCTGCTTCTCTTTAAAGTGACCAAGATGTGAAAAAAATAAGTGGTAGCACTGAATGAAGATGGTGGCTCTGGTGACTGCCTGTTGTAATAGGACTTTAAAGCAATTGAGTTGTTTCCCAAGTGGATTTAAACTATTGCTGTTTACAGAGTAACTTCCTTTATAGTTTCTGAATGTAACAAAAGGGGTTCCTCCAATCATCCCCTTCTGGATGCCACAGTTGACAGGGAGTTTCAGAAAGTACAAATAACTGCTGCTTTCAGCTGAAAAATTGCTAAAATGAGCTCAGCAGCAGACACAAATCTGATCTTTCTACGGGTTTTGCAGCATAGGACAAAAGAAATGGCCAGAAAGTTCCAGGGTTGTCCAACTGCTTAGTTTAGCAATTTCAACCCCAGAAAAATCAAAGGCACTGTGCTTCCCTGATAGTCCAAATTACTGATAACACAGCACAAGTCTCTAAAATAAGCCACTGAAACTTGTGCTGTGCATGTGGCAGGCTTCAGTTTTGGGGTTTAGATCAGTGCTGTGCTACTTGGTTTTTAAATATAGTTTCAAGTGCCTTTTCTGGCTGCAAAGGAGCCTTTTCCCACTACAATATCACAGCACTTAGTAATTATATCCAGGGAAGCACACTGACATTAGAGCCAGTGGTTAAAACACCCATTTTGAAGGGAAAAGCTGTAAAAGCTCCATGACTTGTTAAATGGTAACTGATCTGTCTTTCACGACCTCTCTGCCACCACCACGCACCACAAAGCTCTTTTCTCAGTTGGAGTCTCCGCAAAGGAACCGTGTCAGTGCCAACCCGAGGCCGGGCGCTCCCCTGCGGGCCGCGTGGCCGCCCTTACCCAAGGAACTGCGCCCCGGAGGGTCCCACTTCGATGAGGCGGCTGGCCAGCCCTTCCCCTTCCACCATGGGCGGCATGGTGGCGAGCCGGTGGCGCTTCACCAGCCGGCACGTCACGCGCGTGGGCGCCGTGCACTTGCGCGGGGGGATGATGATGCGCAGCCCGTTGTGCCGACAGCCCCGCATGGCCCCGCCGCGGGCGTCCACCATGAAACTCACCAGGAAGCTGCAAAACCGGGGAGAGCAGTTAGAGACACGGAGCGGGCGGCAAAGCGCGGGGTGTGTTCCGCACGCGCGTGGAAACACGGCTCTTGCTCGAAAGGTACAATCAGAAAAAGCCTTTCTCCCCTGGGAAGCACCAAATCATGCTGAGGTTGTTCACTGATTCCCCTGGCAGCTGCTACCTGAGAGTGCTTCACAGAACGCTGCTTGTACAGCACTGCTGTTGGTAAAGCACCAGCAGACACTGACAAACACATGTACCTATTGCAGTGGGCAAATATCACCACTCTGTACCTGCAAACAACTAAAGTGGGCACTCTAAATACTCTAAGTACAAGCCATTCATTGCTCAAAAATATAAGGCCAATTCTGATAGGATGGCTTGGGGTTTTTTAGGTGATCAATAAAATTTTCCAGCTATTTGACAGACTATGATTTCTCACAAAAAAATAGGTTTGGATTTAAAAAAAATCAAATTTCATTCTGGAACATATAGATACAATTTATAGTCCATTAGTGGGGTTATCACCTGTTTATATTAAACCCCAGCCTGTTGTTAGTGTTTGCAGCCAAATTTTGGGGTTTGGTCAGACAACAATAGCTACAGACACTGCATAAGAGGTGTATAAACTATATAAGAGGTTTACTTATGGATTTTAGTTTTTCTGTGTTACTTTGCACACCAATGCAACGTCCCACTGGAAAACTTAGAGATGCAGAAAAGCCATCTACAGGGAGCCCTCTTCTAGCACAAGGTAAATTATTTTCTTTTCTTTAAGAGGGAGAAAAACATTTCATTTTGTTTGGAATTTCTTTTGTGCAGAATTTTTTGTAGTTCCACATATAACCAACTGGTAGATTTTGACAGATTGGGGACATTCTCAGAACAGGTGTAGAACTACTTCCAATTTTCTTTTTTTTTTTATGGCTTGGGGTCATGCCTGATGTGGGATGGGAATGTCAGGCTGCTGGAAGTGAAAGTAAGAGTAGACAGAAGGGTGTCAGGCCTAGTTCTAGTCACTAACATAGAACCATCACATGGGGAGTCGCAGAAATGCTACTGAAGGACCTGAAACAGAGAAAATACACTCCCTTTTAACAGGAGCAGCAAACAGGGATTTTTCCACTGTCCCCTTGACCGTTCTGTGCAACAAACACGGCATCCATTCACTGTCCACACAAGGAATTCCACATGCTGTAAGAACACAACACTCGACACACCGTGCAAGTCAGAGGGATGGAGGATGGGGCGGAGCACAAGCGCCAGTCGGAAGCACACCATGCACCACGGATGCCAGTCGGTCTCACACATGCAGTCTCCTAGTCTACTGCCATTCAGATACCTCTAGGCTTTGCTTAGTGTAAAACTCGGGGCAGTACAACCATTATCTCATTCCTTAGAGCTTGGTGTTTCTGTGGTTTTAACAAGGGGGAAAAAAAGAAAATGAAAACATTTTACAGCTTCCATTGTCTGGGGATTAGTTGAGAAAAATGGGAGCTTCCTTCACAAAATACATTCTTTATACATGTTAAAGCACAGATGAAAGAAGAGCTTAAGAGACACTCAGTGCTCCATTGTTGCACTAATGCTCTTGGCTTGCACTGCGATTGCCCTGAAAGTGCATGGAGTGTTATCAGAGTGGGTCTGTTCCAGGGAACTGGGAGAGTCTCCAGTACAAAGGGTGTTGTTTGAGGCAGCCAGTGACACTGCTGGAAGGAGTTTCACATTTGAAAGATAACACTGTGAGCAACACAAACACTCCCCCACGATTACCAGAGCTAATGAGCGCTCTGACCGAATTCGAGTAGCGTTCACTTTTTTCATTGTGTCAGCTGTCATGAACACAACTTGTAGCATTCGGTTATTCTCATTATTGACACAGTACTCCACATCGTGTACTTTATCATCAGGATCACCTTCTTTCACTGCCCATCTCTGAAATATTAGTGTGGGCCACGTGGCTGTCCCTGTGTCCTCCTCAGGCTATCTCCCCATGTGCCTCGGCAATACCAACCCCACTGTTCAGGGCCAGAAAAACACACACAAAAGGGGATACTCCGAACCAAATCCTCTCCCCTCTTCTAACACGGTGCAATCCTTTCTCTCAGTTTAAGTTTGCTGAATGTGCCTGGTGGGTCAGTAAATCTATCACCAAGTCTATCAGTCACCTCTCACTGAAACCAACTCCAACGAGTGGAAAAACAGGCAAAGACAAGTCTCAGTGGAAGATGGACACAGGTAACAATGGTTAGGATAAAACCAGTAGGACACTGTTATTATTATTATTCACTGTAAAAGCAGCTGTTTCTATCCTAAGGAAGATCCAAGGCAGTTATCCAGAGAAGCACAGAACAGGGTGAGGACAGCACTGGAAGGTCAGTGCCAGTTATCACATTATGGAGGAGCCAGTTCACAGACCCAGCTACACACTGTGAAATTCCTGGAAAACAGGGTCTGGAGAACTACCATGAATACAGTGCAAAGGAAAGAAACTGAAGGGCAAAATTTCTCAGCTCTAGACCTGAAAGGGTCATACACTGACACAGGATTTGTAGAGCTGACCCAGAGTATAAAAACACATCCTTTCCCACCATACCATCCTCCTTATTTCCCACCTTTTTCCTGTGCTTATTTTTTAATCCACTTACTTAACCCCATTTCTTTTCATCTCTCTTTTTCTGTAATCAGCACATTTCATATACTTTGGGATATGCAAGAGAGTGAATAATTGATAAGAAAGCTTTTTCTGAATCACAGCAGCCTCTTTTTCTGCTCATTTGCTACACAATATGGCATCTGGATGGTGCCATTACTGTTCCAGGACCAGAAGGAAGAGCTTTTCCCTTTAGAAGGAGTATGTCTACCTATATACAAATAATTCATACAAAAGTAATGCATGATATAAAACAAGCTTTCTGAAGTGTGCACTTAGGGAAGTGAAAAAATTGTATGACTAATATAAAGGAAATGTAAAATGCACACTGATTATGTTGTTGCCTGTGTAGACACACACTGATTTTCCTCTCCCCAATGCTCCTTTTACCAGGTGTTGTTACATGGCAAGACTGAGATAGAAGAGATTGCACTCAACAAATACAACTGGCAGGAATAATTGGCAGGTGGGACCATCACTCTAGGAAGTGATATCTTATTGTGATAAATTCCCATGGTCAGAAAGAAAATAATGTGTAATAGTAGCATATAAATAACTCTAACATATATACACTCCCTGAAGGAAACTCAGAGCTTACTCCATGTGCCAACTGCATGGAGCATTCCTACATCTGTGTACAGAGAATGAAGAGGAGAGGGACCATTAAAGAGAAACAGAAACAGCTGTGGAGGGTTCAAGAGGGCAAAAAAAGTAAAGGAAAAAAGGATAAATAAAGAGGATTAAAGGAATTTTAACTTAAATTTCAGTGAAGTGATGATTCAAAGTCAAAGCAGACTATGGGTAAAGGTACATCTTTCTCAGTACTACAACAGCCTTGGAGTAAGTTTCATTTCCAGTTTTACAGGTTCTGGTAGAAATAAAGCATGACACAAACATGTGGCCCTGACAGTCCTGCAAACAGGATCAATACTGAGCTTTCCTGGGATTAGCAGGGTGGCAGTGCAATAGACCAGCCAAATCGATGAAACAAATCAGGTCTGGGGAAATCAGTGCCTGCTCTCTTTTGAAAAGAGCAAAGGGGAAATCAAGATTATTTTTCTAAACTAAAGTACAAAAGCAATTATTTTACAGGAATGTTACAGATTGCAGGGGAGTTTATAGATGCTTCTGTTAACCACACAGAAGTTAAGCTTGAGCATCATCCATTCCTTTCTAATTTAGCAATAACTACTCAAAAATCAGAGAGGTCATTTCATTCTCTCCCACTTTAGAACAACTCCAAACTACACACTTTCCATATGACAAATATCAAATAACACTGGCTACAGTGTCCTTCTGGGTGAGGACACACACAAAAGGCCCTAAACCTTTCAGGTTGTTTCTGTGCCTTCTACAGAGAGCAGAGCAAACACCACGGGGATTTAAGGGCTTCACTTGAACAAAACACAGACCATATCATGCACTGGATAGAAGGACAAAAAGTTGGCGGGTATTTTGGTGTTGTATTTCAGATTTGAGCCTCAGTTGCTCCCTTTCCTGATTTGATTCACATAGAGTTTTATTCAGTATTTATCCTCTTTTGAAAGATAACAGCAGGATGAACAAACGAATTGAAAACCAGATGTGTCAGTGCTGGAGGGGGTGAAGGAAGATCCTTGTGGGGTGCTTTGTGAGGAGTCCCTGTTGTGTGAGGAGCTTTGCAGAGGCACAGCCCCAGGTGTGGGCACTCAGACACACCCCTCATTCTGCAGAGTCACTGGGACAGCCATGCAAAACCCAGCAGGGCAGGGAAGGGTCTTCCTGGGGCAGGCAGCAGTTGTTGGGACACACAGAATAGGCAGAATCTGCACCACGACCTTCACACATTCGGCTCAGGGAGGGTTTCTCTCAGACTGGGCAGCCACACATGCGCTCGTGGGGCAGCAGGACACAAAGCTCCAGGGAGAGCACACCCTCTGGAGACACAGCAACCCCCTCCTCTCCTCGGGAAGGGTTCTCTGATTTACAACAAACTGGGAAACAAGGAGATAGCAGCATTCAGTGTTAGTCGGGTGTGAGGAAGCAGAACCAGACACTCAGGGTGCTTCAGCCATCGAGAGCTGTTCAGCAGGAGCAGGAGAGGCCACAGAGGCTCCAATTCCCAACAGGGGCCTTGATCCAGCTCCTGCTGAAGCCACCAGCAAGTCATCCAACTCCCTCAGTGTGCTTTCCAGCAGGCTGTGCCATACAGGAACAGGCAAGAGACACATTCCAGGAGGACAAAAAACATGATCCTGCACAGGAAACTGCTACAGCACTAACTTCTGATAACACCCACTGCATTGGCCAGCTGGGAGGGATCCAGTGACATGGCCTAAAAATAGGGGCTTGTAGTTTGGGGGGTTAGTTTGTATTTATTTTATTAGTTTATCATCTTGCACAGCTGAATATTTAAGGGGATTTTCACCTTGCTACTGTTATGTTAAAAGTGCTGAGGAGATATTGTGGCAATGAACACTCAGTTTGCCAAGGGAAGATGACAATCTCCTCTGGGAATGTTCAGCCTCAGGCGAGCACTGATGAACTCTCACTCCAAAAGGGATGTGTGGCATGGAAAATAAGACATACTAAGTCTGGGCAGTTATTCTACTGGTTCAAATACAATGGCACAATTTGGCAAGTATGGCCTAGGGAAAGGCTCTGCAATATTCTTTATACAGACAGGTGAGGTAAAGGGGCCACTTAGAAACATAATTACAGTGGGTTGGTGCTGGATTATTTGTGGAGGGTTTCTGCCTTCCTTTAAATATTAATATTAAGCCATGCCACCAACAAAGAAAATGTGCTGTTAAATAAATCAATGGCTAAAACAACCTAGGAATGTATAAGAAGCTTTTTAAAGTTTTTTTGCAGTGGATTTATGATGTGTGCAGGACTCCTTTGTTACAGGTGACAAAGCAGGCAGAAGAAAAAGGGCATTTACTGCATGAGAAGAGAAACAGGGCCATGTGTAACTGTCACTGCAAGTTACATTGATTTTTTCTCTGGGCCAACGTGCACTATCAAAACACTAAAGCATCCTGAAGTGAGGTAAGAGGGGAGGATAAACAGGGTGGGTGAGAAGTGCAATGTATTAAAGAAAGAAATTATGCAGAAGTTCACCTGCTGTTGTCAAGATCAAGACATGGAGAAGAGCATCTGCAATAGAATAGATGATTTAACATCAAAAAGGAAAAGAAAGGGAAAAAAAAGAATGAGTTAAATGAAATACTGAAAAAATGAAACAGATTTCTAAATCAAACACGTGAACATAATACATACAAGTGCATATTCAGTCCATGTGAGAAGGTAAGAGTGAGCATGGAAAAGAAGCCTGTGCAAACACCCTTGGTTGCTGCAGCAGCACAACTCCAGTGAGCTGGGTCCTCTACAGACACTCTCCCACTGCAAGTCAGGTCCTGAAATGCAGTTGGGTTCCAAGGAAACCTCTGAGACACAGACTGGGGGAGGTGATGCTCGGTTTGGGCCTCCACATCTGAACTGTGGGCTGCAGAGCATCAAAGGGTAAGGAATCTAAGGTAATTCCAGGCAGTGCTCCTGATTACACAGGAAATCATTGTTTCTTTTCTTCCATTTCCCTCTCTATACCTTCTGTCCTCCACTTGCCTCCATTTCAACATATTTCTTGTCCTCCTTTTGTTCTACAGAATGAGCAGTTCCAGACTTTCAGTTTGACCTGTTCAGGCTCTCAGGAATCACTTCATGTCTCATGGACAGGTAGTTTTCCATGTCCCTTTTTATTCTGTGGATCTCCATTGCCATTTTCTTCCATTAAACACCGATTTGCTATTAATGAACCACACCTGCTGTTTTTCCTTGTTGTAACTTTCTGAACAAAGGTCATAAAGCTACAGCAGAATTTGAAATCATTCAGGCTTTCAGATTTCAGCCATGACTATCAGCTGGTGGCTGCCAGGTCCTGTTTCCAGAACGATTTCCAGGAAATCAATCTCACAGTGGGAAAAGCAATGTTATGGATTCAAAACACAACACTTGAAGTAGATTTTGTTTACCTGGTTAGCATGGATCCAGCCTCCTTTTTTGCAGACATGCAGCTAAGAATGATAATTCATATTATTTGTCGCAGTACAACTGCCCACTCCCTTCACCTTTCTCCACCGATGGAAGCAACGACTCCCAGAAAGGCAAACTCATTAATAGCATCCCAACTGTTTAATTTTTTCAAGATACAAGTAGTGACACACTCAGATCATCAAATAGTCTAATAGGGGCTTCTCTATCAAATTATTTATATCAATATCTGTCATTAAATAGTTTTACTGTGAGCGAGTCAGAGCTGCCAGAACACAAAACCAAGTGACTGTCAAAGCATGGACCCAAAGCTAAATGCTGCAAGTCAAAAGAAATCTTTCAGTTCAGTCATTTTTTGCCTTTCAACTTCCAGAAAATTTGTTCTTCCACAACAGGATATGGTGAAGTATAAGAGTAAGACTGTGAAACACATTTGCATTATGTAGGCAGTAGTTCTGTCTCTCACAACACTTCAGCAAGAAATGATAAATAATATTTCTAATATTACCACAACAAAGTGACAAAACTCTTTTTTATTGGATATTTAGCACCCAAACTTCCTGGCATATTCAGAGATCCTTAATTGTGCTCAATATGTAAGATCAGATTGTTTTATGAGGAGAAGCAAATCCAATTTGCTGAAAGGGAGTTTAAATTATTTTTACCTTCAGACAATGTATGAAACTCTCAGCTGTGTAAAACATCCAGGGGATGTTTATGGTGAGATTTTGAGCACCACCAGAGTGTCACTCTGAAGAGAGAAATATTTTCTGGGGTTTGAAATTGTTGCCAAAGACTCTGAACAAGGATCATGCTTTTCCTTCCTTACTGATGAAATTACCAACATACTGAAACAATAATTACATTCACTTTTTAAGTGGATGGTTAAAACATTTTCCCCTCTTGAAATTTCAGACTTGGAAGGAGGTTTCTTTAATACAATATTTAGTGGCAAGTTAGTGGCAAGTGTAGAAAGAAGAACATAATTTGAGTCATGTTAAATGTCATTATTTAATATAAGGCTGCAGACTGTTGCTCCTATTAAAATCAGATAATTTCCCTACCACTAACATCCTGGCCATCTAAAAAGATCAAAATAATACTAATATAATTTATAAGAAAACCACAAAATGACTGCACATGCAAGAAATAAATGCCACTCTCCTAGAAACTCTTCAGTTCATCCTCTGCAACCACAGGGCAGACCCACCTTTCTGAAAGGGAACACTGACACATCCTTTGGAAAAGGTTTGGAATCTATTCAGGGTTAGAATAAAGCACCAAGGCAATTTCAAAGCCTACCAGCATATTTATAAACACAAACATACTCTACATATGAAGTATTTTCATTTCATTTGTTAGTTTTAGAGCTCATGAACAGCAAATCCAAAGAACACCCATCACAGCCAAAATATCCTCCTATCAGCCAACCAAAAAACTTCTATGTCACATTGAGCAGTCACAGTTATGACAAGATTGCTCCTCCTCTAGACCTGTCATTCCATTTGGGATTCCAGTGCTATTTTGTGAAAGACATGGACTGAAGACAGTTGCAAAGTCATTTGAGATTAACAAAACTGATCTTTCCCCTTGTGATTTCCAGCCATGCTGTGTACAGTGTAGTGTCCCAGCAATTAAATGCTTTTTGATGACATCAGTTTGTTATGAACTCATCTGCACATCTAATCAAATCTGATGGCAGGACACAAGTGGAGAATTAAGTTAAGAATAAAATCACTTAAAATACAGCAAGGAGGAGCATTTGAGAGGCCAGACAGGATAAGCTTTTTAAGTATGACCTTGCCTAGGCCTGCATTTTGACCTGCCCTATGCCATGACAATGGGCTTGCCCCAATGCAAATGCTTGTGAAGAGTCAGTGGTGAGAACACAGAAGAGAGTGGCCAAATATGTGCAAAGCACGTGATGTTCAGATTGCTTGCCTATTCCTGTAATTTGAAAGGCAAACACTAGAGTCAGTGCTCACCTAACCTACTCCACTACCATGGTAAGTACTCACCACCTGCAATGATTAGGCCCTTCATCTCAACTATAGCTCACTCCAAAAAGGCAGTGTGTTGATTTCTCCCTAAAATCCCCACAAATGCCTGTGTCAATTATCTCACTCACTCCTCCTGAACTTGACTCAGGGCTCACTGGCTTGCAGCAATTTCAGTGAACAGTCTTAGTACTCACTTTGTTTGATTGTCAGAGCTTAAGAGATCCTAACAATTTATTGACAGCTCCAGGAGGCAATGAATTAAAATACAGCTCGTAGTTAAGCATTAGTGGAAGCTGCTGCCACTGCAGGTGCTCTGGTTCTCATTTTTAGGTATAATGCTAACTGATACACTCACCCTGAGTGGATGGGGCTGGAAGAAAGAGCCACATTGTCCAAGTTGTCAGGGCCCCAGCTTAGGCGGTAGGAATTCCTTTCAGCTTCTTTGGCCAGAGTTACCTAAGGAAGCAAAGAAACCAAACCCTTTTTACTACAATGAAATCAATTAATCAAAACAATAAGATGATGTATTTGCATAGCAGTGCCTAAAGTATAAACTTTTTTAAAAAAGAAAACAATTAAGTAATAATAGCACTAAGATATTAGAAACCCCTTATTGTAACACTCTGGTTTTGCTTAAGTAATCCTATATCAATGATCTTAATAAAATGAATGCTGTGATTTACCAAAAGGGCATTTCCTAAATCTCCTTTTTTTAACTACAAGAACATTTCAGGAGAGTATCTTTGAGGACAATAGCTGTGAGTTCATTAGAATGTTTAGCCAATGGCTGGTAGCAACACTGAAAAATCAGTTAAAATGGAGAGCATTAAGAACACAGTCCCTGTACTATATTCACACAGCTTATCCATTTATTTAGGATACAATTTAATGCTGCACAGCACAATATGCCCTTAGGTATCAACAAAACCAGAGAGATTTGCATTAAAATAAGCAAAGTAGTGTACACCTCATGGTCTCATCAGTGCAATTTCCCCTGTGGGAATTTTCTGCTCCATAATTTATGCAGGAATGAGGGGGCTCAGGGGGTCTCACCTGCTGGCTGGGGATCACCACGGTGTCGTCGATCATGGCGCTGTCCCGCAGGTAGGAGGCGTGGCTCAGCGTGTGGGACCTGTCTGAACTGAAGGACCGCAGGCTGGGAGGTTGGGAGGGTGCCAGAGCAATGCACCAGCAGCACAGATGATGTTGGGAAGGTGTCATGACAGCGAGTGGGAGAATGAGAAAAGCGTGCCATTAGCAACAGGATGCAGCTTCCAGGGGGAGCAGATCACAGTCCTGGGGAACACCTCTGAGCCACAAAGCCTTCTGACCTCTTTGCTTCACCTACACAACAGCTTGTTTTATACTCACAAACACTTCAGACTGGGCTTTGTGGCATGAAAGCTTCTTTACAACAAAAAGCAGTCATTTCTTTGAAGTAAGGCTCCTTGGAGAAGTTCTCTGCTACGTCACACAACCAAACCACTATGGAAAACCAGAATGCTGCCACTGGAACCAAAGCTGGAATGGCTCCTTCCCTCTGAACTACTTAGAACTGTAAGCAAGCTTGGTGCTGTCCCCTGGAAGGTACACACAGCGAGGTGAAGTGTGGCCAGCCATAAGCTCCTGTGGGAACAGAACTGCTCCTCTGAGTGCCATCAGCATCTTTGGGGAGGCAGTGCCAGTGTGAGCAGGGACCTCTCTGCAAGTGCACACCGCTCTGCCAACACTGGTTGCTGTAGCAATGAGAGGGGCCAGGCAGTAAATAAGCTGCTTCCAAGCACTGGCTCAGAATGTGACTGCAGCATCCACCAGCAAAAAGCAAAACCAAAGACAAGTTAAGACACCACAGAAGGACATACTGAGGTAAATGGGGTTTCTGCTACCAAAGAGCACTAATTTTGTCCCTTCACTATTCACTGGTGCAGTTTTATGAGTGGTTTTTAAGAAGAGATGAGCCACCTTCAGATGTTGTACGTGTACTGTGTAATGTAGGAATACAGCACATACAACTGAAGGAAGCAGTTCTGTTTTCCTGCCTTACACATCCATGAGCAGTACTGAGAATGACTAATATGCTGGATCAGAACAATAGGCCATTTATCTGGATACGCAGATTTTAAAGGATAATTCGTTTTCAGCAGTTAGCAAGTCATGCATTCACTATGGACACGAGTTTCAAGGGCTTTAAGTGCAGTTCAAATACCATCTGATTCAGACCACTCAGCCTTTTTTAGCTACATTCACGTAGGTTTGAGTTTTCTGATCCACTTTTAGAAGCAAATGGTTACCTTATTTTTATTAGAAATACATGACATTGAAAAATAATGCTCAGGATGACTGAGTTATCCCAAAGGCCTGTTTAGCACCCTCGATGGATTGTACAAAACTGGAAGCAAAGATAGGCATGACACAAGAATCAGCTTTTGGAAAGCCTTGAGGAAAAAACCAAACCAACAATGAGTATTTTTCCTTTGGTTAAGAACGAGCTCAGTAGCAGACCCCATTTGCCATCATTATCCCGTGTGCATTTCCACAGCTGACACTTCCAGAACTGCTTTGCTGTGCCATGCAATGCTTGTGAGAGTCACCATCCAAGTTGTAGGTTCTGCTATTCAGCTAATGTTGGGTCCTGGACAGACACTGAATGAAAGGAAGTCTGAACTACAGCAGGCTGGTTATCTCCATGGTGATTCTGTCCATGTCCTCTGGCACTGCTATCACCACAAGCAGCCCAGTGCATACCACCTGCACAGCTCCAATAAATACACTGAGGGCATGGACCTGATCTACAGGCAAGGTAAGCACACACATGACTGAGATTTGCAGTTAATTAGAGGTTTAAATTTCCTGCTAAACTCAATTTCAAAACTCGTGTTCAGATGGCACTGCCCCTCTCTGTGTGCTGAACCAGCTAAATGAAGAGCAAACCAGTAAAGACTCAGAAATAAAGGTACTTCAGGAACTCTAATAAATAAAAAATGCCTACTTAAATCAGAGACAAAAATAGTGTCTAAATACAGATTCTTTCAAAATCTGGTCATCTGAAGTCACAGGGTTGTGGAGCCAACAGCACTCAGCCCCTCCAATGGAACTGTGGAACCCAAGAATGCTGCAATACAGAATCACAGACTGTTCTGAGTTGGAAGGGACCCACAAGGACCATTGAGTCCAACTGTAAAGTCAATGGCCCACACAGGGGATTGAACCCATGACCTTGGCATTACAATGCTCCTGACCATAACAGTGTGTCTTGCCCGTGTTAGGCAAGTATCACCCTCCTCTTCAAGCCCTGAAGAGGGCCCATGTGGTATCCAGAAAACAAGAGCAGCACTCCCCAGCCAAACTCCAATCTGGATGGCTGGGAGACCATGTTGCAGTGCAGAGATCCAACAAGCTCTAGTGCAGCTGAGTGTAATCCCTGTTGAAGTACATGTTGTTCCCAAGCTGAGAAAAAACCTGGTATCATTGAAAACTGGATAAATCAACCTTGAGAATGTTTCTCAACAGCAGCAGCACTCATGTGCTCCTCCAAATCAACTGTCTGGCATACAGCAGGCCTCCAAAGTGGATGAACAGAGACAGGTGCCATAGAAGGGGATAGAGACAACAGGTGGTCATGCTGTGTAATACCTACCTGGGCATGATGCTAATGAAAGCATATGGAAAAGAAAGAAAAGTGAAGGAGAGAGAAATAAAATAAACAGGGAAGATGGTTACAAATAAAAAAGACATGTTTTTAAATCAAATTGATCAATGCATAAGATTACATGAGTCTAGACTGCTAATGCTGTTCTGCTTTAGGGAATTTCTTGGAAAACCAAAGTGAGTATAATGCCATGAAAATCACATCAAAGCAAATGCAAAACAATGTGAAAATTCTGAAAACCAGTAACCTGGAGGTGTCAGAAAATGAGACCATGGAGTTACAAAAATGTTGTTCTTCTTCCATTCTTCCTCCCTGCATAATTTTGCTTCAATATAATCATTCTAAATGGAAGCTTAAACTGGATTAACACTTGTGTGCACAGTCATTTGTACACATCATCTTAATTGTAAAAAAAATTACAACTTTGTTAGCAAGGAAAGAACAAAATGTTTTGATTTCAGGCGTTCTGCTGTAGTCCCTAAACTTCCTCTAAGAGTTAAAAAGCCACACAGCCTCTTTGTTTGCAGTGGACTCACTGGAACTGCCTGAAGACCAGGCTTGTGAGACCTGAATGGTGGGATTTACACATGCTGTGAGGCAAACCCAACTGTTTCCTGGCATCTTTTGTTCACAGCACACTGCAGAAAACAGAACGGATCCTACCGATTCCAGAGGGCTTGGGAAATGCTGCCAGAATAACAATCAAGGCTGGAAAATGAGGGAGGTTAAAAATCCTGTTGCCAAGATTTCAGCTTCTTTCTTTTATTTCCTTTAGTGCACCCCAGTTCTAAAGGCAGTAAGTCTGGAGACAGTGCTGCTTTACACCAGACATCCCATACTCGGGGATGCCTGGGGAGCTGTTCAGAACTAGGACTGTGGGTGTTCATGGAGAGACCCTGAAAAGGGCATTTCAAACGTTTTTAACACAGTGAGTGCAGGATTATCACAAGGCAAGTTATGAATCCGGGCAAGTACCTGTCTGATCGTCCTCCCTCCAAGCTGTACCTCAGGTAGTTCATTCCATCCAAGAACTGGCTGCTGGGCAGAGAGTCATCTCCCAGTTCTCGCAGATCTTCTGGCCTAAGGTACTCTCCCCCATCTCCTGTCATTGTGTCATCACCTGCAAGGCAATCACAGAAGGGACAGAGCTCAGCACACACACGGGTTTGATTCCACCTGCACGTTGGGATCTAACAGCTGGACAGCACAATCAACAGGAAGGCATTTCCCACTCAGGAGACACTGCAAACCACAAGCAATTAATGCACTGGATGAAACTGGCACATCAGGCAAGATAATTGAAGTCAAGGTGTTTAATCAATGAGATTTAATCTAGTTTGTGCTGTTGCACATAGTGGTAAGGGGCACAATACTTGGCCTTTCTCTCAAGTCTCTCTGTTCCTTAATCCACTTTAGCTCTCTAGTCACAGCTATGCTGTATCCCAGCATGACAGTTTATGGCTCAATATCCCCACTCATTCAACTATAATCCATGTGTTTTGAGATGAAAACATGTTTTCTGTGGCCTCATGCCTTAGAGCTGCAAATCCTAATCTAAACTCTCACTGTCCAACCTCCACATCGTATGAGACTCTCTCACCCAGGTTACAACATCCTTCTGTGATCAGCACCAAAATTCTTATTTCTAAAACACAGCAGCATCCAGAACCTGGAAATAAGCTCACTTGCACAGATGGGAATGATCACTAATCACCAAAGTAATTCCTAATGAACCACAGCCTAAATGACCATTGGTTATCTGTAGTAGCCTTTATGCATATACTCTGAATGACAGGGTTTAATCTTTTTTTAGGTCCAAAATTATTTTCCCCAGGAAATTCTGTCTATATGAAGTCACAGTTTGCTTTTCCCCAGCAGACTGACAAAACAGATTCCATTGCCAAGCAACATGTAGATGTTTCTTTTCATTCCCATTTGCAAGATGCTTTCTCTCTGCAGTTTCTTCCTGGATATTTCCCTCATTTTCCTGATGGTTAATTCCTGCTGAATGAGCCTGCCAGACCCAAGGCCATGGATTGCTTCATTTCCTAAGCTGTGTGGGCAAACTGAAGGTCATCTGGAGATTTGCTTTCACAAAACAAACCAAGCTACTTTTTCTAGATTGATGTTTCAGCTAAGAAATAACTAATTTATTGCTTGTCACCTAAAGCTAAGATAAGGTGTTTAAGATATTTTTTGTATACACTAATATTGTATTTAAAAATGAGGATTGACTCTTTCCAGTGTAACAACAAGAGCTCTTGAAAATTCCATCTGCCCACATTAAGAGGGAGAAACTGGGCACGGTTTCACAGAAAACAATAAAATGCATTTAATCATTTCATGTTTCCTGTCTTCTGACAGATGATGCCTCCTGTTTCCTGGGAATGTCACATTATAAAGCACAGGGCTCAGTGAAAACTTGGAAGATATTAAGGCAATGCTGTTAATCAAACAGTAAAATAAATTCCAAGTTATATCTCCAATAAACTAGATAATTATAATCATGCCAGACATTCCATCTATAAAAGAAACAAAGGCAAAATCTTCACCACTTTCATCACACCCACATCCTTTAAAAAAAAAAATCCAAAGTCTCCCCTCATTCCAGCTTTGGCCTTTCATCTCAGGGTTGTCAATCCCAGGGCTAAGTACCTCTGTTTGATGTGATGGGAACATCTGCAAGCAGTAACCAGACTGTCCATGGATATCCTCCAACAGCAGACCAGTCCTGAGAGAACAGGAGGTAACCCCACTCCCTGCCAGGCCCTCCTGCCCCTCCAGCTTTCCAAAAGGAGATGAACTCCCAGGTAGCTCCTCACAGTACCTGAAGGGGACACCTGTGTATTGAAGCCTCAACAATTGCATGTTGAGCTGCCCAAGGCCTTCCTTACACTGCAGACCCTCCCAGATGGCAGCTTTGTGGTGATACAAGAAATCATCCTTTTTAATTGTGCCAGAAACGACTCACCAGCCATCACACTGCCCATCAAATTAATGTCAGGAAAATGTTTGCACCACTCACTAAGCAGTTTGGGACAAATAAAACCCTTGACACTGATGCTCTGTGGTTTGCAGGGGCCAGCTATGAATTCACAGGTGGATTTCAATGAGTTACCTGCTTAGTGATTTATCTTCTATTTGCTTCCCAGCTGAGTCACTGCACTTGCTGCTGCTGTCACATGTTTGAACAGAGTTCTGAGCATTTTAAACCCCCAAACAGACTAGTGAGGGACACAGGATGCATGCTGAGATCACATATCTGCTCCTGCTGGACACACAGGATTTCCCTGAACCATCAGAACTGATAGTGCAGAGTTAACTCCTTTTGGGAAGGCTCAACAAAGGCAGTTCCCACCATTCCTACAGCTCTTCTGCTCAGAAATTAATTGCAAAATACAATTGCTGTATGAGAATTGCTCTGGAATTGTTTCTCATAAAACATAGGGGAAAAGTAGGCAAAAGTTAAAAAAAACAACAACAAAACAAAAAGAAAGAAAGGGGGTTGTGTCAAACTGCCAGAAATTGCTTCTAATAGATGTTTTTAAAGCCAGATACAGTTAGGTGAGTTGCCAAAATTATTGTTTTCTCTGCAGCATGTAGATAAGTCTGCAGCTCACCCCAGAAGTGCTGCTCCTTAGAAGTAACAGATGGAGAAAGGACAGCTATGGCAAGAACAATTTTTATGGAGCATGTTTACTCCAGAGTTTCTCTGACACTGTCCTTGGACACCTTCATTCCCTAAAGGCAATCCCATATTTAATGGCCCACACCAGAAGTTTGCCTGGATTACAGTTTGGCCAATGCTTGAACTCTCTTTGTTTGCAGCCAGTCAGGAAAACAGGGATTCACGTGCAGTTTCCTGCAGGGTTTCAGATATTGATCCACTGAACAGTTCCTGGCTGCAAGTTTAACTTCCAGGTTTAATTAAAGAAATAAGGTGTTCCCCCTAATTGAGGTGCTCCTTCAGAGGAATTCTGTGCCATGGCAGGCCATGCTGCTGCTGACAGGGGTGTCTTCTGCCTCAGCCTTTCTATCTATTCCCTTCTGCCTGCAAAAGTTGCCTGCCTGGCAAATAACTTGTCAGTACAAACAGATTAATTTTCAGACAGATCAATTCTCTGGGCTGGTTCACCACATGGTGAAATGTTTGTGCTGCCAGAATGGAGGATGTGGGAAAGCCTGGGCAGAGCCTGCCTGCTTCTGCAGCAGCCAGAACTCACTCTGTGAAACTTAGACAGTGAAACTACAACTTTTGAAAATTAACTGGAGATCAGGAGGCTCAGAGAGAAACAAATGAGAGCTCTTGAACACCCATCTCAGATGGGAGTCACAAAGATAAACCACTGGTGGTTTGGACAGTTCTTTGGCCACAAAAATAATGCATGGAATGAGTAGTGAGGAGCAAATTTATACATGGGGGAACAAAAAACCCCCGAGTTCCTGCCTTTTCTCGATTTTCCCGTGAGTCTACACTGACTCAGCCCTAACAAAAACATCTGCTTGTGCTTAACTCCACCAGTTCTGTAGAGATCACTAAAATACATTTCACAAGATGCTTTGCAGTAATTGCCCCTCTACTACTCTGAGGATCCCCTGGGTGCAAAGTGCTTCTTTTGTGCAACTTTAAAGGAACTGAACTTTGCGGCAATTCTCACAGCCAAGTAGATACAATGATAAAAGGCACAGGGTTTTTACTGCAACTGTATCCACACCAAGCACATCTGCAGGCACGGGTATGGTTTCCCAAACCAGCTCTGCCTCTGGGAATGTGTAGTGCAATCCCCATCAATGGTTGGGTCAAATGCCATTTGAAAAAAATACAAATGATTTCTGTTTAAAAAAAAAAATCAGGTACCATAACAGGCAAAGAATTCTGAATAATACAGTGGATAAACAGAAAAATGCTGCATGAAAACTGAGGAAGAATCAGTGGGACTCTCAGTCCATTTTGAAATAGGATCAGTGGGACTCTCAGTCCATTTTAAAATAGGATCAGTGGGACTCTCAGCCCATTTTGAAATAGGCTACACAGAGCAGGACCTTCCATATCAAGCTGTTTGATAGGTTATTGGGTCCTCTGTTTTGTACTGCTAACATTGGATGTTACCTTTTGGTGTGTTTTAGGAATAGGATCCCTGCATTAACACCATAACAGCAATTATGCAATATAACTATTTTCCAGGCAAAATACAAGATACTTATCACCAGTGGTGAACATGCTCCACAACAGGACCAGAAGTACTTCCTTGCTCAAGTACTCTTGTCTTACTCTTGGTAATTACACAGCCTGGGCTGGCAGGTTTGCAGTGTTACATCACTTTATTTCAGAACAAACTGTGTCACTTGAAAGCACACAGCCTCACAGACAGCCTATTGCTGGCCTCTTCTAAAGCTACCCCACCACTGAAAGCTTCATCCCCTCTATTAAAAAGTTGTGCAGTCTGCCTGTCCCCAGCTCTTTTAAGCTGCTGTCACAAGTACCATCCACACCAGGACTGTTTGCAGGGAGTGTTAATTCAAAGCACTGCAGAGCATTAGTCATGCTGGACGGCCCCTTGAAGTTCTGCCAACATATTTAAGATATAGGTAATAAATCTGAGGTTTCCTGGCCTCCCTTCTTCCTCCCACCTTTCAGAAACACACACACAGCCACGCTTCAGAAGTAAGAGAGGGGAGCAGTGTTAGGCACCCACAGGATGCAAATCTGTGTGGTTTCAACACAAAAACTAAACCAAACAGCCCGAGTTAAGCAAAAAGAGAAAGTTTGTAGGTCTTACTCCAGGAACTCCTGCTACCAGCACCTGTGCCATTACAGGCTCCCCCATCACTGAAGGGTTCATCATCAGAGTGTTTAAAGGCTGCACAACACACAAATTGGTTTGAGGAAAAGGAATGAATGCTCTGCTTTAATCCTGTAGAAGCAGAAAGACATACCAGGCTGTGTGGATTTAAAGCTGGTTCAATGGCAGATGGAAAGACTGGGAGTGAACTCAACAAGGTGAACATAAAGCTATAAGCAATTTAAAGGCATTTAGCATAATAATTACACAAGTAGGTGAATTGTTTCTCAGACACAAAGCAGCAAAAACATTCCAGAACAAAATAATCTCAACGGTCATGATGCAGCAGAAAATAATTGATTTTGAATCACACTTGTTTGCTTTCATATTTTAAAACAAAAAGTTCCATCTGGAGCCTCAAGCATTTACTCATTAATCAGCATAAATCCCATTTCTAAAAGCAACACAAGCAGTTGTATTGGCACTAATGAGTGCCATTAACTTCCTGCATCACTCAGAACCACAAGTGCATCTACATTCTTTGTACAAGAAAATATCCAGCTCTGTGACTTGTTCCTAAACCCCCAGGACTTTCTGGAAATCAGTCACTCCACAAATCATTTGCATGAAACAGTAACAACAATAAAATAGCATATAGAAGATACCACAATATTAATTAACACTGCCCAGAACAAAGAAGAACATAGAAAATTCTTGCAAAAGAGTTTATATTTATCAGATGCTGCTGTGAGTGAGATTTCTAAGCAGTCACTTGTGAACTTTTGGAAAGGGATGTTCTTAAGCCTTTTCTCTAATTCTGTGCTGTGTAAAACTGCAATACTTTATCAATCCTTCCAGAAGTTCACAGAAACTTATGGGACACAGCTAAGCAATACAATACATGTCTCCTGTCTGTGCCTGCAATGGACTCTGAAACCAAAGTGCCAAACTGATTAGTGTGTTGTTACTTTATGTCACAACCAACGTATCCATGAGCTGTGTGTGCCAGAAGCTCCCTGGAGGGAACTCCTCACCTTCCACCTTATGCATCTTCTTACACCAATGTTTCCAATTAGGCAGAATTCCCAGATAAATGTATGTGATACAGGTGGCACAGAGCCAAAAAAATTACTGCTCAGATTCCTCTTCAGGGGAGGGTCAAAGGCAGCTCTGGGAAAGCTCTACACTGAAATTTGAAAATCTGGAGTTGGGAAATGTTCTCATTTGTTGGTTTGGTTCAAATAAGCTTTTTCTGAAAAAGATGTAGGGGGTCCAGGATTTTGCCTCAGGTCAAGTTTTGGCATCTTTACCCAAATGCCACAACAATTACATCATTTAAAAAGGCACTTCAAGCACTGCAAAATGAAGATGTCAGAGTACTCAGGCAGCTTCTTGAGCCTGTCACAGGTGACAAAAGTGATATGGAATTTAGCAAAGGTGCTCACCTTCTTCATCTGACACATCCAGGACCTCGGTCATGGTCTCGGGGACATTGAGCTTGTGCTTCTCTGTTACAGTCTGCAAAGACAGAACCATCAGTCCTCAAATTACACACCAAAAGGAGCAGCAAAGTTTACAGCAGGATATCCTCAACACTGACAGCACTGGGATGTGCTGAACATGTTTCCCCTTCCCATAACTGTCTTTCTCATCCTTACTCCAGAAGCTCCTGTTCTCAGTGCTGTGCAAGGTACCATTTCTACTGGCAGAAAAGTACAAAAACATCATGAGCTGGTCAGAGGAATAAAATTTACTTCTAAATGGTGCATGTAGAACAATTCAGCTCAAGGTTTCCAAGATGATTTTAAAGTGAATTAGGTAATGTCTACAGAAGAGCTTCAGAAAGTTGTATGTGGCATATGGAAATTATTAAATTGTAAAGCATTTGGAAATGAAGTTATGAATGATGTGAAATTCCTAAACTGAAAAAAGATGTGAAGGATTTACAAAGATCACTTGAAACATTTCTCTCCCCCTCAAGAAAAAAAGTGATTACACTGCATATTAATGATATCCTTTTCATAAATCATGTATATTCTCACAAAGCACATACTCATCAGAGGGGGAAAAGGGTTATTTGACGATTCTTATATATTTTGTGAACTTAAAAACTTAATATACTGTGCATCAAGGCAAGTATGGACTGAGGAATAGTGGGAGAACACTGGGGAAACAGGAGAGCACAGAGCAGGAGAACACTGGAAGACACTTTTTATATAATTTTATCTTCATGAATGACTTCTGGGAGGAAACAGAAGATGTTCAGGGGCGCTGAACCAGGAATGGGGACACCCTTGTAGCATCAGGATACAGTCTGGAGAAGGACATGCAGAAGAACATGATGAGAGGACTCGTGGGAAGTGTGAGGTGTGAAAAAGTTGCCTGCAGGAAACTCTTCAGCATGTTGTGGTACAGGAGACACAATGCCAAGGGCTTAAAAAAGAGCAGTGATCAGAACTGCATTACTCACAACCAAAAAATAACTCTTTCCTGGCTCCACCCAGATGTGCAGCCAGCCAGCTGAACTGGGGAGCTGTGGAGGGCAGTGCCTCTAGGGGATGTGGGAGCAGATGTGCCCCTCTGGCATGGAAAGGAGTGCCAGGAAAACTCCCCCTGAGGCAGCCCCTCACTCCCTGGTGTAGACAGTATCTATCCTGCATCAATTACCAGCACATGCAAAAGGAGTGAAAGAGCATAAAATGGGAGGGATAATTAAAGTCAGCCAAACCCAGGCCCCTTGTGCAATATTCTTTTGGGAAAATGCCCACTGATATCAAGCAGTGAAGTCAATAGCAGCTTTTGTTGCACAAAATTTCCCAGTTATTTCCTGATCCCCTTGTTTATTCTCTGGTTAACAAACCGCCAAAGGCCTCAGTCTTGGTTATTGTAACATAGTGCACTTCCACAAATAACTAAGTTACCAACCGTGTAATGACTTTGCAACTCGGTTTTCAAAGTCTGCTTTACATTTTTGCAATCTGTTTAACTGTGGCAGCAGTTTGCAGTTCACCCTCCTGAGGGACAGGGAAAGAACAATGCCCTTTGCCTCAATTGGCAATCCCAATTAGGCCCCCTAAACTCACTCTTACCCATGAGGAAAGCCAACTAATTATTTCTGTTGCAGCAGAGCACATGTTCAGTGCTGAAAATCAGTTTATATTCAGCGAATGCCTCCACCAATATGTCTGTTTTCCCCCTGTATTCCCATGGCTTTCCTTGGATAGAAATGTCAGGCAGGCGTGGGGTGACAAGGCCAGCGGTGACAGATGGGGAGGGCGCTGGCATTCAGGTGACACTGACCTTGTGTCCTCAACAACAGTGAACTGACAGGTTACACAACAAGCCAAGTTAAACCACAGGGTTAACCACAGGTGTAGAGGATGACTGTGTATTTTTCTATTACCCTGGTAACTGAGGGCTATTAACCATTACATCAATTTGTGCATAACTCAGGGTTTTACAGGCCCCTGTGCAATAACAGTGTGGCCTCTGACTGAGGCTCACAGACATCATTAAGTAAAGATACTTTATTTACTTCCTGACTTTCCCATCCATCAGAAAAAAAATGGTTACACAATTTAAGAATTGAAGCAAAGTTGGGAGAAGAGGCTCAAAGAAGTGTGTGTGCACCTGCATGTTTCAGAAGAACAAAAAACTCTGCAAGGCTCTTCGGAGAGGGGAACTCAGCAAGAATCATGAATTCTACTTGTATCTTAATTCCACTGAACCATTAATTCTGCATTCATTCTAATCCCAACAACTTCTGTTGGGAATTGATGTTTTTAAAGGAACTTCTAATGTAATATTAGATTTTTTTTAATTGATAGGCACATCAAATATCCTCCAAATTTAAAATCCATATCTAGCCCCATGAAACTTGGAAAATTGCTCAGTGTGTGTTTCTCTAACTCCCTACTGTTTAGTGCCACTGAGAATTCCATTATGGATTCTACTTCAGGCTTCTGTATTTGAGCCTTTCATTTTAAGGCCAGATTTTCTTCTGGGGGCATAGAATAATTCAGACACATAAACCCATCTGTACTTTCAGCAGTGCCTTACTGAACAGCACCACCCTGTAAACAACCTCAAAGCTCCTCATACATTCATTTGTCCACAGGAAGTCTATGCTTGTTTGCATAAATGCCCCATAATTTAATTGCACAGCAAACCTCTCAAAGTCCAGTTTATTCCAATTTATTTCCTACTCATCTCTAATATTTCAGTAACAAAAAGTGCACTTTATTCTCTCTATTGCTTTGCATCCCTGTGGCTCCACTAATAACACCACTAATGCACGTAAGAGGAAGATTTGTTCCAAGTTGGAGCAAAGAAAGGCTCTGGCACTGGAGATCTTTTCCTCATCTCCAATGGCAGTGACTGGAATATCAATAAAGCCTCAGGCTGCCTGAGTTCCCCCAGGCAGGCTCAGCCACAGCCTCAGAGAACGGGGTAGCCATGGTGACAGCACCTTCTTTTCAGTGCTGTCTGCAGGTTTGGCAACACCAGCCCCACCATCTGGAGAACTTTACTGCAGGGAGGGCCTGGATTTACTCCTCCTTTTTGGGGCTTGTTGTAAATTATGTTTAATCAGCATTCCTCACCATGAACACCCCCACCAGGGTATATATTCCAGATATCCCTACGGCACAAGGTTCAGATGAACTCACAGCTGGAGAATCTGCTGAGTTTATTGAGGGCTCCCACCTGACTTTTGAAGCACACAGACACAGATCCCAATGTCAGATTTCTCTCATGTGCATGTATCAGAGGTTAACTCTGCAAGAAAGGGTCAGTATTTGCCTCAGTCCTAAAGCCCAGGCATCAGGTATCTGGTAGAAAAATCCATTACCCTCCAAGTTTAGAGCAATATTTATCCAAAGTAAATAACTCACAGGTGTCTTTTCCTGGTGTAATCCTGTTACTCCAAAGATCTAACACTTAGATAAGACAAGGCACAAGGCTGCACAGTGCAATGCAATGTGCAACAGAAAGGAAGTTACAACTTATATCACACAATAAAGGAAAAATGTGTGCCAGGACACAGCACAGAGAACAGCAAAGGTGTGCTTGGAGGCTACAAAGTATTCTTTGGAAAAGAACTAAAGTTCCTCAAAACCTTTTACCTAGGTTTTATTTTTCTAAATCTCTGATTAGAGACATATGTGTTTATGCCATACATGTGTGATGTGCTATATGATTAAACAAGAACAATAACAAAAGAAACACACAGTCCTTATTAGAGACTTCTGGAATTACTCTGGAATTTCTTGTCCAAACCTGAGTCAGCCTGATCTGTGCAGGTCATTAATAAATTATGACTCACTCTATTTGTAACCTTATTCCATCTTCCTTGGTTCATATCAGTGGGGCTGGCTGTCAGCATGCAAAAAAATTAAAATTATTTTACCATTTCTTTCCCAGAGATTCTGTATTTCTTCCCTTCTCTAACCCTTCCCCTGACTGAACAGCAGCATCTTTTAATTAATCTGTGGATTTTTAAACTTCTGAGCTCCTAAATGACATGTAGAACTGACAGGTTTTCTAGACTGTTAATCCTTCTTGCCTTAAAAAAATAATATTAAAATACAGCAAAAAAGCATGACCTTACAACAGTGTTTCAAGACAGATGCAGTAACTGAGATTTAAATTTAATTTAATTTCTTAAATTGTGCACTTTTTCTAATGTTCTCACTTTGTACCTGCTAAGAGACATGTAGAAGGGAGGTAAAAGTCCAGGAAGAGAAAAGCTTCCCCTTCCCAGGGTGTTCAAATAGATCAGTTTTTCCTGGCTGAAAGCTGTGGTACCACCTTGCTGACATTCAGCACACGCCACTCACAAACCTGACATCAAAACACACACTCCAAGAGTGTGCAGGACTGAGCACATGAGGAAAGATTGCTCTGTATTTGGAAAACCAGGATCTGGTTGAACTGGAAGTGACTTGAGTAAGAAGATGATGCATGAGATGCACAGCCATCCAGTGGGCATCACCAGGCTTGGCACCAGGCCATGGCAGTGCAGCCCAAACCTGAGGACACCGTGATGTGCTGCAAGGGCTGAGCCTCAGTAGGTGCCAAAAGTGGGGACATGTAAGGCCAGGTGGAAAAGGAGAGGTGAAAAGAGAAACAGAGAAGCAGCACAGATCTAAACACCACCACACAAACTTGTGGAAAGTTTGGTTTGCAGCTCAGACCCAGATCTAGACAAAGTTTCACTCTGCTTTTCAATGAGTGTTTTCCATCAGTGTGCACACAGGTTTTGTTCCCAAGTTCAGTGCAGCCTGTGGGGCTGCACACACCTCCACATGCTTAAAGATACACTGCAAGCACTGGAGCAAAATCCAACAGAAAGGAACAAGGAAAATCCAGCAGAAAAGGAGGTACATGGAGAGCCTGAGGGACGAGGGGAAAGACAACACTGACTAGAGAGGAGAGACAGTGCAATGCTGTGCAACTCACCGTTGTGGTGGTGGTGATCTCCTCCGTCACAACCTTCAGCGTGTCCACCACCGAGATGTAGCCCAGGCGCCTGGCGATGGCTAAGGCAGTGTTACCATTCTACGGGGAAGCAGAGGGGGGAGAGCGCGCTCAGAGGGAGGACCGCAATGGGAACCAATGAGATCACTCCCCACGCTGCATGAGCCAGCATTTCCATCCAAAACAAGGCACAGCCTAGGAAAATCACTGCTTTTTCACCCTTACATCTGACTCTGGCTTTGAAACTTCTTTAAGACTATAGCCCCAGTTGCCATGGTAACACAACACACTCACATCTGCCAGATAGTCCAAATACTAAAGCACTGTATGGTTTAACCCCTCACTGCTCAAACCTCACTACACAGCACGTGTCTTGCCTGCAGAAGTTTGTGTTTTATTTTGCATAAACATCAGACTCTTCTAAAAACACAAAGTATTTTAAAATGTTACAGTTTCACTCCCAGTTGAAACTGTTAAATCTGTAACAGATACAATTCCTTCCCAGAGGAATAAAATATTACAGCTGTGTTCTCCACATACACTTCTATTCCTTCATATAGCAAAAGTGTATCTCCAATAAAAGTACACAAAAGCTGATGACTTAACAAACACAAAAGGCTTGGGGGTGAGGAATTATTTACCATTTAAATACACTTATCTGCAGTTTGAATGCTCATAATATACAGACGTGTCATTCACCAAATGCACATTAAAATGGTAGTTTAGTGTTTTGGCCTATTTCTCCCCATTTCATCACTGGGAACACTGGCAGTCCACTCAACCTGGAGAGGGGAGGAAGGGATGTGTTCCCTGGTTCTTTGTAAAGAGCTGCCACAGAACTGTCCCATGCTGGTTTGCACTGAGCCAAGGGACAGCATGCTGGGGAATCACGGAATGTCACTGTACTGCTGTAGGCACTGGAAAGATTTCCCTTGTGGCCCCACTGCAGTGTGCAGGGTATCAGCCTGAGGGCTTCTCTCTTCTTCAGCACTGGCTTTGGTTATCTATAATTTAAATTCTGCTGTATTAGTCTGGCTCAGCAACCCTGAAGCAACATGGGGTTTGTGGATTAGCAGCACAAAATGAACAGATTAGCACCCTCACAGCACAAATGATTTGATTGGTACCATCACTTGCACATTAACTCCCATATTCCACAGGTTTAAACTCCCATATCTTAAGCCAGAGGCTGCTGTGTGTGGACGAGGACAGATCCAGTACCTGAGGAAGCACGTAAATGGTGTAACAAAGACACACATCCCTAAGACACTGCTTGGCCTTGGGTTAGATTTGGGCATGACAGCCCCATGTGAGGACTGAAACCAAAAGAGCTTCAGTTGAACATGCCAAGTAGTACCTACAGCCCCAGGAGGTGACTGCAGTTGTCTGTCACCTGATGATCTGGTTACACAAACTGGTATTCTGGATAACTTGACACCAGGTTATTCAGTGTGAGGGTTCCAGGACCAAACATGGCACCAGTGCTGATTTCAGCACGCACCCCACACACACATGGAAAGCTGATCCACTCTGGGGAATGACACGAGTTTTGGACACTCTGGCTGCATTTTAATGATTACCCAATTAGGGGTGACTAACAACAACATCAACATGAAACAGGACAGTTGCATTCCTGCCTGACTGCAGAGAAGGAGCTGTGCCAGAAGTTACTGACGGTCTTTGAGGAGCCTTTAACATCTGTGAACTCAGTAAGAACCTGAAACAGATCCAGTGAACAGAGGCACATAAATTTGGGCCTGAATTGTGAAAAAAGCCCAGGTTCTGAATTGCCCTCAATCTCTATGGAAAATTCCTTATGGAGGTATCAATGTACAGAGAGAGGTGTTGAGGCAGAGGGGAACTGACCAAGCCCAGCAGAGCCAGCTGTGGCTCAGAAATCTGTTTCTCCCCCTCACGTTCCGCTTAGGGCACAGTTAGACCAGATGTGAACTACCTTAAGAGGATAAGGAAAAGCAGAGGAAGTGACAGTTACACATCTGACAACCAGCTGTATGAGGAATACTTTGAGCATAACAACAGCCCTAAGAAAGGAAAGGAAAAGGAAAAACTGTCCAGGGAAAGAGGATCCCAGTGGCAGGTCCCAGGCTTACCGTGGTGATGGCGTTGGGCTTGGCCCCGTGCTGCAGCAGGACGTTGATGATGTGAGTGTGGCCCTGCTGAGCAGCCTGGTGAAGAGGAGTGTACCCATTCTGTGGTCCATGGTGGTAACAAGAGGAGCAAACAAAGGGACAGGAATTAGATTAGAAACTTCACTTTGCTTCTTTCTGCTCCTTTTGAGACACTTCAATTATGTCATCAATTGACCCAGAGATAATAAACCTTCAGTAATAATAATTTTCCTTCCCAGATTAATGAAAATATAAAGGAAGATAATATTTTTATTCAGACATCATCTTTATCTCACAATGTAAGAAATCTCTGAAAGGATGTTTCTCCCTTATTTCCTAAATCAGAGGTAGGAACAATGAGGAACAGCAAAGTTAAAGTGAGAAGTTAAGGGCACAGAATGATAGGTGAGGCAGAGAACATCCACCTTGTCTCACATCTTGGTTTTCAATGGAAGCCCCATGATTTGCCATTAAAATATCTGAGCTAACTAAAACAAATACATAATTTTTTACCAGCAGTGGTTAGAGCCTATTTGCTTTTTAAAAGGCTAACAATATTTACCTATTAGAAAAGTCAATCAATTTTAGCTTTACTTTGCCTTCAGAAGGCTGGACCAAGCTGTAATTACACCTAAACCATGTCCAGAGTGTCTGTGTTAATAAACACCCCTAACTCCATGTACTTATCTGCTCCAGTGATTTGTTCTACTGTCACACAACACAGGAACACAACTAAAGCAACTCTGAGACATGAGCACTTGGAGAAATGAGAACTGCAGCTGGCTGATCTGAGATGCTATTGAGTAAGTCCAGTCAGGCAATTCATTTACAAAATTATTTGCAATTGGCTTTGAAAGCAGGCAGAGAAGAAACTGGAAGAAAACACCGAGTTGATCTCACTGTACACTTATGCAAAGCCTGGGGGCAGGCTCTGAAACACACTCTGAGAGTTATCTCTGCTGCAAAGGAATAGATGCAAGTAATGCTTTGCACTGCCAATTAAACAGTGACAGTTCAGACTGTCACAGTTCTTGCATTCACAGTAGGAGTGCATGGACTGCTAGGAATTGAAAGGAGGATTTACTGTAGGTTTTACTGCAAAGTAAATTCACTGTCTCCACTTAAATATTAGTGCAGGCCTCCAAAGCTGGAATTCAGCCATAGTATTTTTCACAAAGCATCTCCAGTTAAAGCCCAAGCTGCAGCAGAGGTTACTTAGTCTTTAACATGTCTCTCCTGAGTGCAGCCAGGACAGATTTACTCTTCAAACTGAGTCCACAGTGCCAGCTGACAGATTGCCAGTGTTTTTACTGGTCCCTAGGTGTGAGATTTTGGAGCACTGCTGCCTCATACAAACTTGCTGACTTTAATGAAATGATTCTAAATAAGTGAAATACCTGGGTAAATGGAATCAGAATCTGTCCCAGTGGCCCCTTAAGCACAGAGAGAGACCTAATGCTAAAGATGCAATTTTGCCTGTCCCTTGTGCTAGTCACCAAATACCTCAGCTCAGTGTCTTGCCAGCTGTAGTTTGGATCCTTCTAGTGTCTGTTTTATTAATCTCATCAGCTGTTTTTCTAGCAGTGTTGCTGTCTTTTTGAAATACCTGGGTTTTATCCATCGCTTTTGGGTGATGCCATGAGGGATGGGTCAGAATCTTTATTTACTTGGCTGTTTCTTACCATACTGAGTTGTGACCAGGGTGATGAATTAAGTGCCACTTTGAGGAATGAGTCCATCCCACAGGTGACAGCTGGGGACAGGGGAGCTGGGTAGAAGGACCAGCAGGCCTCAAGCCAGTGATTTTGATGGGATCTTAAGAGCACTCTCAGTGGGCTGCTTCCTGTCAGTCTCAGGACACCCAGCCCAAAGCTGGCAGCCAGCTATTGCCTACAGCCAGCTTTAACAAAGCTGAAGCCCCAGAGCTCCTGAGTTAGGCTTCTTTTTCTGGTAAGGGAGATGTGATGCTATGTGGGATGCCACACACCATGGGTGGCACCAGAACCTCTCTGTATATTCTCAGGAGATACACCATTTTTGCAACAAAATGCATCCCATTCTGCTGCTGTGCCCACCTGTTTATCCAAAGAGAAATTGCTGAAGCCAGTGAGCTTTGTTCAGGCTTTGCAGTCAGGTCCATTTCAGTGCAACTGGTCAGCACCAGCATATCCAGATTCCCCTCAAAAAACCCCAAATCCTCCCTCAGGAAACTGCATTCCCTCCCCACAGCTGCTTCCTCTCCCAGACTCATACCACCCACACACTGAACAGCAGGAATTCTTCCCACTCTTCTCCCAGTAGATTGGAGAGAACCTGGCATGGCCCTCCAAGTGCCTGAATTGCTACTTACCAGTTTGGAGCATGCTGGTATTACAATCCATGTTTAAGTGAGATCAGAAACAAACTTGCAAATTAAAAAGACAACTCCTTCCTCAATGAAATGGGTTCTATACACCCAGTGCTGGGGTACCCTGTTCATAACAAAGAGCAAAACCAAGGCAAGGAAAACTCTTTACCTTTGTTTTAGCATTGACATTTGCTCCGTGCTTGAGGAGAAAATTCACCATTTTGATGTTTCCATAGTGACAGGCCACAATTAAAGGTGTATAACCAAGCTACAAGAAGAGAACAAAGAAGTAAAACTGCAAGCTCAGTGGAACATTCCTTGGAAAAGGGCAGCATCCTTTGGCATGCTGGGGACAGCAGCTTCTCCCTGGTTTACCTTTGTCTGAGCATCCAGGTTTGCACCATGTTTGGTTAGGATTTCAGCTACATTCACTTTATCCTCTTGGGCTGCAAGGTGTAAGGATGTCAGTCCAGCCTGGAGGGTGGATATACAAAATAAATAAATAGAGAGAAATAAGAATAAAACTATTTGACAAGAGGAATGAAACCGAGACTGTCGCACTTTCTCATCTTTAAACCATGAACAGATCCTAACTATAGCTGAGTATGGGTGGTGTTTTTAAACAAAGTGGAGCTGATGTTGCTCCTGTTCCAGCTGACAAACAGCTCCAAAGCAATTACATCACCACAACCATACAGCAAAACCTTCAGGCATCAATGCTGATGCTTGGACTTTCTGCAGTAATGTCCCTTGGGAAGCTGAGGAGCTCATTAATAAATTAGGGAAGCACATTCACTGTGCTTCCCACTCCTCAGACAGGAAAGGGAACCCTGACAACTGCAGGCACGAGTCAGAATGAAGACATGAACTCCAGAAACAGATCCCAGGCAAAGATGGCAAGGAAAAGGATGCAGCCTTTAACTGAAAGTTCACCGTGATCGTGCACACATGAACAAATCACTGAACAAATTTTGTTTAAGAAATGAAAACCACCTTGTTTCTCTTAGCAGAATACATTAATTCCAGACAAGAAGAGACCTGAGCCTTCTATTATGATTTGTATAAGAAAAAGCTGCAGGCTTTTCACCTTAAGCAAATAAGATTTCCATATATCCCTGGATAAATCCTGTGACCTATGAAGACCTACAGTAATTGGGGTCTTTGGAGGGACTTGTTTTCTGAGGAAAAGCTGTCATGTACAAAAAAGAGAAAAAAATTGGAAAGGTCCCACTTAGGATTTTTCTCAGTCTCTATTACAACACTAATGTTATTTGCCAGACACTGACAATTTGTTCAGTTGGAAAAAAAGCTGAAGGACAACCACATGAGGAAAAGAGCCTTTGCTGGTGAGAGCACTCCACTCCTTCAGACTGCAGCTCTCAGGTTTTGAAACATGTTGTTAAAGCTACCCATGGGCCCACAGACTGCAGGATTTTACATTCCTCTTCCTTTCCATCTAATGCAGAACTGCAGGAGCACACGCAAAACACTTGAGAGACGGCAAGGACGTGGCACAACAAAAATACTGCAGTCCTGCCTTCCTGAGTGCTCAGAAACAACATTCTCTTGGTCTGCATTTCCACCCGAGCCAGGTGTTACAGAGGTTTCCTCTGGACACAGCAAACAGCCCCAGCTCCTCCTGTGCATTTCCCACCATAGCTATTAATTACATGATACAAGTTAACTAATTATTTTCCAGTCCCAGATATCCCCTCCTCATTTTTACTGTTCACCCACCCGTTGTCACTCCTGCACTCACAAACAGAATTCCTGACAATGTATCATCATTCCCACACTACACTGAGGATCTCAGAGGATATTCCCACCCACAGGACTTGGCCTCTGGTTGTGAGTTACCTTCGTTGCCACATGGATGTTGGATCCTTTCTCCAAGAGCAAGGTCACCATGTCAGTGTGGCCCTCCTGGGAGGCCAGATGAAGCGGGGTGACCCCCTGCTTGGTCACAATGTTGGTCTCAGCCCCGTAGTTGAGCAGAGTGGTAGCTATCTGCATCTGATTTTTCTTGGCAGCAATGTGCAGAGGGGTGTATCCATTCTAACACCAGCCAGGAAGCAAAAGGAGAATAAAGTTAACACAACAGCCATGTAAGCCCTAAGAAGTCAGGCACCATAAAGAGGTATTATTTGATGCTACCCTTACTACTAGAGAGGAGAGTTCATTAAATTTGCAAGGCCAGACATGTCCCACATAGCCCTGCTGTTGTGCTGCTTTGTCCATCTGTTATTTTCACTGCCTAGACTAGAACAAAGCCAGCCCTTGCCAGGGTGGGCAGGATCATTCCACTGATACCTTCAAATTATCCCGAGTTTGACACCTACATTTTGTATAACCCATGTTACAAACAATCCCTTCTGACTGACGAGTGCCACCCTCCCTGGTGAGTGATGGGGGCACACTCTCCATGGCATTATGCTCTTTCAGAGCAGGTGGGTAGAGATGTGTTTGCACATGGAATTTTGATGCATGTGTCAGTCACTGGCTGGAAACAGCAGTGGGGAGGAATGTTGTTGTGATCAAATTAACCATTTAAGCACAGCACAACAGCATTTTCTAGCAATAAGACAACTTCCTAATTGCTTTATAACACACCATGGGGGAAAATCCTGGATCACAGAATCGACTGGGTTGGAAAAGCCCTCCAAGATCATCAAGTCCAACCCTTGGGCCAACTCCACTCCCTTTACCAGATCATGGCACTCAGTGCCACGGCCA